>JAVIAB010000046.1:33400200-33485200 GCA_032433765.1 Megaustenia siamemsis | reverse complement strand
AAGTCAGTTGTTACGGTAGGAAGTCAGTTGTTACGGTAGGAAGTCATTTGTTACGGTAGGAAGTCAGTTGTTACAGTAGGAAGTCAGTTGTTACGGTAGGAAGTCAGTTGTTATGGTAGGAAGTCAGTTGTTATGGTAGGAAGTCAGTTGTTATAGTAGGAAGTCAGTTGTTATGGTAGGAAGTCAGTTGTTATAGTAGGAAGTCAGTTGTTATGGTAGGAAGTCAGTTATGGTAGGAAGTCAGCTGTTATGGTAGGAAGTCAGTTGTTATAGTAGGAAGTCAGTTGTTATGGTAGGAAGTCAGTTATGGTAGGAAGTCAGTTGTTATAGTAGGAAGTCAGTTGTTATGGTAGGAAGTCAGTTGTTACGGTAGGAAGTCAGTTGTTACAGTAGGAAGTCAGTTGTTACTTTAGGAAGTCAGTTGTTACGGTAGGAAGTCAGTTGTTATGGTAGGAAGTCAGTTGTTATAGTAGGAAGTCAGTTGTTATAGTAGGAAGTCAGTTGTTATGGTAGGAAGTCAGTTGTGATAGTAGGAAGTCAGTTGCTATAGTAGGAAGTCAGTTGTTATGGAAGGAAGTCAGTTGTTATGGTAGGAAGTCAGTTGTTATAGTAGGAAGTCAGTTGTTATGGTAGGAAGTCAGTTATGGTAGGAAGTCAGCTGTTATGGTAGGAAGTCAGTTGTTATATTAGGAAGTCAGTTGTCATAGTAGGAAGTCAGTTGTTATGGTAGGAAGTCAGTTGTTATAGTAGAAAGTCAGTTGTTATAGTAGGAAGTCAGTTGTTATGGTAGGAAGTCAGTTGTTATAGTAGGAAGTCAGTTGTTATGGTAGGAAGTCAGTTGTTATGGTAGGAAGTCAGTTGTTATGGTAGGAAGTCAGTTGTTACGGTAGGAAGTCAGTTGTTATGGAAGGAAGTCAGTTGTTATAGCAGGAAGTCAGTTGTTATGGTAGGAAGTCAGTTGTTATGGTAGGAAGTCAGTTGTGATAGTAGGAAGTCAGTTGCTATAGTAGGAAGTCAGTTGTTATGGTAGGAAGTCAGTTGTTATGGTAGGAAGTCAGTAGTTATAGTAGGAAGTCAGTTGTTATGGTAGGAAGTCAGTTGTTATGGTAGGGAGTCAGTTGTGATAGTAGGAAGTCAGTTGCTATAGTAGGAAGTCAGTTGTGAAAGTAGGAAGTCAGTTTTATGGTAGGAAGTCAGTTGTTATGGTAGGAAGTCAGTTGTTATGGTAGGAAGTCAGTTGTTATGGTAGGAAGTCAGTTGTTATAGTAGGAAGTCAGTTGTTATAGTAGGAAGTCAGTTGTTATGGTAGGAAGTCAGTTGTTATGGTAGGAAATCAGTTGTTATGGTAGGAAGTCAGTTGTTATAGTAGGAAGTCAGTTGTTATAGTAGGAAGTCAGTTGTTATGGTAGGAAGTCAGTTGTTATAGTAGGAAGTCAGTTGTTATAGTAGGAAGTCAGTTGTTATAGTAGGAAGTCAGTTGTTATGGTAGGAAGTCAGTTGTTATAGTAGGAAGTCAGTTGTTATGGTAGGAAGTCAGTTGTTATAGTAGGAAGTCAGTTGTTATAGTAGGAAGTCAGTTGTTATGGTAGGAAGTCAGTTGTTATGGTAGGAAGTCAGTTGTTATGGTAGGAAGTCAGTTGTTATAGTAGGAAGTCAGTTGTTATGGTAGGAAGTCAGTTGTTATGGTAGGAAGTCAGTTGTTATGGTAGGAAGTCAGTTGTTATGTTAGGAAGTCGTCATCATCAGTATTGATAAGCAGCTGCAGAGATATGCTTATTTTAAAGTGTAGATGATCACCTACACCAGCAATTACTTGAGAGGATACAAGAATAATTAAACACTAGTTATAATGACCTAATTCATAGATTTTTTTTTACATAGCTTGACCTGCTTATATAAGTAAGTAAAGTACCCCCGTCACGCCAAGTGGCGTATAGGGAAATATGGTGTTAGTAACCCTATATTTTACAGACCTTCAGCACATGATTTTTGGGGTAATGTGGTCAGTATTACGCCCGTGCTGCTTTATTTTCCCAGAAAAATATCAGGTACCCATTTAAGGCTGGGTGAACCCGGAAGCCGTTGGTTGGGATCGAACCCTACCCCTTGTCCGTGGTAGTCCAGTTCACTAACCACTGAGCTATCGCAGCTTTGACCTGCTTATATACGTCGCATAAATTTCACAATTTTAAGGCTAGTGTGCTAATTATTACACGAGGGGCGTTCAAAAAGTAATGCACTACATCTGTTTTCTCAGGTATTAATAAACATAGAAGCATGACATTTTGCACACTTTAAATATGGCATGTGTTGATTGTGTGCACCAAATTGCAATACAATTGTCCAAATAATATGACTGCACTAAACCGTTGAAATGGAGCATGTTAGCAACATCAGCTAAAAGCAGAGAATTGTGATAGAATTTCTCGTGTTAGTGAAGGAAACTGTTGTGAACATTCACAAGCGCCTATGCGGTGTGTATGGAAGTTTTGCAGTCGACAGGAGCACAGTAAGTCGCTGGGTTCAGAGAATAAAAGAATCAGAAAGCTTAGATACGGAGCTTCTTGATCAGCTGTGCTGTGGACGGCCTGCCACAGCCACCAATGTAGAGATGTTGAAATGAGCTGAGAGCATTATTTTTGCTGATAGGCGCATCACGACACAACAAACAGGCCTTAAAGTTATCAGTCAACATTGGTAGTGCTAATACAATTATAAAAACTCTCGAACTCTTTAAGGTCTGCGCAAGATGGGTTCCACAAAATCTCACAAATGAGCACCGACTGCAAAGAAAAACAATTTCTTCTGAACTGTTGGAGCGTTCCAATGTTGATGGAGAGAACTTTTTGGCTCAGATTGTTACAGGGGACGAAACCTGGGCACATCATTTTGAACCTGAGACAAAAAGACGATCAATGGAGTGGCATCATCCATACACACCTTGAAGAAAGAAATTCAAGACATCTCCATCAGCTGGAAAGGTCATGGTCACTGTCTCTTGGGACATTGAAGGTGTGATTCTTGTGGATGTTATGTCAAGAGGAGAGACAATCAATTCGCAAGCTTACATTAAGACATTGAAGGTGTGATTCTTGTGGATGTTATGTCAAGAGGAGAGACAATAAATTCACAAACTTACATTAAAACATTGAAGGTGTGATTCTTGTGGATGTTATGTCAAGAGGAGAGACAATCAATTCACAAACTTACATTAAAACATTGAAGGTGTGATTCTTGTGGATGTTATGCCAAAAGGAAAGACAATCAACTCGCAAGATTACATTAAAACATTGAAAAAACTCAATCAACGTTTTCGCAGATTTCGGCCGCACAAGAATCCATCAGATCTCCTTCTCCTTCATGACAATGCGCGCCCTCACACAAGCCTGGCAACACGGGAAGCAATCACCAGATTGGGTTGGACTGTACTCTCCCATCCACCATACAGCCCTCACACAAGCCTGGCAACTCGGGAAGCAATCACCAGATTGGGTTGGACTGTACTCTCCCATCCACCATACAGCCCTGATTTGGCACCCTCATATTTCCATCTCTTTGGTCCACTTAAAGATGCCCTGCCTGGAAAAAGGTTTGAAGGTGATGAACGAGTGGTTCATGCAGCAAAGAAAAGGCTACATGACCAAGACAAAGACTGGTAAAGGCTACGAATACATGTACTTGTTGCGCGCTGGAGTTAAGCTGTACAAGCGGATGGGGATTATGTTGAAACATACCAATGTTGACATGACATATCCATATATAATGTGTAAAATTGTCATACTTTTTGAATTAGAGGTTCCCGAGAAAACCGATGTGGTGCATTACTTTCTAAATGCACTAAGTATATGGCCTTTGACGAACGGTAGATAGCATACAATGATGGTTTGTCAGTAGTTTGGTAATATATTAGTGTGTTATGTTGGATGCTGTTTTACTGAATAAACTTCTCTCGTGACTGAAACTGTCAATATTGGACAGACAGATCCGACAGCAGAATGATCGATGTGTATTTTTGGTGCCTGACCTCATCTCCTTTATCCAGCGCCTTTTGTCTTCTTAATTTGATATCAACGCTGCCTCGAGTGCTCCTGTGCCATGTTTTATTTTTGTTCTCCATGAGCTACGATTTGATGTCAGACTTTCCCACTTTCTTTCGCTGATAAAGAATTCACTGAAGAAAGCCATGAAAAAATCTTTACACCTCAGCACTGGTCTGCCCTTTGGTCTCTTTCCGTCCTTAATTTGTCATACAATATTTGATTGGGAATACGGTTGTTTTCCAAACTTCTTACATGACCCAGCCACCTTAGCCTCCTTAGTTCTATGAGGTGACAGGAAGGATGGGAGTTTGGTTCGTTGCAAGACTTTAGAATGGTCTAGAGGTAAGACGAGGTAAAGGCATCAAGAAGCCAGCCTATGAACTGGGAGGGACCAGATTCGAATCCCACACAGGCTATGGGAATTGTTCAATTCGATTTCCTGGTTTCCTCATGGCTTTACCCCACCCCTTCCTGGCCTCAGGACAGTGAGGCCCGGAGATGTCGGCCATATGTAGGAGGTCCTCTGTGCACGCGCGCACGTTAAATGACCATTGACATTTAAAATTCTAAAATAGAAGGTCAAAATGACTGCTTCCGGGGCAGAAATTGTTCAGTAAATCCGAAAACAGATGTGTCGGGCCGAAAGGTGTAGATATCGCGGCATTGTCGTAAACTGTCGACACAAAACAGAACAGAGAATTGAAGCCGTTGAAATGCGGATATATAGAAGAATAGGTAGAATTGGATGGAAGGAAAAGAAAACAAACGATGAAGTCTTAGAACAGCTAAAAATGAAAAGATAACTACTAAGCACAATTCAAACAAGACAAATGCGATTTTTGGGCCATGTTAGAAGATACAGCAGCCTACTAAAAGTAATTCTGCAGGGGAAAATACAAGGTAAAAGAGGCAGAGGCAGACCAAGACTAACATGGACGAGTAACATCAAAAGATGGACAAATCAGCCTATGACAAACTCCACCATCAAAGCAAGAGACAGAGCAGAATGGCGCTCCATGGTAGCCAACCTTCGTTGCGGAGACGGCACTCGATGATGATAATGAGCGACACAACGTGCACACGCCCAGTTAATGGGTGAATGGTAAGAATGTATATCGTTTTTTTGAAGAAAAAAATACTTTCTTTTCAGGAAACAACCATCATCATCAGGTGTCATACCGTAACCATTGACAATCATGTCTTTCCATTTTGCTCTTACGCTAGTCCGTCTTATATAACCCCCCCCCCCCCTTGATTCTTTCTGCACCAATTGTTAAACTGTCTTCCACGCTATCCTTTAATACCTTCTCTATCACCTTTTCTATCATTTGTTCCTGTCGCCACAACATTTTCTCGTTTACTTCTAGACACCACATACCCAAATGATGCGGACTTGCACACAGGTTATATTTTTGTGTTCAATATTATACAAGAAGTGAATTATTTTTGTCAACTAGAAAGTCGTACAAATGGTTGTGATATCATTATCTTTGCCTTGTAAAGGTTTACGGATACTTTTTTTTCAAAAAATGTCTTAAAAATTGATGTTTTTTTTGACAGACTAGAAGATAACAAGGGGGAGCCGCAACAGCTCAGTGATTAGTGAACTGGACTACAAAGGACAAGGGGTAGGGTTCGATCCCAACCTTAAATGGGTACCGGATTTTTTTCTGGGAAAGTAAAGCGACATGGGCGTAATACCGGCCACATTACCCCAAAAATCATGTGCCGAAGGTCTGTAAAATTTATGTTCACTAACACCATATACCCTATACGCCACTTGGCGTGACTGGGGTACTTTAGTTTTTTTTTTTTAGAAGATAACAATTTTATCGAGATCTGTCATCGGCAGAAACAGAAAGCTTTAAAGTTGTTGAGAGATATAATCACATGTTTTGTTTCTGTATAACTTTACTGATATTGTTTTTTCTCTGTTGCAACAAGGTCAATTTTGGTAGGATCTGTCGGACATATCTGACGGAGGTTATATAAATGCCGACGATACAAATTCTCTAAGTTAAATCAACAAAAGGTAATGAGCAAACAATCAACATGAATCGCTGTGAATCTAAGGCCACTAACTACGAAATGGTTTCTCCTCCCTCGACGATCAATACTGAAGTCAAGGCCAGAGCATCAAAACTGTGTCATAGACATGACCTTATCTCTCTAGTGTAGTTTCATCAATTTCCTGGGAAAACTTAGCCCCATCAAAACTGTGTCACAGACATGACCTTATCTCTCTAGTGTAGTTTCATCAATTTCCTGGGAAAACTTAGCCCCATCAAAACTGTGTCACAGACATGACCTTATCTCTCTAGTGTAGTTTCATCAATTTCCTGGGAAAACTTAGCCCCATCAACAATGTAGCACACTCGAAGTATCATCTTGCAGCTTTTTATAAGAATATGAACATCGGAGTAGTGTAGAAGTGAATAAATGTGACAAATAAAGGCCTCTATTTACAACATTACAAAAGAGAGCTGATTTCCAATATTAGGAAGAAACAATCATCACTTTTTGGCCATGTAGTGAGAAGAGAACAGCTGGAATATATTGTAACAACTGGGAAAATTGAGGGACGAAGAGACAGAGGAAAGCAAAGAGAAAAAAGACCAGACAGCTTAACAGAATGGCTTGGCAGAAGGTTAACAACAGAAATGATAAATAACTGTCGAGATGGAAAATTGTG
Source organism: Megaustenia siamemsis (assembly GCA_032433765.1). Taxonomy (NCBI): domain Eukaryota; kingdom Metazoa; phylum Mollusca; class Gastropoda; order Stylommatophora; family Ariophantidae; genus Megaustenia; species Megaustenia siamemsis. Next base: position 33,478,468 of record JAVIAB010000046.1, on the reverse strand, counting down.
GAGAGACATATCACCTGCGCCAAAAGGCCCGGTACTTGATGATGATGATTTACAACATTTAGGGAGTCGCGATAGCTCAGTGGTTAGTGAACTGGACTACAAAGGACAAGAGATTGGGTTCGATCCTGATCGACGGATTCCAGGTTCACCCAGCCTTAAATGGGAACCGGTTTTTTTTTTTAGGAAAGTAAAGCAGCACGGGCGTAATACCGACCACATTACCCCAAATATCATGTGCTGAAAGTCTATGAAAATTATGGTCACTGACACAATATTTCCTATACTCCACTTGGCGTGACGGGGCGCTTTACTTTTTTTTATTTTTATCAACATGCACTGCCATTATCTGTTTCATCTACAGCATTTTATCATTACATTAGTGAACTACTGAATAGGAAGATACTATGCAATCCATTTTTGACAACAGAAACAATAAAAAGATTTCTTAAATGTAGAGCCAGTCTTAACATATGGATGTGAATCATGGACAATAGGACAACAGACAAGAAAATCAATGGAGTCTGTAGACATGTGGTTTTACAGAAAAATGTTGAGAATACCATAGACAGCTAAGAAGAGTAATGAAAACGTTCTGAAAGAGGCCAAAGCAAAAAGAAAGCTAATTTCCAATATTAGGAAGAAACAATCATCATTTTTTGGCCATGTGATGAAAAGAGAACAACTGGAATATATTGTAACAACTGGAAAAATTGAGGGCCGAAGAGATAGAGGGAAGAAAATAGAAAAGATACCAGACAGCTTAAGAGAATGGCTTGGCAGAAGGTTAACAACAGAAATGATAAATAATTGTCGAGATCAAAAGTTGTGGAGAGACATGATCACCTACGTCAGCAGACCCGGTACTTGATAAAGATGACTATTGCACACTTCACTCATTAACCCATTAGCTCAATAGTAATCACATGTTCAGGCTCAGAACGTCGATAGCGTTTCCATTGGCTGGAAAACAAAAAACGTTAGCTACTTACAGTTGAATGTCACGATCAATGGGCCAGAACTGATCAAGATCCTAACCATCACAGCAACCAGCATTGGTCTTGTAAGAGAATAGACTAACCATACTTGGCTGGCACGAGCGTAATACCTACCACATTACCCCAAAAATCATGTGCTGAAGGTCTGTAAAATATAAGGTCACTAACACCATATTTCCCTATACTCCACTTGGCGTGACTGGGGTACACTTTACTTTTTACTACTATACTTGGCTGAGTTTGCATCGAAAAGACAAATCAAGCCTGGCGCCCAGAAACGCTGTTCAGCGGATGAGTTTCTTCGCTCTTTGTCGTCCGCAACCTCTCTTTCCCTGTATCTTGCCAGTTTAACCAAATATTTTAACATTCCTCTTCTCATGATGTGCCCGAAAAATGTCCATTGTTTCTTACTTTTTTAAGGGCTCTCTTTTTGTATGTTGGTCTGTTTGTCTGTCCATGAAACTTTCAGCATGTTTATGAGAAATCATCAATTGTATTACCTCTAGTTGATATTACAAATATCATAATTTAAAGAATAGAGGTTTCCTCCCCTGTCTTGCTAGGCGTATGGGGAATATGTTGTTGGTGATCATATTTTTCTATGACCACGGCACATTTTTTAGTGGTGTGGTCGGTATCACGCCAGGCCACCTCTACTTCCCGGAAAGATCGCTTGTACCCATTTAAAGAGTCTGGGTGAGCCCCGGCGACTTGACGATCCGGATTTTAAAAAATAAGCAGCTTCTAGGGATTGACCAGGATTCTTTTGATCAAAAGATGAGCGCACTGACTACCCAACCACAGAAGCTCCCATATATAGCATGGACACCAGTGTCTAACCACAGAACCACTTCAAGAAGGCCTTGGAAACATATTTAACTAAACAGGACAAGTGAGAATGTATCTTCTTCTTTCCTTCCTCATTTGCCTTTCGGCGTCGAGGGGAGATATAATTTGCGGTCTTTTGCTCTTCTGTTCGCCTCTGCTGCTGTTATGTTTCCTAGTGCTTCTAATATTCCATCGATCCATCTTTTCCGTGGTCGACCATTGGGTCTGGTATTCTCACAACGTTTGTTGAAGGCTCGTTGTGTTGTGTTTTGATCTTTCTGCCTTGTCACGTGGCCAAACCATTTTATCTGTTGTTTCTTTATATATTCTATGGCGGGAGCTATTCCTAGCTTTTTTCTCAGTTGTTCATTTCTGATCTTATCTCTCAGACTGTTTCATGTCATTCGTCTAACACATTTCATCTCAGTAGAGGTTATTTTCCTTATTGTTCTAGCATCTAGGGTCCAGGTCAGGCATTGGTAGCACAACGTTGTGGTGAAGATATGGAGAATGTACCGAAGAGACAAAACAAACCTTGAACTCAGAATTGCCGTTACGTTTATAGCCAAAGGGCGGAGATATCGTAGCTTGCTCAGCACAGATTACACTATTATCATGTTACTCTCCAAGGTGGAACAGGGACAACGCCAATGACAACATAAACAAAAATCAATTCTAGCACCAAAGGTAGTTTACTAAATACCCGTTAAGTACAAATTCTAGGTTTGCGATGACAAATACTTGACATTCATTCCACAAGCTATAACAGCATTTATCCAAAATGCCATGATTCCGTCACGTAAGCAAGCTATTCTGACGGACTTCGTATTTTCAAACAATCATACTTTTATGTACACGCTTTCAAATGCACGTAATAATAAGTGACGCAAAAGGAAATCCGGTATCCAAACTAGAGCAGATAACATGTTGGGATGAATGTCAGGATATAGCTATTGTTATTTGTTGTAGAGACATATCCCTATATATATATATATATATATATATATATATATATATATATATATATATATATATATATATATAACTATATGATTGTATTCAAGCAATTAGTTTCATTGCAGTCGGAGCATCCCACATCCGCCCCACCACCCGTCCCAGTATTTCACGGAAGTGTATGCAGACTGACTGTTCCTGTAAGGTGTTCATTATAGTTACATCTGTTGTTTTCCACTAAACACTCCGGATCGACCAGTTCCCTTTTCCACCTTTAGACACCTGTTTCTCAATACATACATCATTGTCCCACCTTTAGACTCATCTGTCTCTCAATACATACATCATTGTCCCATCTTTAGACTCACCTGTCTCTCAATACATACATCATTGTCCCACCTTTAGACTCATCTGTCCATCAATACATACATCATTGTCCCACCTTTAGACCCATCTGTCTCTCGATACATACATCATTGTCCCACCCATTCCCCTCCTCTTCTCTTAAGAAAAGAAGAATAAACTTGGCGATGTCCGCTTTGTCCAGAGCAAGGCAACACTCAGTGCCTGAGCTAGCCACCAGCTTATCGGCTATTTCATTGCCGTGTACGCTTGCGTGCCCTGGACAGAACACTCATGTTAACGCGTTTACTTTAGAATCATTGAAGGGCTACACCCGCTCCTGCCGCAGACACTGTCTGTCAATCTTCTGTAGCATACTTTGTGAGTCAATTACCAAGATTGCGTGATCCACGTTCTGTGAAACTAACCATGTTATCGCCGCTTTTATTGCTTCTCTCTCCATTCTCATGCTGGACACCGTAACGCTACACTTGCCAGGTTCCATAGCCACTTCTCTGCCGTGTTGGTATGTCACAAAACCCTAACCACTGCGCTGTTCGCGGGATACAGAACCATCCCATATGATCGGAACATGAGGTGAGGACACTTTTTCGATGGATTCCCTTATTACGACCTCGGTAGCACCATTGACATATAAGTACACATATTTATATTATTATGTTTGAAACCGCCTCTGGAGACAATGACATCCATACAAGATCTGACGGCTACTTATTTCATCTAGCACGTATGAAGTCACAATTTAAAATCACTATAGTCCGTTTCAAAATAGTTAGCCGCTATTTAATAATTAATATCTCTGTAGCCACTTGATCGAAATTGTTCACATTTGGCACATGACATAATAATCTCAATGTCCACACGAATATATTTTTGTTCCTCATTAAAAACGTGTGGTTTTTAATTTTCTTTCTTTAATGTATACAAAATACTACCTCCTAGACAAACCATTATTTTATAAGGTTTACTCCTTCATATTTCTGACCTATCTCGTTTGCTAATCTTTCACGTAATTCCCCTGATTTGTGTAGTTTCTCCGCTCATTATTGCTCGATGTTTGAACGACAAGTAAATTTTGGATGTTTATAAACAGCTTCCGTTTCTATTCATTGGCGTTGTATAAATCGTTGGATGTTCTAGCATTTATTGAAATGAGTGTTATTATTAACATTCGAAATATGTTACGCCTATGCTGGAATTGGCCAATTGCTTCAATTACGGTAAACTATTTTCTTCAACCACAAAATAACTGCATCTGTCAAAAAGATGAAAGGAATAAGCCGTTGCAGTTGAATGACACTATCTGCAATATTGCATTTTAGAAAACTTTTTGGACATTGAAAACATAAGACCAAATGTAGAAAATAATGGTTATGTGTGTAAAGGTTATGGAGATATTTGAAGTCAAGCGTGGACAAACCATTTTGAAACGGACTATAGGACTCTAATCAAGGAGCTTCTATTCGCCGATAAACTTCAGAGCATGGGCCAACAAAACTAACACTCGGGGCTAAGATTTCAATTTACCACTGTTGTGTGCTTAGTACACTTCTATACGGATCAGCAACTAGGACTACCTACGAAGGACTAAGGTGGCTGGGTCATGTAAGAAGAATGACAAACAATCGTATTATCAAACAATTATTGTATGGCGAACTTAAGGACGGAAAACGAACAAAGCGTAGACCAGCGCTGAGATATAAGGATGTTTGCAGGACTTCCTTGAGGGAATTCTCTATCAGTGAAAGAAACTGGGAAAATGTGGCTGCAGATCCTAGCACATGAAGAACAAAACTAAAACATGGTACAGCAAAGGTCGAGGCGGTGTTGATATCAACGTCAGAAAACAAAAGGCGCAGGAAAAAGGAGATGATGTCGGACGTCACGAATACATCTTGCTCATTGGTTATTGGTTATGGAAGGCCTCGGTATCACAGCAAACGAATTAAAATCCATAATTGCTCAACCGCCCGTGCCAGTGGAATCATCCGAATTACTAACTCATCTCCCAAACAAAGAAAGGTAACTGTAGTCCCCATCGTAGCAGTCTCAGCACACGCCAAAAGACATAAGGCGAAACCGCGCAGAAAGTGAACACAGCCAACTGTTCCCCGTCATACGATATCATCACTCATCGTAAACAAGCGGGATATCGAAGCAGGATCAAAACGGATGAGCCACACAGCTCACGGTGTGCACAGAGCACTTAACTTAGTAGCTCCTGCAACAAGCCGGACTTGGAATATGAGGAAACTGCAAGAAGGAGCACTTTTCAGACATAGCCTTCAATGGTTCCTGCCGCCTATCCACCATATACCATGGGAGTTTACGTCCTCCGGAAAATGATGATCGTCGTAGCACTTGATGATGATCTTGCTCATTCTGCGATCGAATCTGTCTATCCAATATTGACAGATTCAGCCACGAGAGAAGCTGTTCAGCAAAGCAGCATAAGACACTAAAACTTTTACCAAACTACTGCCTTATGATTGCTTGCTACCAAACCTACACACAAACACACACACACATATTACACAATATATTTGCAAAGAAATCGTTTACAATTGTTATCTTTTTTCATGAAAATGGGGGAGGGAAAGGCGCCGCACGGTAAGAAAACAACGTCGGAAGGGAGAGGCCATGGTAGAAAAAGGGTTGAGAAACACTGCCTTAGAGAACGACCCTTCCCTGCCCACTAAATCATCCAAACAACCGAAGTGTTTCCACTGTGTAACTCACACACTAGGGAACGTATACACATGTGCTCATGACGTCCAGGTGTCTTCATTCAGTTACACACCTAGCCCTGAATGCGTCACACAACATACGACTAATATATGTGTGTTTTTTATTCATCTCGGTAGTCCCGTGTGTGTCAATATTTTCCCGTCGTTTTAATTTTAAAATGTCAATATTGTCCCGTGGTTTTAATAAAAAATGTTAATTTTATCCCGTGGTTTTAATTTTTTTTTATGTCAATTTTGTCCCGTGGTTTTAATAAAAAAATGTCAATGTTGTCCAGTCATTTTAATATTTTTTAAAATGTCAATATCGTCCCGTGGTTTTAATTTTTTTTAAATGCCATTATTGTTCCGTGGTTTTAATAAAAAATGTCAACTTTGTCCCGTGGTTTTAATAAAAAAAAATGTCAATATTGTCCCGTGGTTTTTAATAAAAAATGTCAATATTGTCCCGTGGTTTTAATTTTTAAAATGCCAATATTGTCCCGTGGTTTTAATAAAAAAATGCCAATATTGTCCCGTGGTTTTAATTAAAAATGTCAATTTTGTCCCGTGCTTTTAATAAAAAATGTCAATATCGTCCCGTGGTTTTAATTAAAAATGTCAATATTGTCCCGTGGTTTTAATTAAAAATGTCAATATTGTCCCGTGGTTTTAATTTAAAATGTCAATTTTGTCCCGTGGTTTTAATAAAAAATGTCAATATTGTCCCGTGGTTTTAATAAAAAATGTCAATTTTGTCCCGTGGTTTTAATTTGTTCAAAAATGTCAATGTTGTCCCGTCGTTTTCATAAAAATGTCAATTTTGCCCCGTCGTTTTATTAAAAAAAAAAAATAGCAATGTCGTCCCGTCGTTTTCATAAAAATATCAATTTTGCCCCGTCGTTTTAATAAAAATGTCAATCTTGATTCGTCATATTAATTTTTTTTAAAAGTCAATATTGTCCCGTCGTTTCTATAAAAATATATATTGTTATCTGTCATTTTAATTTAAAAAAATGTATGTCAATTTTGTCACCACGTTTTAATAAAAATGACAATTTCTTTCAGTTTTTTTTAAAATATACAATTAATTATAATCTTATATAAATACCATCATCATGTGCTATACCGGTTCATGTAGGTGATCGTGTCCTTCCACAATCCTCTATCCTCAGTTATCGTAATATTTCTGTGGTTGACCGTGTGTTTTCTCTCGTTGTCAATCTCTCTTTCCCTGTGTTTTGTCACTTATAACTAAGTATTCCAACTTTCAATTTCTCATTATATTATGTTAGGGTCAACATCACTGCACACCGGACGAACCCATAGGTGATCCGATTTTCCCGTTGAAATATCGGGAATCTCCGAGGAGAACCCTGACCTCCGTGCACGAACTCCACAGCACGGCCTGTAGCCCATCGTTATGGGTATATCTCAGTTCATAATTTTGCCCAGGCGGAGACCATTTTTTGGGCTATACTTTTCGATTTTTAACAGCCAGGGGTTCTTTAATATCTGCGAGTGCACACGGGAACTTCTGTTTTTCTTTTAGCCTTTCTTCGAGAAGACTAGACATCAGATCTCACTTTAGCCTTTCTTCGAGAGGACTAGACATCAGATCTCACTTTAGCCTTTCTTCGAGAGGACTAGACATCAGATCTCACTTTAGCCTTTCTTCGAGAGGACTAGACATCAGATCTCACTTTAGCCTTTCTTCGAGAGGACTAGACATCAGATCTCACTTTAGCCTTTCTTCGAGAGGACTAGACATCAGATCTCACTTTAGTCTTTCTTCGAGAGGACTAGACATCAGATCTCACTTTAGCCTTTCTTCGAGAGGACTAGACATCAGATCTCACTTTAGCCTTTCTTCGAGAGGACTAGACATCAGATCTCACTTTAGCCTTTCTTCGAGAGGACTAGACATCAGATCTCACTTTAGCCTTTCTTCGAGAGGACTAGACATCAGATCTCACTTTAGCCTTTCTTCGAGAGGACTAGACATCAGATCTCACTTCTCATAGACCAGACGAAGGTAAAGCCACGATGAAATCAAGGAATTACTTTTTCTATTTATTTTTCCATTTGTGGAATTGAGTCCGGGACCCTCCTCACCAGAACTCGACGTCTTCCATATAGACCACCCTGCTCCGTCGTGTGATGTGCTTGACGAATGTCGATTGTTTCTTTCTGGTGTTTTTTTTTTTTTTAGGAGCTCTCGTTTTTGTGTCGGCCGCGTTGAAAATGTCATCGTTGATTCTTTTGGCTGTCCCGGAAATTCTCAAAGTTTGGATTTCTGTGAAACTCCAAGGCCTGTAATTGTCTATTCATTATAAGTATCCTTCATACCAGTAGATTGTATCATTAGGAATTACTTGGACCTATACCATTCCGTAGTTCGAGACAGTCCACCTCTACGTTTATAAAACTTTACATGGGTTCTGTCACTGGAGAACAGTAGTTAACTCAATATCGTGAAACCTTTCTCACTTTTTCGTGAATAAAGAAAATAGAAAATTTCCCCCGTGGAGTTTTTATTTCAAGTAAATATGGTGAGCTTACTTATATAGCATCCCTTGCCAAGGTTGACAGGTTCGTCCAGGACATGGAGGTATGGCAAACTGCAATGCAAGTCCTGTTGAAAAGACTAACACTTAAGAACGGGGATCGTTGGACATGGAGAGTCTAGGGTTTTTGCCCTACGCGCCGTTTTTCCCCTCGAAGTAACAAAATATAGAAATATTCAAGCTCTTTTAAAAAAAAAATGTTACGTGAACGTCTTGTACCGCATACATTACACAAACAAACATAGACTCTTATGGAGGATAGTTGTCAGTAATACTTCTAAAGAGATGTGCACATAAATGTACTCACGTTTCAGCTGTCAATGCCACAAGTAAAAGTCGATGTCGACAAATAAATGGTTCTCACCAGGGGCATAGCGTGCTGGAGGATTACCCTGGGCACACAATTTCTACAGAGAGAAAAAAAAAGTAGTAATAATAAACAAGGCAGAATGAAACCATGGGCGAGACACTTGACAACAGACATACTTGTCTTACCACGGACACTGACAACACATATACTTCTCTTACCACAGGCACTGACAACACATATACTTCTCTTACCACAGGCACTGACAACACATATACTTCTCTTACCACAGGCACTGACAACACATATACTTCTCTTACCACAGGCACTGACAACACATATACTTCTCTTACCACAGGCACTGCCAGCCTACACTACACCACTGGTTCTCACTGATAATGAAGATGAGAATCAGCACTTATTGTGACACTTGTGTCTATCCCTTAGCTTTCATGGGAGCCTTTGGGCCGCCAAAATGATGCATTTTTAACGATCTTTATCAATTCTCCACTTTGTCTGAATGTTTTCTCCATTCAATCTTTGACGTCATCAATCCATTGTCTCCCTCTACCACTGTACCATAACCGTTACATCGTGTGACGTGGACGAACTGGGGATAACACATATCTTTGTTTCTTCCAAATAAAACCTCTCTGTGTGGCCCGTGATGTTGGTGATGATTGCATGAACTTTGACGCTCCCAGTGTGGTTTTTGCATGAGCAGGTTAAGACTTTAAGGTAGTGGTTTTTGCATGAGAAGGTTAAGACTTTAAGGTAGTGGTTTTTGCATGAGAAGGTTAAGACTTTAAGGTAGTGATTTTTGCATGGGAAGGTTAAGACTTTAAGGTAGTGGTTTTTGCATGAGAAGGTTAAGACTTTAAGGTAGTGGTTTTTGCATGGGAAGGTTAAGACTTTAAGGTAGTGGTTTTTGCATGAGAAGGTTAAGACTTTAAGGTAGTGGTTTTTGCATGGGAAGGTTAAGACTTTCAGGTAGTGGTTTTTGCATGAGAAGGTTAAGACTTTCAGGTAGTGGTTTTTGCATGAGAAGGTTAAGACTTTCAGGTAGTGGTTTTTGCATGAGAAGGTTAAGACTTTCAGGTAGTGGTTTTTGCATGAGAAGGTTAAGACTTTATGGCAGTGGTTTTTGCATGAGAAGGTTAAGACTTTAAGGCAGTGGTTTTTGCATGAGAAGGTTAAGACTTAAAGGCAGCACCTCGTTGCTAACATGGAGTCAAATAGAAGATAGGAGATGTTCATTCAGAGATGATGTACTTGAGTCAGGGATTAGAAAAAGATAGTTCATTCCAAGAATATCTATACATATTTTTTTTTTACAATAAATTGACAGACAATTACAATAATTATTTATTTTATAGCAAAAATGGTAAGCCATACTAAGGGTCTGAATTTTGTCAACTTTCGGTTTCCACATCAGGGTTTGAATCTTTAAAGCACAGTTTCAAAGAAAGAAATCCATTGTTGAACTATTTCTAAGCAAGGCAAGAGCTTCTCGTGTCTTCAAAACAAGTTACAAATCCTTGGGCCCCTATCCTGGAGGTCTCGTCTCCAAAAAGGTTGGGAACCCCTGTTCTAGACAGAGGAAGTGCTTGAATCATGATTGAACAGGTGTGGACTAAGAACAGAAACATGAAAGTAATGGAATTTCTTTAAAGCAATCACACATTAACACACTGCTGTTGAACCAGAAGTTCTTGCAAGTGTAAAGTAGAAAAACAAGTGTGATTAATCAAGAACAAAAGAAAACTGCTGCAACAGGAATGGACTAAGAACAGAAACATGAAAGTAATGGAATTTCTTTAAAGCAATCACACATTAACACACTGCTGTTGAACCAGAAGTTCTTGCAAGTGTAAAGTAGAAAAACAAGTGTGATTAATCAAGAACAAAGAAAACTGCTGCAACAGGGATGCTGTTACTAGGAAGAGAAGTGAAAAGAAACAACATATTTTAAACAAGAGATCAATACAAAGTGAATAATGGAAGATACAAGATTGAAGATGAGCAAAACTCACAGAACATATACCACATATACAATTTACTGTTTGCCCAGTTGTCTCCATTGGATTACATTACACATCTACTATTGTTTTTATCTAAAAAAAATACCCACTTTGAAGAAAACAAACATCTGAAGCAGTGAATAAAACCGTGCATGGCACAACATAAAAACAATAAGACATGCTAGTTTGTCAACTAGACTGTATAGCACTGAAGATGTATGTACAATATATAAATGATTCTTCTTCCTCCTTTTTAGCTCCCAGTGGAGCATAGGTCTTCAACAAACACTTTCCAAGTCGTTCTGTTTTTTGCCTTTCTTTTAAGATCATTCCATGTCTTCCCCATCATCTTCATCTCTGCTTCTATCTGTCTTCTCCAAGAATTCATTGGTCTTCCTCTTTGTCTTTTCCCCTGGGGATTCCAAAAAAGGGCCTGTTGTGTAATACTCTCAGTTGGCTTCCGTAGTGTGTGTCCTATCCAGCGCCATCGTCTTCGCTGTATCTCTTTATCCACTGGTGTTTGACTGGTACATTTCCATAATTCTATGTTAGTGATTTTCTCCTGCCATTTCCATCCTTTTATCCTGCGTAAACATCCATTAATGAAAGTCTGTATCTTCGTGGTTGTCAATTTTGTTGTTCTCCATGTTTTACAGCCATATAATAGGACCGACTTAACATTCGAGTTGAAAATTTTTATTTTTGTATTTAACCTAATTTCTTTGGATGTCCATGTTTCCCAGTGCAATGAAAGCTCCTCTTGCTCTTGATATCCTTATTTTGGTATCATTCTCTGTTCCTCCCTCTTTATCTATATTACTGCCCAGATATATGTAAGATTGTACATCTAAAAGAGGTAATTCTCCTCGTTTTATTTGGTTATTGCCAACTGTATTAATTCTCATAATGTTGGTCGCATCTCTATTATTCTTCAGTCCTAGCTGATATAAATGATTAACATATCATAAATTACTAAGAAACTTGCTTAGGTGGCAAGGACTGCACAAGTTCACGTGGCAAATGGAAGTGCCTTCTTTTGTGGTGTGATTTACAATACTACTTTCCTTATATTATTTCATTTACTTACAATTATATTTTACTTTGATTGTTATCCAAATGTTACATCTGTTTAAGCTCCCACTTTTTAGGAATTTTAAAAATAAGGTTTAATACACAAATAAAAATGTTCAACGTCGATGTTATGTCAGTCTTATTATATGGCTGTGAAACATGGAGAACAACAAAATTGACAATCACGAAGATACAGACTTTCATTAATGGATGTTTACGCAGGATAAAAGGATGGAAATGGCAGGACAAAATCATTAACATAGAATTATGGAAATGTACCAGTCAAACACCAGTGGATAAAGAGATACAGCGAAGACGATGCCGCTGGATAGGACACACACTACGGAAGCCAACTGAGAGTATTACACAACAGGCCCTTTTTGGAATCCCCAGGGGAAAAGACAAAGAGGAAGACCAAGGAATTCTTGGAGAAGACAGATAGAAGCAGAGATGAAGATGATGGGGAAGACATGGAATGATCTTAAAAGAATGGCAAGAGACAGAACGACCTGGAAAGTGTTTGTTGAAGACCTATGCTCCACTGGGAGCTAAAAAGGTAGAAGAAGAAGACCAGTCAAATACCAGTGGATAAAGAGATATAGCAAAGACGATAGCACTGGATAGGACACACACTACGGAAGCCAACTGAGAGTATTACACAACAGGCCCTTTTTTTAAATCCCCAAGGAAAAAGACAAAGAGGAAGACCAAAATATTCTTGGAGAAGACGGATGGAAGCAGAATTGAAGATGATAGATAAGGCATGGAATGATTTAAAAGAACGGCAAGAAACTGAACTTTGAAAGTGTTTGTTAAAAGACCTATGCTCCACGGGGAGCTGAAAGTGTTTGTTGAAAGACCTATGCTCCACGGGGAGCTGAAAGTGTTTGTTGAAAGACCTATGCTCCACGGGGAGCTGAAAAGATAGAAGAAGGAGAAGCTCAGACTCCCTACAGTATAAGAGCATGTTACTAACAGGAGTCTACATTTAGCAGCACCACACACATTTCTATCAAATAAAAAATGTCTATCAAATAGCAGGAGAAAGCCAACAACTAAAACCTTGTGCAGGGTTTCAAGCTCTCAACTACTACCACAGCACTCAGTAGCCACAGATTAGGGGTCTGAAATATGCTGAAAGAATAACAGCTACTACACCACACATAAACAATTTTATGTAGGACTTTTAAAAGGAGAGACCTGCGGGGAAATCAGCAATAATATACAAAGGAAGTGGCCACAAAAGTGGATAGCTGTTCACACAAGGCTTGCAAGCATGCGCCAATCCAGTCCTAATAGCAACGAATTAACAAAATGAGAAAAGAAAACAGAAAAGAGACAGACAAGGATTAGAAAAACAGGGTTAACAACAAAATTCTATTTTTAAATATATAAAATGAAGTTCTCTTTAAACAGGATAATTTTGTAATGCATAATTAACAATAATTTGAGTTATTTATTTACTAGAATAGTCCATTTTCTTAGTAAACTCCTACAAAGTAGGTATGTAATGAGCAATTTTTTTTATTCGTTATCCAGCTTTTATCTCTGACGAAGTCCCTAGAGACTAGGAACCGAATTTTGCGTGTTAATCCATTTTTCCCTGGCAGCCATGTGCACAGGGGTCCCTCACCGCACAGGCAGATAACTTCGACTCTGGAGGTACTCATATTTTTCCCGTCGATGAGTAATTGAAGTTTCAAGCCGGGCCTCGCTGCTGAAACCAAGAGTGGTTGCCGCAGAGAGAAATCATAAATAAAAATCCCAACTGGTGTATCCGGGATTTGAACCCACAACCTCTGTCTCAAGGCCGGCGTCTTGCCTCGAGACCAACCAGTCCCCCTAACGAGCAGTTTGTACTAGCTTGTTCAAATGCTCATCAGTTAAAATAGATTTCAGTATAACACATTTAAGAGTCAAACACATTGTCTCACAGAATAACATGGTCCATATAATGGAGGTTAATTTTATGGTATATTGCTTATGTGTTAGATATCATTGGTTAGAAATTTGCTTCCTAAACTCAGTTACAAAACGATTATTCAGCTTCATACATTTGTCCTCCTGAACATCTAAAAGCTCCATTACTATAAAAGTAACATCAACCATAACTGGTTTTGGAACATGACAACCACATTCAAGCACATTCAGGAGAAATGGATTTTCAACACACACAAAAAAAACGTATTAAATTATGGCTTAAGTTCTCAAAGGTTGCAAAATGAAATATTTGACCAGATCATTTAATTTGCTAACATAAGATCTCTTTCTAAATGCACTCCTGGCTAGCTTGTCAGTATTTCCTTTAGAAAAGTGAAGTGATTTAAAGACTGGAAAGTTGCAATTTACCTTGAAAGCTTACAGTTCTGTTCTGACCTCTTCAAAGACTCTAACCAATGCACTCGAGCCCGGACTATCTCAATCTCAATGAGTAAACATATGTTTGTAACAGGCTCTGTGTCCACCCAGGTTGTTGTCTTAATTGCTGCCGTGACCTCCATCATTAAACAATTTGAGTGAAGGTAAGCACACAGTTGGAAGGTAAGCACACAGTTGGATGTTAAGCACACAGTTGGATGTTAAGCACACAGTTGGATGTTAAGCACACAGTTGGATGTTAAGCACACGGTTGGATGTTAAGCACACGGTTGGAAGGTAAGCACACGGTTGGATGTTAAGCACACGGTTGGAAGGTAAGCACATAGTTGGAAGGTAAGCACACAGATGGATGTTAAGCACACAGCTGGATGTTAAGCACACAGCTGGATGTTAAGCACACGGTTGGATGTTAAGCACACGGTTGGATGTTAAGCACACGGTTGGAAGGTAAGCACACGGTTGGATGTTAAGCACACGGTTGGAAGGTAAGCACACAGCTCGATGTTAAGCACACAGTTGGAAGGTAAGCACACAGATGGAAGGTAAGCACACAGATGGATGTTAAGCACACAGCTGGATGTTAAGCACACAGCTGGATGTTAAGCACACGGTTGGATGTTAAGCACACGGATGGATGTTAAGCACACGGTTGGATGTTAAGCACACGGTTGGAAGGTAAGCACACAGTTGGAAGGTAAGCACACAGATGGATGTGAAGCACACAGATGGATGTTAAGCACACGGTTGGATGTTAAGCACACGGTTGGATGTTAAGCACACGGTTGGAAGGTAAGCACACAGTTGGAAGGTAAGCACACAGATGGATGTTAAGCACACAGATGGATGTTAAGCACACGGCTGGATGTTAAGCACACAGATGGATGTTAAGCACACAGCTGGATGTTAAGCACACAGCTGGATGTTAAGCACACGGTTGGAACGTAAGCACACAGTTGGAAGGTAAGCACACAGATGGATGTTAAGCACACAGATGGATGTTAAGCACACGGTTGGATGTTAAGCACACAGATGGATGTTAAGCACACGGTTGGATGTTAAGCACACAGATGGATGTTAAGCACACAGCTGGATGTTAAGCACACAGCTGGATGTTAAGCACACGGTTGGAAGGTAAGCACACAGTTGGAAGGTAAGCACACAGATGGATGTTAAGCACACGGTTGGATGTTAAGCACACAGTTGGAAGGTAAGCACACAGATGGATGTTAAGCACACGGTTGGATGTTAAGCACACGGTTGGAAGGTAAGCACACAGCTGGAAGGTAAGCACACGGTTGGAAAGTAAGCACACGGTTGGAAGGTAAGCACACGGTTGGAAGGTAAGCACACAGTTGGAAGGTAAGCACACAGATGGATGTTAAGCACACGGTTTAAGCACACGGTTGGAAAGTAAGCACACGGTTGGAAGGTAAGCACACGGTTGGAAGGTAAGCACACGGTTGGAAGGTAAGCACACGGTTGGAAGGTAAGCACACGGTTGGAAGGTAAGCACACAGTTGGAAAGTAAGCACACAGCTGGAAGGTAAGCACACAGCTGGAAGGTAAGCACACAGCTGGATGTTAAGCACACATCTCTCTTCTTTTACAATTCTTTGTTTGGTCTAAGCTGTTAAAACCCATGACCTTCAACTATGTGGGACAAATAAATCCATCTGCATTTCACTGCAGAATTCTCAACAATCCAGGTGTGCACTTCTGATTCCAATTCCACCTGTTGTGCATGTCTATTATTTCCACAATCATCATCAAGTGCCATACCGGTTGGCGTAGGCGATCATGTTTTTCCACAATCTTCTATCTACAGTGCATCGTATCAGTTCTGTTGTTGACTGTTTTCCATGCCATGACACCAAGCTATCCAGTATTTTCTGTCTTTGTCGTCCACGATCTCTCTTTCCTTTTATTTTGCCAGTTGTAACCAAGTATTCCAACTTTCCTTTTCTCATGATGTGCCCGAAAAATGATTGTTTCTTTCTGATGTTTTTTAGGAGCTGCCTTTTTGTGTTGGCCTCTTTGAGAACTTCCTCATTTGTCTTTTTAGCTGTCCAGGGAACTTTCAACATTTTTCTGAGAAATCCCATCTCTGTGGCCTCTAATCGTCTTTTCATTTGTTTGTCTACTGTCCATGATTCGCTTCCATAGGTCAGAATTGGTTCTACATAGCACCGATGAACTCTCCTTCTCATTTCTATTGACACAGATTTGTTGTATAAGATATTTTTCATCTCCACAATGTAACACCATAAACCAGCCAATCAGATCTTTCACAACCTCTAACCCCAGCATGACTTGAAAAGTATATCCATAAGAGTTGTTTTTTTTCAGACATAGCTTCAATATGCGTAATTACTTATGTATGAGGCACCAGCTCTGCATCTTATGAAGTGCTGATGAAATTCAGTTGTGATAATTGCCCATTCAACCACGTTGATGAAATCCACTTGAGGACAACTATAACAGCTTCCATCTCCAATTTTACACTACAGGCTATAGCCCACTCATCATCATTGAGTGCCGTCTCCACAACAACGGCTGGCTACCATGGAGCACCATTCCACTCTGTCTCTTGCTTTGATGGTGCAGATTGCCATAGGCTGACTTGTCCATCTTTTGATGTTACTCGTCCATGTTACTCTTGGTCTGTCTCTGCCTCTTTTACCGTGTATTTTCCCTTCTAATATTACTTTTATTAGACTGTAGTGTCTTTTAACATGACCAAAAAATTTCATTTGTCTTGCTCTAATTGTGTTTAGTAGTTCTTTCTTCATTTTTAGTTGTTTTAAAACTTCCTCGTTTGTTTTCTTTTCTTTCCATCCAATTCTACCTATTCTTCTATAAATCCACATTTCAAAGGCCTCAATTTTCTGTTATGTTTTCTGGTCTAATGTCCATGTTTCTGCACCGTACAGGAATACTGAGAAGATGTAACATTTTGTTATTCTTAGTTTTAGCCCTGGTGTTATTTGTTTTGATGTTAGTATATTTTTCATGGCATTGAAATTACTTTTTGCCATTCCTATTCTTTTATTTATTTCAGTTGTACATTTTCCATCACTGGTTATAGTATGTCCCAGGTAGTTGTAACTCTGGACTGTCTCCAGATGTATTCCTTCAACTGTGATATTTAATTGTAGGTCTTGTAAATTTTCTTTGTTTATGATCATAGTTTTAGTCATTTTGATATTCATATCTAGTCCATATTTTTTGCTTGTCATGTTTATTACATTAAGTAATTGTTGTAGATCTTTAGGATTTTCTGCTTCACCTCTACTCCACAGCAATTCTTTACCTAACTCTTGCCTTGACTTCTTGTCTTGCAGGTCCATGGGTGTGTCCTAATAAAAGTGCTGTATTCAGATTTATCAGCTGTTAACTTCCTTTTCTGCATCATCCAATCAAAATCCAAACAGGCAAAACAAACTCCTGAAGCAAATCAACCTGCAGGCACTACAATCACAACATAGAAACAAAGATTATCTTTTATTATATCACTACTATGTGTGATGACAGTATCTTCCAGCACAAATGCAAGCTACAATATTTTCTTATCAGTAGAACGGCTGAGAAGAACATGCAACTTTGTATAAAATGGCATGAGTTGTAAGGATCAACCAGCTCACAAATAGATGGAATCAAGTCCATTCAAGCTGAAGTTGATTCAAGAAATACAACATCTCATAGGAGTTGATTCAAGAAATACAACATCTCATAGGAGTGAAATATTAAACTTAAAAGAACCAAGCAACAGCAATTTGAGGTTAGAAGCTAGTGCTCCTCATTCATTTCTTTCCAGAACTTAATGAGTCAGGTACCCATTTCTTGTTCAATTTGGTTAATTAGAGTGCATCAAGCCGTGACAGAACCTACTTTTATTACTTTAGTTGTATTTTATCGTCAAGCCAGCACAATACCACGCCTCAAGTGATGCTTCTGAATACAGGTAACTATATATAAAGTGAATATGTCCTACACACTTGTACAAGGCTAAATCATTGGACAGATGGACACGCTTCAAGTCAATAATCTGTCTGTACAACCACAGCAGCACAAGCTTACAAGCCATTATACATAATTCTACTTGTCAATACAGAATTGATCTTTCACCATCATTTATCTCAGATAATAATCTGTCTGTACAACCACAGCAGCACAAGCTGCGAGCCATTATACATAATTCTACTTGTCAATACAGAATTGATCTTTCACCATCATTTATCTCAGATAATAATCTGTCTGTACAACCACAGCAGCACAAGCTGCGAGCCATTATACATAATTCTACTTGTCAATACAGAATTGATCTTTCGCCATCATTTATCTCAGTCAATACAGAATTGATCTTTCGCCATCATTTATCTCAGTCAATACAGAATTGATCTTTCGCCATCATTTATCTCAGTCAATACAGAATTGATCTTTTGCCATCATTTATCTCAGCAATACAGAATTGATCTTTCGCCATCATTTATCTCAGTCAATACAGAATTGATCTTTCGCCATCATTTATCTCAGTCAATGCAGAATTGATCTTTCGCCATCATTTATCTCAGTCAATACAGAATTGATCTTTCGCCATCATTTATCTCAGTCAATACAGAATTGATCTTTCGCCATCATTTATCTCAGTCAATACAGAATTGATCTTTCGCCATCATTTATCTCAGTCAATACAGAATTGATCTTTCGCCATCATTTATCTCAGTCAATACAGAATTGATCTTTCGCCATCATTTATCTCAGTCAATACAGAATTGATCTTTCGCCATCATTTATCTCAGTCAATACAGAATTGATCTTTCGCCATCATTTATCTCAGTCAATACAGAATTGATCTTTCGCCATCATTTATCTCAGTCAATACAGAATTGATCTTTCGCCATCATTTATCTCAGTCAATACAGAATTGATCTTTCGCCATCATTTATCTCAGTCAATACAGAATTGATCTTTCGCCATCCTTTATCTCAGTCAATACAGAATTGATCTTTCGCCATCATTTATCTCAGTCAATACAGAATTGATCTTTCGCCATCATTTATCTCAGTCAATACAGAATTGATCTTTCGCCATCATTGATCTCAGTCAATACAGAATTGATCTTTCGCCATCATTTATCTCAGTCAATACAGAATTGATCTTTCGCCATCATTTATCTCAGTCAATACAGAATTGATCTTTCGCCATCATTTATCTCAGTCATCATCATATCTGGGTTCAATTCCACCAGTGGGAATATTTGTCAAAACATAAGAAAAATATAATCCATGGTTTTACCTTCCTCTGATATCTGGGTAGGGAGACCCGATATCTAGCCCTTTCAGATAACAGCAAAAGACATGAGGTCCCCTGTGCACACGGGCATGTTAAGGAGCCTTTGCCAGTTAAAATTTAAGAAAGAATAGGTTAAAAAAAAAATGCCTGCAGCACAGGCAAAATTGTCTGCAAAAATTGACCCACCTGGATTGATCGCTACGGAGCTCAAACACATGGCTCAAAGTTCTCCTTGGAGATTCACAATATTACGAAGAGAAAATCTGAGCACGGATTCGTCTATTGTGCCGGGATGAAGATCCCAATGTAACATAACATAACATCTTCTTCTTCTTTCCTTCCCCATCTGCCTTTCAGCGTCGAGGGGAGATATAATTTGCGGTCTTTTGCTCTTCTGTTCGCCTCTGCTGCTGTTATGTTTCTTAGTGCTTCTAATATTCCATCGACCCATCTTCTACGTGGTCGACCCTTGGGTCTGGTGTTCTCACAACGTTTGTTGAAGGCTCGTTGTGTTGTGTTTTGTTGTTTCTGTTAACTTCTTTTTCTGCATCATCCACAACATAACATGATGTTATCATTTCAAGAATGAATACTCAAGTAAATTAGGTACTTAAATTACTCAACTACAAATACAATCTTCATCCCAACGTTGTGCTACCAATGCCAGACCTGGACCCTAGATGCAAGAACAATAAGAAAATAACCTCTACAGAGATTAAATGTGTTAGACGAATGACAGGAAACAGTCTGAGAGATAAGATCAGAAATGAAGAACAGAGAAAAAAGCTAGGAATAGCCCCCGCCATAGAATATATAAGGGAACAACAGATAAAATGGTTTAGTCACGTGACAAGGCAGAAAGAACAAAACACAACACAACGAGCCTTCAACAAACGTTGTGAGAACACCAGACCCAATGGTCGACCACGTAAAAGATGGGTCGATGGAATATTAGAAGCACTAGGAAACATAAAAGCAGCAGAGGAGAACAGAAGAGCAAAAGACCGAAAATTATATCTCCTATTGATGCTGAAAGGCAGATGATGAAGGAAAGAGGAAGAAGATTCACTCAACTTGTTTTAATTTTCTGTCATCTATCACTATGTTGATGATCTGTTTTCTAGGCATGAGCTAGTTCTGATGGCCTCAGCCACGACCGACCAAATCCAGCATCATGCAATATTATAACTCAATATATGTCCTACTGTAAAATGAGGTTTCATGCATTGAAACTTTGCCAGTAGAGCATCTGTACAAATTTGCTCCTCTGACATGTCTTCACCACAAAGTGATAGAGGAGCTTGTGTGTCTGTATCCCTCACAGTGTTCTAGTACTAGAGGAGCTTGTGTGTGTATCCCTCACAGTGTTCTAATGGTAGAGGAGCTTGTGTGTCTATATCCCTCACAGTGTTCTATTGGTAGAGGAGCTTGTGTGTCTGTATCCCTCACAGTGTTCTAGTACTAGAGGAGCTTGTGTGTGTATCCCTCACAGTGTTCTAATGGTAGAGGAGCTTGTGTGTCTATATCCCTCACAGTGTTCTAATGGTAGAGGAGCTTGTGTGTCTGTATCCCTCACAGTGTTCTAATGGTAGAGGAGCTTGTGTGTCTGTATCCCTCACAGTGTTCTAATGGTAGAGGAGCTTGTGTGTCTGTATCCCTCACAGTGTTCTAGTGGTGGAGGAGCTTGTGTGTCTGTATCCCTCACAGTGTTCTAGTGGTAGAGGAGCTTGTGTGTCTATATCCCTCACAGTGTTCTAGTGGTAGAGGAGCTTGTGTGTCTATATCCCTCACAGTGTTCTAGTGGTAGAGGAGCTTGTGTGTCTATATCCCTCACAGTGTTCTAGTGGTAGAGGAGCTTGTGTGTCTATATCCCTCACAGTGTTCTAGTGGTAGAGGAGCTTGTGTGTCTATATCCCTCACAGTGTTCTAGTGGTAGAGGAGCTTGTGTGTCTATATCCCTCACAGTGTTCTAGTGGTAGAGGAGCTTGTGTGTCTATATCCCTCACAGTGTTCTAGCGGTAGAGGAGCTTGTGTGTCTGTATCCCTCACAGTGTTCTAGTGGTAGAGGAGCTTGTGTGTCTATATCCCTCACAGTGTTCTAGTGGTAGAGGAGCTTATGTGTCTGTATCCCTCACAGTGTTCTAGTGGTAGAGGAGCTTGTGTGTCTATATCCCTCACAGTGTTCTAGTGGTAGAGGAGCTTGTGTGTCTATATCCCTCACAGTGTTCTAGTGGTAGAGGAGCTTGTGTGTCTATATCCCTCACAGTGTTCTAGTGGTAGAGGAGCTTGTGTGTCTGTATCCCTCACAGTGTTCTAGTGGTAGAGGAGCTTGTGTGTCTATATCCCTCACAGTGTTCTAGTGGTAGAGGAGCTTGTGTGTCTATATCCCTCACAGTGTTCTAGTGGTAGAGGAGCTTGTGTGTCTGTATCCCTCACAGTGTTCTAGTGGTAGAGGAGCTTGTGTGTCTGTATCCCTCACAGTGTTCTAGTGGTAGAGGAGCTTGTGTGTCTATATTCCTCACAATGTTCTAGTGGTAGAGGAGCTTGTGTGTCTATATCCCTCACAATGTTCTAGCGGTAGAGGAGCTTGTGTGTCTATATCCCTCACAATGTTCTAGTGGTAGAGGAGCTTGTGTGTCTATATCCCTCACAGTGTTCTAATGGTAGAGGAGCTTGTGTGTCTATATCCCTCACAGTGTTCTAGTGGTAGAGGAGCTTGTGTGCCTGTATCCCTCACAGTGTTCTAGTGGTAGAGGAGCTTGTGTGTCTGTATCCCTCACAATGTTCTAGTGGTATAGGAGCTTGTGTGTCTATATCCCTCACAGTGTTCTAGTGGTAGAGGAGCTTGTGTGTCTATATCCCTCACAATGTTCTGGTGGTAGAGGAGCTTGTGTGTCTATATCCCTCACAGTGTTCTAGTGGTAGAGGAGCTTGTGTGTCTATATCCCTCACAGTGTTCTAATGGTAGAGGAGCTTGTGTGTCTATATCCCTCACAGTGTTCTAATGGTAGAGGAGCTTGTGTGTCTATATCCCTCACAGTGTTCTAGTGGTAGAGGAGCTTGTGTGTCTATATCCCTCACAGTGTTCTAGTGGTAGAGGAGCTTGTGTGTCTATATCCCTCACAGTGTTCTAGTGGTAGAGGAGCTTGTGTGTCTGTATCCCTCACAGTGTTCTAGTGGTAGAGGAGCTTGTGTGGCTATATCCCTCACAGTGTTCTAGTGGTAGAGGAGCTTGTGTGTCTATATCCCTCACAGTGTTCTAGTGGTAGAGGAGCTTGTGTGTCTATATCCCTCACAGTGTTCTAATGGTAGAGGAGCTTGTGTGTCTATATCCCTCACAGTGTTCTAATGGTAGAGGAGCTTGTGTGTCTATATCCCTCACAGTGTTCTAGTGGTAGAGGAGCTTGTGTGTCTATATCCCTCACAGTGTTCTAATGGTAGAGGAGCTTGTGTGTCCCTTGAAGTGTTCTAGTGTTTGCAATGCTGCCAAGGGATCACCCAAACTGCACAGTTCAAAGGGTTCCTAGGACCAGGAAAAGCAAGACAACACAAAAAATGTTGAAACAGGATGCACTAAGCTACAGCCTAACATAACAGTGCAAAGTAATTGAAGACATTACAGTCTAGAAGAAAGCAAAAATGGTTTTCATCCCACAGTATGGAGATGTCACCAACCTTAATTTGATAAACACTTTTCTCAAACTTATTAATATTGACATCTAAAGGTGTGTACAGAAAAGACGATCTGATTTCATTTTGTGGTGTTTATGACCTCTTGCCTGTGTTGATTTTCAAGTTGTATTGAGTGTCTGTGTTGTTAAGTCTATTTAAGTGTTCTTGTAGGTCCATGTATTAGTATGGTTTATTCAAACTCTAAAAATCTGTACCACAACACAGACTTTTCTCTGGAAATTTGAGGCAGTCTGGCATATGAACCACATTATACATAGATATGCTGAGGGTCATTAAAAGAATATGGGCACTAATACTATATTCCCTATAAACTTAAGCATAATAGAATAATATTAGTCATATAAAACAGACATAATTGAAATTCTTTACTTACAATGGCCAATTAAATTATGTTAATGTTTTTCACATGCCAATAATGTATATGGTGTTCAGATTCAATGTGACTAAATCCACTGAAGTAATGACAATCTTTTTAAATAAAATTACTGTAAAAATGTATGCATTTGTAAAATTACTCTACATTGCAATTTTTTTTAAAGTTAAGGTTGCCTACATGCCTTACTAGATGTAAGGCAAATAGGTGTTAGTGACACCATTATCATGGCACATATTTGGGTGATGTGGTCAGTATCACTCCAGGCCATCTCTACTTACTAGATGTAAGGCAAATAGGTGTTAGTGACACCATTATAATGGCACATGTTTGGGTGATGTGGTCAGTAACACGCCAGGCCATCTCTTCTTACTAGATAATTTTCTGCTGCTTATTTTTAAAGGCTGGGTGAACCCTGGAGCCTTATCAGTCCAAAAAAATAAAAATCAGTCACTTCTGGAAACTGGACCTGAATCATTCAAAACAGAAAGCAGTAACGCAATAAACAAACACACATTTCTATTTGGGACACAGTAGTTTATCAACTAGACTGCACTGAAGATGTATGTACATTATCATCATCATCAATTACCGGGCCTGCTAGCGTAGGTGATCATGTCTCTCCACAACTTTCGATCTCGACAGTTATTTATCATTTTTGTTGTTGACCTTATGCCAAGCCATTCTCTTAAGCTGTCTGGTATCTTTTCTCTTTGCTTCCCTCTATCTCTTCGTCCCTCACTTTTCCCAGTTGTTACAATATATTCCAGCTGTTCTCTTCTCATTACATGACCAAAAAATGATGAGTTTCTTCCTAATATTGGAAATTTGCTCTCTTTTTGCTTTAGCCTCTTTCAGAATATTTTCATTACTCTTATTAACTGTCCATGTTATTCTCAACATTCTTCTGTAAAACCACATTTCTACAGACTCCTGTGATTTTCTTGTCTGTTGTCCTATTGTCCATGATTCACATCCATATGTTAAGACTGGCTCTACATAATATTTCAGAACTCTTTATCTTGTTTCTATTGTCAAAAATGGATTGCATAGTATCTTCCTCATATAAATTAATAATTATACTATAAAATTACTAAGAAACTTAGGTAGCAAGGACAACAATTTGTTACTTCAAGTAGCAGATGGAAGTGGCTTTTTCTGTAGTGTGATTTATAAGACAACATTCCTTATAATTCTTCATTCACAGTATTTCAGTCTAGCTACCATCAAAACTTTATTTCACTATAATAATATTCATTTATTATTATTTGTCTCTAGTCTAAACCACTGGAAACTACTATTTGTGCTGTTTCGTCCTATAAATGTTTGTCTGTGATGCAAGTATTCAGCCCTACCCTATCTAGGAGATACTTGTCATAATAGGAAAATTACAGATACACAATTTATTCCCGAGCTGTGATCGTAACCGTATGCTATAGTCATGAGAACACCTACGTGAAAGACATCACCAATGATAGCTAATTTTTTGTTAGCTGAGTTGGCAATGTTCCCTAGCATTTGGTTTCTCGTGGCAAGGCACTATGCCAAGGAGTACGGGTTCAATCTTGCTTTTTGACCATATATTGTTCTTTGTATTTTTTTTCTGTTGATTATTTATCATTTTTTCAGAGTGCTGTAAACATAGCTCTTCCTCTGAAATGATTGGCTGATTATCACCTCGCAAGTTTCCCTCTATAAAAATATTCATGTATTGTCTCCAGGAGAGTATGTGTCTGTATCACTGTAGGGTTGACAAAACTGTTGTTTATCAGAAGTGAAATAAAAACTCAGACCTAAACACCTCATGGCGACTGCACTGGAAAAGTAGCCGTTATTCTCCAGTCCTATAAGTTCCACATAATATAAATAATCTAAGGTATGCTGATAATACAGTCTTAATTGCTAAGAGTGAAAATGAGTTATGGGGGACAGGTTGGTCTCGAGGCAAGACGCCGGCTTCGAGACAGAGAGGTTGTGGGTTCAAATCCTGGCTACACTGGTTGGGATTTTTATTTGTGATTTCTCTCTGCAGCAACCACCCCCTGGCCTGAGCAGCGAGGCCTGACTTGAAACGTCAATTACTCATCGATGAAAAAAAAAAAATATGAGTACCTCCAAAGTCGGATTTATCTGCCTGTGCAGCGAGGGACTCCTGTGCACATGGCTGCCACGAAAAAATAGATTAACACGCAAAATAAATTCAGTTCCTAGTCTCTAGGGACTTCATAAGAGGTAAAAGCTGGTGAACGAAAAAAAAAAACAGTTACAAGAAATGTTAGACATTATAAGGAAATGAAGCAAAAATAAAGGTCTCAGCCTTAATAGCAAAAAGACAGAAGTAATGGTAACAACAAAGAAAAAGACATCACCTCAGTGCAAAATAAAGACAAGTGGAACAATATTAAAATAGGTAGATGAATTTAAATATTTGGGAACTTTGTTAACCTCAGACAGAAGATGTACAAAAGAGATGAGATGCAGAATGGCTCAGGCAAAAGCAGCTTTCCAAAAAATGAGAAAGATACTGTGCAATCCATTTTTGACAATAGAAACAGGAAAAAGAGTTCCTAAATGTTATGTAGAGCCAGTCTTAACATATGAATGTGAATCATGGACAATTGGACAGAAAAGAAAATCACTGGAGTCTGTAGAAATGTGGTTTTACAGAAGAATGTTGAGAATACCATGGACAGCTAAGAAGAGTAATGAAAACATTCTGAAAGAGGCCAAAGCAAAGTGAGAGCTAATTTCCAATGTTAGGAAAAAACAATCATCATTTTTTGGCCATGTAATGAGAAGAGAACAGCTGGAGTATATTGTAACAACTGGGAAAATTGAGGGACGAAGAGATAGAGGGAAGCAAAGAGAAAAGATACCAGACAGCTTAAGAGAATGGCTTGGCATAAGGTCAACAACAGAAATGATAAATAACTGTCATGATCGAAAGTTGTGTAGAGACATGATCACCTACGCCAGCAGGCCCGTACTTGATGATGATAAGTTCCAACTGGCAGACACCAGTAATTAGAAAATGCCATAAAAATGTTTTTTTTTTTTTTTAAGATATAAATCATAGTTTTTTTTTGTAAATTTAGCTGCAACTCCCTAACCAAGCATAAGAGCAAGTATCGGAACAATACAGACAATAAACACATCGGTAATAAGTTTGCATTGTCACTATTATTATTATTTTTAAAATTACATTTTGGGTCAATAGACACTTAGTCTTCGCTCTTCGATTAGGAAACAACTAAAAATATTTAAAATAATGAAACAAAATAAATTATGTACACCTCCATGGTTTCAAATCCTCTAGTAAATATCTCTTCCCTAAACTTAATTAAATTTATGCATATATTTAAAAAAAATGTTTTTTATTATTTCAGCAATACATAAATCTGTTTTAAAACTTTAGCATAACATAAATTTGTTACAAAACTGTAGCATAAATACATTTTTTAAATAATATTTTTAAGATTTATATTTATTTTTAAATTTCAACAAGTCATAAATTTGTTTTATATTGTCCAGAAAGTACAGACAGGTGGTATGATCATCAGATGTGAACTAGAGTTTAAATTGATTAAAACAAACCAAAGTCCACATTATTAAGCATTTCTATTTGAAGAAAAATGACCAATCATCTAAAACTGCATTAACACTGCTTATATTAATACAACCACACAAATTCTAAAAGTTACAAAGGTAAAATATGCAATTAGCTAAAACTATGGAATGGAGCTAACTCATCAATAATTAACACAAATGTAGTGGATTACTGCACTGTAGCATTTGGTACAGATGCCCTAGTTGTCAAAAATTATGAATGACAAATCAGTGTTTGCAGTTCACCTCATTAAGCTTGAGCTATAACAGAGTTTAGTGCTGACATGGAGTTATTCTGCTGTTTTATGTTTTGCACAACACAGCTGGTTGATCAAGGTGAATTTATAGCTATAATCTTGGTAATCTTGCAGCATTTAAGGATGAAGATGTCCTGAGCCTGGTACATTCCATTTATTCTTAAAATTCATATTTTATGGGAGTGGTTCCAATTTGTGACACTAAATGCAAATGTTGTAGCTTGTACATATTTATATTGTACATATTTATATTGTACATATTTATCTATGAATGTTTTTTGTAGTTAATGCTTGGCCGGTAATAAAAATAAATAGCAAATCTGAGAGTTTCAGGGGATGCAATATTGCATTTTTAACCATAAAAGTTGTGTACAATTTAAATAGAGATTTTAATGATGTTTAATAGAAGTAATATTATTTATCTTTCTGGAAAGACACAAATAAGCAATTCAACTAAAGTATCAGTGGCCAACAGCTGTGACAGATGCTAGGTGAATTGCAATTTGTGAGGGCTATTTAGTTGCTATGTTTTCAAATTCTGAGAGACAAATTTTTAAGTATTACAAATCTACTGGCCAAGAGTTATTGGAATGAAAAAATTTAAAAATATATTTTTAAAATATTAAAATCAGGTCAGTTATATACAACAAGTTACTACTCTATTCTGTGATTATTCAGGAATTGTTTAACTGTTGAACATTTCGTTTAAGTTGTTCAGCTGTTTGCTCAAACTGTAAGATATATAATTTAGTTATTTCACTGATCATATGAATTTAAAATACTTACCAGTATGTACTCTACAGTTTACCAGCATAATCAATGCTTACTTTGAACTAATCTGATACTTAACCTTGGTTATGATGTTAACATGGATACAATATTATTTCTATACTATTATTTTATTTAATTGTTGACATTTTCTTACTACATTTTACTCTACATTGTTCTAGTGTTTACTTTGAATTCTTTCATTTTTAAAAGTCCATTATTAATCAATTTTGAAATATCCTGTTGTTTAGTCACTGAATTACATTTTTACTTGGAGCTTTGTGACTAGTCAATGATTGCCCACAGTTGTTGATTGTTAATATTTCAAATTACTCAATTGTTTACACCTCTATTTCTATTCTGCACTTTAGTTTACACATTGACTGTTACAGTTACCAAAAGCCTTGTTGTTTTCATCATCTTTTCATCAGCGTCATAACTGCCTCACAATTGTATGCCCTTTCTCTTTTACTGAGTTTACTTATTCTGCTATTTACACCTCAATTCTTCCATTGGTGTTTACACTTCCAAAAGTTTAGTATTTCAATGGTCTGTTTGGCTTGAAAAGTTCCAGGTTGACACTCTGGCACATTTCATTATAACTAATTAGTTACCTTCTCAAAAAAGTTATTGATAAAACAAAGGACTAACAACAACACTAAAAACACGCACACCGTAAAGTTTATCTAGAATTTAGGATTACAAAGTAAGACAATATTATAATTGATTGCTGTATAAAGTTATGAAGTTATATTTTAGTATATATTAAACTTAATCTATTTCTGTCTATCAATTTATTAACAATATGAATGTTATGAATCATTACAAAAATATATCTTCAAAACAAAATGTGCACATCCAGTATGATGTTTATATTATATAGCAACGGCAAAGGATACCACACACCTTTAATTCTAAAAACGACAACAACAATAACAAACATTAAACGACAGGCAGAAAGTGCATGCAATGTGTGCATCATAACAAAGACAGAAACAGAAGAGTTCTTAGTTGTACGTGTCCTGTGTATACTCACCACAAAAGTGCAACAGTTGTAAGGTAGAAATAAAATAGCGGAGAGACTTTGAAATGTCAACACTAGAACTGTCATGAGCTCCTGTACGGGTAGGAGCGATGAGTCATGGACTTAAAAAGCCAACAAATGGACTGGTGGTGTGTGTTGATCTGAGACGTGAAAATATTGATTCGGGAGGAGAGAGGATGCCATGCCCACACATGACTTCCGGTGGAGATATATCCGGTGTCAACGTGTTTCTAATATCCGTTTTATTTTTCCATTCTTTGCTTTGTTTTATTTATTTAATGCTGCTATGAATTCACGAATAATCTTGCTTTATTCAAATATATTAATGTTGTTTTAAAATGGTACATCTTCTCAACATTCGTTCATGATTTATGAAACATGGACATTAGACAAGAAAACGTAACAGAAAATGGAAGTCTTTGAGATGTGTATTTATAGAAGAATTGGATGGAAAGAAAAGAAAACAAACGATGAAGTCTTAAAGCAACTAATAATGAAAAGAGACTGAAATGAAAATGAAAAGTAGTTAATGAAAAGTACTAAACACATTCAAACAAGGCAAATAAGATTCTGGGGGCATGTTAGAAGATACAGCAGCCTACTAAAAGTAATCTTGGAAAGGAAAATACATTATAAAAGAGACAAATACAGATCAAAACTAACATGGACGAGTAACATCAAAAGATGGACAAGTCAGCCTATGTCAACCTGCACTATCAAAACAAGAGACAGAGCGGAATGGTGCTCCATGGTAGCCAACCTTCGATGCGGAGACGGCATTCGATGATGATGATGATGATGATGATGATGATGATGATGATGATGATGATGATGATGATGGTGGTGGTGGTGGTGGTGGTGGTGGTGGTGGTGGTGGTGGTGGTGGTGGTGGTGGTGGTGGTTGATTTTAGTTTTTTTGTTATAATATAATTTTTAAAAATCAACAGTTATTAAACTTTGTCATCGCATGTGTCTTTATCATAACAGCGTTGTCTCTGCCGGTTGGTTAATTCCCATTATATTCAAATGGTTTGTACATCAGCGGGCAGAATAAAACCTAACCAACTTGCAGTTTCAGCTCATCATATGAAAACATCATGCAGTTTCAGCGCATCATATGAAAACATGCAGTTTCAGCGCATCATATGAAAACATCATGCAGTTTCAGCGCATCATATGAAAACATCATGCAGTTTCAGCGCATCATATGAAAACATCATGCAGTTTCAGCGCATCATAGGAAAACATCATGCAGTTTCAGCGCATCATATGAAAACATCATGCAGTTTCAGCGCATCATATGAAAACATCATGCAGTTTCAGCGCATCATATGAAAACATCATGCTTTATGGCAAAATGGGTACCCAAGAAAGAGGTGGATAGCCTGCATCATGAAGCATTAACACAATTTGGCGTGACAACAACTAATGATTCACAACTAGAGAAGGTCAGAAAATAACACATTCCCTCATCTGAGACGCTGCACGACACAAACCCTAGCATATAAACAAGAATGAAAGTGGTAACAGATTGAAACAAAAATAGATCATTGCACGAGAAATAACTCCCACACGTTTGTTTCTCTTTACAAATGTAAATAACATAATAATGAATACGATTTCCCCTACAGTAAATAGACCGTTTTTTCAAACAATTCAGAAAATGAAATCAAACTTTTAAGCCATAAATGACTTGGCTATTGTGCTTAGTTTTCAACGGGGGCCTCGATAGCCTCGGGAAAACCACCCGACTGAGCTACCGACGTTCAGACAACCCGTGTTCGATTCCCGCTGAAGGTAGTGTGAGTTGTATTCGTGGTTGGAAAAAAATATACCCCCGCGGTCGACCCAGCAGCTGGTAGAAATGGGTAACAGGGTAGTACTCTGGGAAGGTGAGGAATGCCGCATCGCATCGTGAGTTTCGATGCTTGAAGCGACATTATCCAGAAGTCTCCGAACACTTCTGGATAGGCTGCCGAGCACATATGGGTGGAAAATCACGTGCTAAGACGGCGATTCAAGTCTCGTACTTTACCTTTACTTAGCTCCCAAACTGTCCATAATAAAGTGAAACATAACCTGTACTCTAGGTCCAAGAATAGTTATCACCAACTCGTGCAACTGCACTCTAGCAGATGCAGCGATAAAAACATCGATCAATCTTATCTCCAAAATGGCAACAACAAAAAA
Source organism: Megaustenia siamemsis (assembly GCA_032433765.1). Classification (NCBI taxonomy): domain Eukaryota; kingdom Metazoa; phylum Mollusca; class Gastropoda; order Stylommatophora; family Ariophantidae; genus Megaustenia; species Megaustenia siamemsis. The sequence goes on along the minus strand of JAVIAB010000046.1, from coordinate 33,447,036 downwards.
ATAAAATAAAAAATAAAAATATGCATAAAATTGTAAATAGCTGCTTTTAACAAATTTCGTAGTTTTTTTTTTTTTTTTTTTTTTTTTTTTTTTTTTTTTTTTCAGTTTTATAAGCGTGTCTCCAAAATACAGCCTTGGGGAGAAGGATGAAGCGAACACTTGCCAACTCACAAAGAGTGACTGTCACACTCTTGATTGTTCATATTTTTTTGCTCTGTTCATTTCCATCATTTATTTATCTATTTTGTTTCTATCTGGAGTGAAATAAAAAGAAATTCAGATCTGAACACCTCACGGTGTCTACACTGGACATGCGGCCTTTATTCTGTGGCCTCATAGCCACCCCATTCCCCCCCCCCCCTCTTTTCCCTCAGACCTAGTAATGGGAAATGACGTAAAGATCGTTTGTATATACATTCAGTTTGATTACAAGACGATGTACTTTAAAAAATGGTTCCCTTTTTTATATTTAATTTGTGGATGAAAATATATTACTTTACACCGGAACGTCCCAAATTAGCCAATCCTTAAAATATTTCTTTGATAAGCAATAATGTAATAAATTAAAGAAAAGGTTACCTCCAGGACTTGTTCGGCGTGTGGTGAACATGCTGTTAGTGGCTACATTTTTCCAAGACCACGGCACATTTTTGGACAATGTGTTTGATAGATATCACACCAGGCCGTCTTTACTTCCAAGAAAAAATCTATGGTAATCAGTTTTTAGAGGCTGGGCGAACCCCGGAGCCTTATCGGTTTGAAAAAAAAATCCGGCACTTCTGCAATATAAATTCATAACAAAAATATGAATTCAACTAGAAAGTGCTAAATTTAGTCTGACGTCACAAATATCGACCACTCTCATAAACTATAATCTCCTTCTCCGTTCATTCTTTTGATAAAGCCAATATGATCTGGGAAAATACAAGGTAAAAGAGGCAGACCAAGACTAACATGGACGAGTAACATCAACAGATGAACAAACCAGCCTATGACAACCTGCACCATCAAAACAAGAGACAGGGCAGAATGGCGCTCCATGGTAGCCAACCTTCATTACGGAGATGGCACTCGATGATGATGATGATGATGATGATGATTTTGATCTGCTATCCTGTTGCCGTGATCTGCTATCCTTTTGCCATGGTCTGCTATCCTGTTGCCATGGTCTGCTATCCTGTTGCCATGGTCTGCTATCCTGTTGCCATGGTCTGCTATCCTATTGCCATGGTCTGATATCTTGTTGCCATGGTCTGATATCCTGTTGCCATGGTCTGCTATCCTGTTGCCATGATCTGCTATCATGTTGCCATGGCCTGCTATCCTGTTGCCATGGTCTGATATCCTGTTGCCATGGTCTGCTATCCTGTTGCCATGATCTGCTATCATGTTGCCATGGCCTGCTATCCTGTTGCCATGGTCTGCTATCATGTTGCCATGGCCTGCTATCCTGTTGCCATGGTCTGCTATCCTGTTGCCATGGTGAGTTTATAAAGGCACCATGAGGTTTTCTTCTTCTGTGTAGAAGTTTAGACAACAACCTGAATATGTTCAAAGAAAGCATTGGTCAGAAACGGTGGTGACGTTTCCAGCCTTCCAGGTACGGTACTTGTCATGATGATTGTAACTTTACCATATTGAGAATTACCTTGCATCGGATCGTTAGGGGTGTAGACCAGCGCATGTGATTTCAGCATGTTTGTATTTTGTCTGTCTAATACCAAGCTTTCTCCCTATCCAGATTAGGTGACCCCATATAGCTTTGCTACCATCGGCGTATCTTTAGGGGTTATAGGTCATACCGAATGTATCACCCGTTTATGGCGAACACACACGAGAGGAGCAAGTATATATAATGACTCTCATGTTAAGGTTTTAACGTATTGAGTTACCACCAATCCTAGTAAAATTTACGAAAATTATCAAGTTGTATGATGTCAGAGTTAATCATTTTTGGTATTGAGGCTGCCAAGTTGGCTCATGCCAGACGTCTCCAGATCAAAACTTATATTTGCACAGATCCGGTTTTTTTTCTTCATTTTTTGCTTAATTTCAAGCTATAAGCAAACGTCAAAGTCGACACAATCAACCGTTGACAGGCTGCCATCAATTCTCCCGTTTTAAATGAATAAATAGAAAATTGTGTCTCCGGATATTTGTGTCTATAAATGCTGCAAACTTACTAGTGTTGGAATATTTCTTTGAGAGTAAGCAGCCGTAGGCGGAAGTGAAACACTGAAACGGGCAATTCTGAATTCTGAAGAATTCTTTCAGAGAATCTAAAATCTCAGTCTGAATAATTTATGACCGCTGAGAAAGAAATTGCGATTTTGTTAAGGCGTTCATGTCCTTTAAATAAAAGAAATTTAAACAAAAAAGTTTATGTTTCTGTTTCCTCCATCTTTTAACTGTGTATGTCGGTTTCACTAGCTTCTATTAATGACTGGTTATTGGTTATGGAAGGCCCCGGTATCACTGCAAACGAATTAAAATCCATAATTGCTCAAGCGCCCGTGCCAGTGGAATCATCCGAATTACTAACTCATCTCCCAAACAAAGAAAGGTAACTGTAGTCCCCATCGTAGCAGTCTCAGCACACGCCAAAAGACATAAGGCGAAACCGCGCAGAAAGTGAACACAGTCAACTGTTCCCTGTCAAACAATATCATCATTCATCGTAAACAAGCGGGATATCGAAGCAGGATCAAAACGGATGAGACACACAGCTCACGGTGTGCACAGAGCACTTAACTCAGTAGCTCCTGCAACAAGCCGAACTTGGAATATGAGGAAACTGCAACAAGGAACACTTTTCAGACATAGCCTTCAATGGTTCCTGCCGACTGTCCACCATATACCATGGAAGTTCGCGTCCTCCCGAAAATGATGATCGTCGTAGCACTTGATGATGTTAGGCCATCGTTGATGACTCCAATTCCAAACATATAGATACACAGTGGTGATAAGTTATCATTTCCAATCCAACAGAAGCCACCTGACCTGTAGTTAGTAAAACCACAGAGAGAATATGATTTTGTGACAGAAAACATCATAGGATTGTGCTGTTCTGAAACAGCTATGCCATGCTACCCTAGAATTGCCTTTAATGGGATTACTGTGACCACAAACCACTCTCCATGTGTGTGCCACATATTTACACCCCAGAAAGAAATACTGAATATAACAACATCATATGCCGTCTGTGATATTAATGACCACAGACCAGGAGCCTCCTGTATGATTGATACAACTGTTGCACAAAGCACTTCATCAGCAGAGCCATATCTATGGAATGTTAATCTGACATTGTTCTTGAATGATTTCCAAGTTAATGAGACATCAGAATCGTGTGGCAGCAGCTACAAGACGGGAGCAGAGAACATCAAGTTCTGCTGCTATAAAGGAGACTTGCCTTGCTATCCCAGAATTGCCTTAAATGGGATCACTGTAGTTGAAAACTTCTCCTCTTGTGTAAACTACACATTCACACCCAAGAGTGAATCAGTGAAGGTCACAAAATCATATTCTATTAATGACTGTGGGTTGACATTCACCACTATCCGGTGAATTATTAATTCTGAATACATAACTTTTTGTTACATGAACGCAAATACCATGTGCCTCTTGTTTTTCAAGCGTCTTTTATCCTAGCACTTTCAACATTTTAAACAGCAAAGAAATTGTGAATATCGGAAGGTCAAGGATATTCCATAAAATAAATGTCGTAGGGGATACAGCATGTCGCCATAACCCGCAGCATTGGGCTTGGGGATAGGAGCAAACTATTCAGCACATTTAGGGTTTAATGCATTTCACGATTCAGAGAACCCGGTACACATTCTTTCAGAGTCACTCGATAGAGTTAGGCTGGAGCTCACGTTTAGATTTGCTTGCTGTTGTGACGTCACGAAGTCAGCAAATAAATTCATTACAACCATTAGTTGAGTTCATGTGATAACATCTCGGGCTATGCAACAAGCTGTAGTGAGACAATTACACATCCACCGAGCCTTGCATTAACAAAAGCAGTAGAATAAAAGAAAGAACAAGTCAAACTACACAACCAGCGATATCTTGGAACCTGAATACACCTATTTCATTTCTACTGTGTCTCACGGTACAGCTCATAGAACAAAACAATAAGAAAAAAAATAACACGCCCCACTCTGAGTTGTTAAACACAAATATAATGTACATATGGTATGTATGTTTACATACTCAACGCGGTACACTCATATAAGCAAATAATAATAGAAACAATATTCCCAGTTGAGAATTGGTATCTCTCCAAATTACTAACAGACGTTTCAATACCATATAATGTTGTCTTCATAAACGTACACCTGGATGCGCACAGGTATACCTCCCATGACTAGGTGATTAGGGGTCAGACTGATCCTGTGTTTTTCAACTATCTTCGTCAGTTCTAAATCCAATCTTTCAAAACCATTCTTGGGTAGTATCCAAACGATTTCAGTTAATTTTAGTCCGGTTCGTTGCTGGGAAACTTCAGGTTGTCCAGCTGCGGACGGCGGATTCAACACTTGAGGAGTCCGGGACGTTATGAATGATTCCATTAGATTTATTTTTTTTTAAAACGGACTACTCCAATTCCAATATTAGGATACACTTGTACAGCTACTAGAACAATTTTGGATAGGCGGCCGAGCACATATGGGTAAACCGCGCGTGCTAGGGCATCGATTCAAGTCTCGTACTTGACCTTTGTACAGCAATTTCACCTGTTGATCTTTTGTCTATGTAAACGGTCTCTACTTAAAGCATGCCTAACTACAACCCAGCCTATGACAGTATGACTCTATGAAATCAGCCAATGACAGTATGACTCTATTAAATCAGCCTATGACAGTATGACTCTATGAAATCAGCCTATGACAGTATGACTCTATGAAATCAGCCTATGACAGTATGACTCTATGAAATCAGCCTATGACAGTAGAACTCTATGAAATCAGCCTATGAGAGTAGAACTCTATGAAATCAGCCTATGACAGTAGAACTCTATGAAATCAGCCTATGACAGTAGAACTCTATGAAATCAGCCTATGACAGTATGACTCTATGAAATCAGCCTATGACAGTATGACTCTATGAAATCAGCCTATGACAGTAGAACTCTATGAAATCAGCCTATGACAGTAGAACTATATGAAATCAGCCTATGACAGCAGAACTCTATGAAATCAGCCCATGACAGTATGACTCTATGAAATCAGCATATGACAGTAGAACTCTATGAAATCAGCCTATGACAGTAGAACTCTATGAAATCAGCCTATGACAGTAGAACTTTATGAAATCAGCCTATGACAGTATGACTCTATGAAATCAGCCTATGACAGTATGACTCTATGAAATCAGCCTATGACAGTAGAACTCTATGAAATCAGCCTATGAGAGTAGAACTCTATGAAATCAGCCTATGACAGTATGACTCTATGAAATCAGCCTATGACAGTAGAACTCTATGAAATCAGCCTATGACAGTATGACTCTATGAAATCAGCCTATGACAGTAGAACTCTATGAAATCAGCCTATGACAGTAGAACTCTATGAAATCAGCCTATGACAGTATGACTCTATGAAATCAGCCTATGACAGTATGACTCTATGAAATCAGCCTATGACAGTATGACTCTATGAAATCAGCCTATGACAGTATGACTCTATGAAATCAGCCTATGACAGTAGAACTCTATGAAATCAGCCTATGAGAGTATGGCTCTATGAAATCAGCCTTTGACAGTATGACTCTATGAAATCAGCCTATGAGAGTATGACTCTATGAAATCAGCCTATGACAGTAGAACTCTATGAAATCAGCCTATGAGAGTAGAACTCTATGAAATCAGCCTATGACAGTAGAACTCTATGAAATCAGCCTATGAGAGTAGAACTCTATGAAATCAGCCTATGAGAGTAGAACTCTATGAAATCAGCCTATGACAGTAGAACTCTATGAAATCAGCCTATGAGAGTAGAACTCTATGAAATCAGCCTCTGACAGTAGAACTCTATGAAATCAGCCTACGACAGTAGAACTCTATGAAATCAGCCTACGAGAGTAGAACTCTATGAAATCAGCCTATGACAGTAGAACTCTATGAAATCAGCCTATGACAGTAGAACTCTATGAAATCAGCCTATGACAGTATGACTCTATGAAATCAGCCTATGACAGTATGACTCTATGAAATCAGCCTATGACAGTATGACTCTATGAAATCAGCCTATGACAGTAGAACTCTATGAAATCAGTCTATGACAGTAGAACTCTATGAAATCAGCCTATGACAGTAGAACTCTATGAAATCAGCCTATGACAATAGAACTCTATGAAATCAGCCTATGACAGTATGACTCTATGAAATCAGCCTATGACAGTAGAACTCTATGAAATCAGCCTATGACAGTAGAACTCTATGAAATCAGCCTATGACAGTATGACTCTATGAAATCAGCCTATGACAGTATGACTCTATGAAATCAGCCTATGACAGTATGACTCTATGAAATCAGCCTATGACAGTATGACTCTATGAAATCAGCCTATGACAGTAGAACTCTATGAAATCAGCCTATGAGAGTATGGCTCTATGAAATCAGCCTTTGACAGTATGACTCTATGAAATCAGCCTATGAGAGTATGACTCTATGAAATCAGCCTATGACAGTAGAACTCTATGAAATCAGCCTATGAGAGTAGAACTCTATGAAATCAGCCTATGACAGTAGAACTCTATGAAATCAGCCTATGAGAGTAGAACTCTATGAAATCAGCCTATGAGAGTAGAACTCTATGAAATCAGCCTATGACAGTAGAACTCTATGAAATCAGCCTATGAGAGTAGAACTCTATGAAATCAGCCTATGACAGTAGAACTCTATGAAATCAGCCTACGACAGTAGAACTCTATGAAATCAGCCTACGAGAGTAGAACTCTATGAAATCAGCCTATGACAGTAGAACTCTATGAAATCAGCCTATGACAGTAGAACTCTATGAAATCAGCCTATGACAGTATGACTCTATGAAATCAGCCTATGACAGTATGACTCTATGAAATCAGCCTATGACAGTATGACTCTATGAAATCAGCCTATGACAGTAGAACTCTATGAAATCAGTCTATGACAGTAGAACTCTATGAAATCAGCCTATGACAGTAGAACTCTATGAAATCAGCCTATGACAGTAGAACTCTATGAAATCAGCCTATGACAGTATGACTCTATGAAATCAGCCTAAGGCAACCTGCACCATCAAAGCAAGAGACAGAGCAGAACGGCGCTCTATGGTAGCCAACTTCCGTTGCGGAGAAGGCACTCGATGATGATGACGAACTACAACCCTAGATAAGTTGTTGATATCACTGTAACCTTTGCATGACCACAGACCTATGTTTGTGCTTATAAGCAAACACGGCGAACAAAAATAGACCTTACTCTCTGTGTACTGTCAGATAGCCATTTGTGTTGATTGTACCACGCAGATTGAGAAGCTCCGTTCCTACCGTTTTTTTTCGCGTGAAGAAATAAACACTTAGGAGCATGTCTGCCGTGCTGCTGGATAGCTCTTCTCTAGCCTCATTTCGTTGTGAATAGGCAATACCAATAAAGAAACAACAAATATAATCTAGAACCATCTTTCACTGTTTGTATACGAAATGTTAGGTTGACCTTTAACCTGATAATTTGCGACATAAGGTTTAAGATTACCGCAATTGAACCTAAATAAAATCATCATCATGTACCATACCGGTTGGCGTAGGAGATCATGTCCCTCCACAATCTTCTATATACAGTGCATCGTGTCAATTCTGCTGTTGACTGTTTTCCATGCCATGACACAAAGCTATCCAGTATTTTCTCTCTTTGTCGTCCGCGATCTCTCTTTCCTTTTATTTTGCCAGTTGTAACCAAGTATTCCAACTTTCCTCTTCTCATGATGTGCCCGAAAAATGTTGATTGCTTCTTTCTGATGTTTTTTTAGGAGCTGCCTTTTTGTGTTGGCCTCATTGAGAACTTCCTCATTGGTCTTTTAGCTGTCCATGGAACGTTCAACATTCTTCTGAGAAATCCCATCTCTGTGGCCTCTAATTGTCTTTTAATTTGTTCTAAATAAAATAGTTTATTCAATTATTGCTGTAAATGATCGTAATTATAATTACACTAAGATAACTTACTTATTTGCTTTGTAAGTTAAGACAAATCCATGGTTTGACTGTTGAATAGCAACTCTTAAAGTATTGTACAAGTTGTTTTTACTTTCTAAAAGTAAAAGATGCAGCGGAATGATTTACAAAGGAACTAAAACTTTGAATGATTCCGTCTATATTTTCTATACGTTACAATATAGAGAGGGAAAATGACAACTATTACTTGAACCATTGTTGTCATGGCGACTAGGGAGTGAATTTCTAAAATAACCTACATAGTTTTGATACACATTGCAAGGTTAGTAAATGCCGTTGTACTTACCAGTACATGTTGGTTCGATCTACATAGCCATTAAAGCCTATATATTAGTAACGGCTCGAATTATCTGAACTATATAACGGGAGACTAGAATACGATGACTCATATGGCTATTGTAGACTGGCATTTAACTCATTGGGGTGGACTGTGATTGTGTTACGTATTCTGTTACAATCCTCTTAGAGGAGTCGTTACCACCGTCGTCTCTTGTGATTATTCCCCGCTGGCGCTGATACATTCTTCTCTTGTAGCCTATCCATGTTTCGCTGCGTGATCTTTATGCTTTATACCATGATCTATACCAATCAATTACATGATCTCTATGCTTTATACCATGATATAATGTGCACCAATCAGTTTATTTGATCTCTATGCTTTATACCATGACGTATACCAATCAGTTTATTTGATCTCTATGCTTTATACCATGATGTATACCAATCAGTTTATTTGATCTCTATGCTTTATACCATGATGTATACCAATCAGTTTATTTGATCTCTATGCTTTATACCATGATGTATACCAATCAGTTTATTTGATCTCTATGCTTTATACCATGATGTATACCAATCAGTTTATTTGATCTCTATGCTTTATACCATGATGTACACCAATCAGTTTATTTGATCTCTATGCTTTATACCATGATGTACACCAATCAGTTTATTTGATCTCTATGCTTTATACCATGATGTACACCAATCAGTTTACATGATCTGTATAAATGACAGGGGTGTTCATCTGTCGATGTATCTTTCTTTTTGAAAGAATTCCTGTCAAAATACAAAAGTAGTGTGCTGCTGACCCCCGTCCACAAAGATAGAATCTCTCTGTGTGTTTCTGTGCCTTCCACTACCTTCTTTTCGCTTGATTCTAGTACCTGAATATAATTTGCTGACAATTATGTGGACTGTCCGCTGAGAAATGTTTCAGGTGTTAGAGACGTTGGAACATGTTTGGGTTTTTTTCATTCCAAAACTGTGAACTTAAGATTATCTTTCTCTTTGATCGTGCCACCATCATTAGAAGCTGTCGTCTGCTCTATTACCAAGAAACTGTTATTGGTCGTTTCAAATCTAAATGTTCACGATTAACATGAAATATCTCCTCTTTCCCTGCACTTACAAACTTGATTTTTTTGCATCTGGCCTTGTTTTTCCAAGGTCCCACCGATTTCACAAAATTTAATGATGTAGGAAGTATGCTTCATCATGAAGCAGCACTTTCCTTTGATCTCAGTGAATTTACGGATATTTTTGCTCCTGGAGAAAATAATTTACCGTACATTAATGGAAATCAGCTTCTCGACATAGGCGTCTCTACACAACTTGAAAGTTGGAGGCGTTTATCAACTGTTTACTTTCTATTGTTTACTTTCTTTAAAATACTATGAGAATGTCAATGTTATAGCCTTTACAGACGGTCTAAAACAAATCAGCGTATAAACAGTTCCATTAATGAAAACTATTTAAACAATATACAACAAAGAATACATTTTAAAAAATTAATTATCCGTTGCGAGCGATAACGAGCATGACATATCAAGCAAAGTTATTGTTTATGGGTAAGCATGTGACTAAAGAGTCCGATGTAAGCACGGGATCCTCTTCACTGTAAAGAGCTACATTGTTCGTTTTATGTCTTTCCATGTGACTTTCATTATTTTACGTAAACAAGACATATGAAAGTGATTTAGTTTCTTTGCATGCCTGCAGTACACATATCAAGAATCTTTACATTTTCAAAACGTTATCAACTTTAGCTAAAGATTGATCATGCGGAAATATAAAAACGTCCATTATTATTTCATTTATTCTGAATCAGAGGAGTCTAACATATTGATTACTAATCTGGGCTGAACGAACGATAGTCCATCTTTTTTCCAATAGTCATTTTCTTCTTTTCAGACATGATCTTCACATTTGCACCAAAAATCTTTGTCAATCTGTGATAGAGCAGCATATGTCAGTCCTTTTATATCGCATAGTTTAAAACTTGTATTCTCAGCTGCCACCTGCCCTTTAATTTTTGCCCAAACGAGTTCAATGGGGTTTAATTGTGGATGATAAGGGGGCAGTCTCAAGCACGTATGACCATGCTGTTGAATGATTTTGTCTATTTGGAATACTTTGGTCTTTTGCGATTTCTTAACAAGTGACAGTAATTCAGGTTTCAAAAATCCCTCGTTAAATGGAATTCCTTCCTTTCTTAGCCAAATCTTTATAACATCTTTTGTACTGGTAGATGTAGGAATTTTGTCTTCTTCTGCCACAGCGTTGTGGTACGACGCGTTGTCCATTACCAGACAGGATGGTCTGTCTAGAATTGGAAGAAGAGTATTTTCAATCTACTCTCTAAATATATGGCCATTCATCTCGGTGTGATAGTCCCTGTTGTCAGTATAATTAGAGGTGAATATAAGTTCTGCATTTTTCACCAACCCTTCTTTTCGGCTGCCTGCATGTGCCATTATAATACGCTGTCCTTTTCCAGTGGGTACACATCTTTTAATACTTCCATCTGATAACTGCCATTCCTTTGCACTTGTGTGGTGAGAATTTATCCAAGATTCATCTAGAAATACAATATCATAACCTTGGTTACGCATTTCCCGTACTTCACGTAAATATTTACTCCTCATAGAAACTAAGTGCGGCTTCTCGCAGATGACATTTCTACCACTATCGTACTTTCTAAACGTAAAACCGATGCTTCTAACAGTTCTCCATAATGTTGTTTTCGACACAACAATGTCATTTTCTGCTCTCAGTCGAATTTTCAGTTTTCTTAAAGTCACAGTTTCTTTGGAATCGAACATTTTACAAATTGCTCTTCTAATCACTTCCTTGTCAAAACTATCTACTACTTTCTTTCTTCCTAGCGTCCTAGACTTGATTGAACTGGACACTCCGTTAGCTTTAAGCACTTGTTTGAAAAAGCGTTTGCTTATACCCAATGCGTGAATAGTTCTCTTTTCTGGCTTTGAGATGCTTCGATACAGTTTTCCACGCTTAGCTTCTATGCAAAAATATTTATACACCTTTATTGCCACTGATTGCAATGTAAGGAACTTTACTTTTATACCCATTGACTAACAGATCACAAATTTAACGAAATTACCCAATAATTAGGATACGCCGTTGCACATAAATCACAACAAAACGACAGGAAATGGGATGCACCGGATATAAAATTATAACTATGACGCGTTTTATGTGTTTTTTAGTGCTTAAAACAGGGAAATTGGCGCGCATTACGTTCAAGATGACAAGTCCGTGGGTGCTCACTCATATGAAGCGGTAATTCCTCCAAATATATGGTTTGACCAAAATGCCTTAAATTTGTATACTTCAAATAAAGAATATTTAAAACTATACGTTTGTTGGTGAGGAAATGAATGTACTTCTTGGGACCAAAAAATCACAAGACCATATGCAAAATTTCAGCATTATCAATCAATTGGTTGCAGAGATATGGAATTTTAAACACCTTCAAAATATTTTGAAACGACCAATAGTAGTGCGTAATGCTTGCTCACTTAGACGAAGTGTAAATTTGGGACAGAACATGCATTTTTAATTATGCTATGCATCCATTTCTCACGGCTAACCTCTCCCTCTCTCTTACCCCATTCCCCCCCCCCTCACCTTTCCCTCTTTCAATCCCATCTCCTCTCCATTTCCCCCCCTCTCTCCTCTCCTTTTTCCCTTCCCCTGCTCCTGTTTTGTTCCCGTACCACCTGACGTGATCCCTCCGGCGATTTTCTGAGTCTGTATCACATATCTTGATAATTCCCCCTATTATACCTCATCTATCGCTAGCTTCTCTGAAAAATGTAGGGTTTGTTTGCTCGCCTTCACACTACAAATATATATATATATCATCAATCATCAAGTACCGGGCCTACTGGCGTAGGTGATCATGTCTCTCCACAACTTTCGATCTCGGCAGCTATTTATCATTGCTGTTGTTGACCTTCTACCAAGCCATTCTCTTAAGGTGTCTGTTATTTTTTCTCTTTGCTTCCCTCTATCTCTTCGTCCCTCAATTTTCCCAGTTGTTACAATATATTCCAGTTGTTCACTTCTCATTACATGGCCAAAAAATGATGATTGTTTCTTCCTAATATTGGAAATAAGCTCTCTTTTTGCTTTGACCTCTCTCAGAACCTCTTCATTACTCTTCTTAGCAGTCCATGGTATTCTCAACATTCTTCTGTAAAACCACATTTCTACAGATTCCAGTGATTTTCTTGTCTGCTGTCCTATTGTCCATGATTCGCATCCATATGTTAAGACTGGCTCTACACAATATTTAAGAACTCTTGTTTTTATTGTCAAAAATGGATTGCATAGTATCTTCCTCATTTATTGGAAAGCTGCTTTTGCCTGAGCCATTTTGTATCTTACCTCTTTTGGAGGTTAACAAAGTTCCCAAATATTTAAATTTATTTACCTGTTTTAATATTGTTCCACTTGTCTTTATTTTGCACTGAGGTGATGGATGTCGTATATATATATATATATATATATATATATATATATATATATATATATATATATATATATATATATAGTGATTACCTGTGTCACGCTTGACTACTTAACACCTAATTCCACTATCTAATTATCTCGTCTGACTTTCCGTCCAGTCATGTGATTGGTTTCCCAACAAGCCCTTCCCACTCCGTCCCACTTACATTTGACAATCATTCTCGCTCGGAGCCGTTGCAACTTGCCAAAAATTAATCTCGCTTCAATTGTATATTTATTTTAGTTTACATATTTTCACATATCTATTTTTATCCTCCGATATATAGCACATCTCTGTTTCATTCCATTATTTCACCTCTTAGCCCTCTGTTTATTACTGGCTCCTTGCTACCAGCTTTACCGCAGCACTGCAATTATTTATCTGTTCATACCCATTTTTAATTGTTCTTCTGTATATTTAGTCACTCAATAAGATTCACAATTTTTCCCTTCAAAATATTATTACATATTTTCTTATAAAACGAAATAATGAATAACTTAGTGGCTGGATTACGTAACAATAAAAATATGAACACACTGCTTAATGTTCGTGAGTTTTAGAAAGCTAAAAGTCGCAGACTCGAACGAAAAATGGCGGGGAGAGCAATGATAAAGCTGCACTCAAAGTCAACGACCTCCGCCACTCACATCAAATTCACTCACACGTGACTTCGCCAACAATTACAAAATCAATTAATCACCTCCCAAATAAAATGTAAATCGATTGACGAATTATGAAATGACATGCTTGGATATATAACAACCACAGTGATATACCTGCAAACAGTTTACGGCAAAGGATTTAAGACCGTCTTCCACTGATCTAAATCGCATGATTTATTCGGCCATTTATGTTGGTCTCTAGACGATACTATAGAACAACGGACCTTTACTTTAAGAAGACTTTCAAAATATCTACAGTTTTTTTTTCAAACATTAATTTCTGACATTGAGTTATTGAGTTATTTTCGGATCATCATCATTACACTCCGAACATGTCCATAGGTGCTCAGATCCCCTCCTCAGCAATTCCCGCAGCGTCCAGAGACTGACGACTCCATTTCTGTGTTTGTTGATTAGTCTTCTTACACGTCCACTAAGTTTCTCGTTTCTGACTCTCTTTTATCCGAAAGAGTGACGTGGACTCATGGTTGTTAAAGTCCTGTGCCCTACCCACATCTCGGAGGGCATTGATGACGTCCGCCCGATCCATTGGTTGACCGTCTTCAACGACAGCGCAATAAAATAATTTTTTTTTGTTACATCATCATCATCAAGTACCATGCCTGCTGACGGTGGTGACCATGTCTCTCCACAACTTTTGATCTCGATGGTTATCATTTCTGTCTCCACAGAACTGTTGAGAAGGGCATCCAGTAATAGTCGTTGGGCCCTTTCGAGGCTGAGGGCCCGGCATTGGGCCTGTTGTGCCCTAGACTGCTGAACACATACTTCAAGACTGCACTGAATATAGTAGACTGAAGAAAATCAATGGTCCCATAGATACAACACTACAGACACAACTATATGAGTCACTGCAAGAATTACAAAAGACAGTACAATTTATACAGGAAACGACATTGCAGATGTAGACTAATTCAGGCGAATGAATGATAGATAAATAGATAGATATAATTTCTGTTGTTGACCTTCTGCAAGCCATTCTTTTAAGCTGTATGGTATCTTTACTTTTTGCATCTCTTTATCTCTTCGTCCCTCAATTTTCCCAGTTGTTACAATATATTCCAGCTGTTCCCTTCTCAATACATGAACAAAAAAATTATGATTATTTCTTCCTAATATTTGATATTAGCTCTCTCTTTGCTTTGACCTCTTTCAGAACGTTTTCACTACTCTTCCTAGCTGCCCATGGTATTCTCAACATTCTTCTGTAAAACCACATTTCTACAGCCTCCAGTGATTTTCTTGTTTGCTGTCCTATTGTCCATGATTCACATCCACATGTTAAGACTGGTTCTACATAACATTTAAGAACTCTTTTTTCTTGTGTCTGTTGTCAAAATGTATTGCACAGTGTATATATATCTATTGTCCTTTCGAGCCGAAGACGGCACATAGGGCAGAACTACAATCTCAAAAACAGAAACCTTGCGTGCCAAAGTGGCACATATTGCAGAGATCACTGCTTCTAAAATCTATGGTCTGTTTCCATAACAATACTTTTTACAATGATAGCTTGTCAAGCCATCGATCAACCTCCTTAGTCGCCTCTTACGACATGCCTGGAAGGTCACAGTGTCACTATATATAATAAAGCCATATATATACGCCATATATATATGTAATAAAGTGTGCAGCCGTAATATCATTCACAAACAAATTAATAAAGATTGAGATGTTGCATATGTGTACGGTGTTGCACAATGACCTGTCACAGCAGAGATAGACGCTTGAAGTACGGTGTTGCACAATGACCTGTCACAGCAGAGATAGACGCTTGAAGTACGGTGTTGCACAATGACCTGTCACAGCAGAGATAGACGTTTGAAGTACGGTGTTGCACAATGACCTGTCACAGCAGAGATAGACGCTTGAAGTACGGTGTTGCACAATGACCTGTCACGGCAGAGATAGACGCTTGAAGTACGGTGTTACACAATGACCTGTCACAGCAGAGATAGACGCTTGAAGTACGGTGTTGCACAATGACCTGTCACAGCAGAGATAGACGCTTGAAGTACGGTGTTACACAATGACCTGTCACAGCAGAGATAGACGCTTGAAGTACGGTGTTGCACAATGACCTGTCACAGCAGAGATAGACGCTTGAAGTACGGTGTTACACAATGACCTGTCACAGCAGAGATAGACGCTTGAAGTACGGTGTTACACAATGACCTGTCACAGCAGAGATAGACGCTTGAAGTACGGTGTTACACAATGACCTGTCACAGCAGAGATAGACGCTTGAAGTACGGTGTTACACAATGACCTGTCACAGCAGAGATAGACGCTTGAAGTACGGTGTTACACAATGACCTGTCACAACAGAGATAGACGCTTGAAGTACGGTGTTACACAATGACCTGTCACAGCAGTGATAGACGCTTGAAGTACGGTGTTGCACAATGACCTGTCACAGCAGAGATAGACGCTTGAAGTACGGTGTTACACAATGACCTGTCACAGCAGAGATAGACGCTTGAAGTACGGTGTTACACAATGACCTGTCACAGCAGAGATAGACGCTTGAAGTACGGTGTTACACAATGACCTGTCACAGCAGAGATAGACGCTTGAAGTACGGTGTTACACAATGACCTGTCACAGCAGAGATAGACGCTTGAAGTACGGTGTTACACAATGACCTGTCACGGCAGAGATAGACGCTTGAAGTACGGTGTTACACAATGACCTGTCACAACAGAGATAGACGCTTGAAGTACGGTGTTACACAATGACCTGTCACGGCAGAGATAGACGCTTGAAGTACGGTGTTACACAATGACCTGTCACAGCAGAGATAGACGCTTGAAGTACGGTGTTACACAATGACCTGTCACAGCAGAGATAGACGCTTGAAGTACGGTGTTACACAATGGCCTGTCACAGCAGAGATAGACGCTTGAAGTACGGTGTTACACAATGACCTGTCACGGCAGAGATAGACGCTTGAAGTACGGTGTTACACAATGACCTGTTACAGCAGAGATAGACGCTTGAAGTACGGTGTTGCACAATGACCTGTTACAGCAGAGATAGACGCTTGAAGTACGGTGTTGCACAATGACCTGTCACAGCAGAGATAGACGCTTGAAGTACGGTGTTGCACAATGACCTGTCACAGCAGAGATAGACGCTTGAAGTACGGTGTTGCACAATGACCTGTCACAATAGAGATAGACGCTTGAAGTACGGTGTTACACAATGACCTGTCACGGCAGAGATAGACGCTTGAAGTACGGTGTTACACAATGACCTGTCACGGCAGAGATAGACGCTTGAAGTACGGTGTTGCACAATGACCTGTCACTGCAGAGATAGACGCTTGAAGTACGGTGTTGCACAATGACCTGTCACAGCAGAGATAGACGCTTGAAGTACGGTGTTGCACAATGACCTGTCACAGCAGAGATAGACGCTTGAAGTACGGTGTTGCACAATGACCTGTCACAGCAGAGATAGACGCTTGAAGTACGGTGTTACACAATGACCTGTCACAACAGAGATAGACGCTTGAAGTACGGTGTTGCACAATGACCTGTCACAGCAGAGATAGACGCTTGAAGTACGGTGTTACACAATGACCTGTCACAGCAGAGATAGACGCTTGAAGTACGGTGTTGCACAATGACCTGTCACAGCAGAGATAGACGCTTGAAGTACGGTGTTACACAATGACCTGTCACAGCAGAGATAGACGCTTGAAGTACGGTGTTACACAATGACCTGTCACAGCAGAGATAGACGCTTGAAGTACGGTGTTACACAATGACCTGTCACAGCAGAGATAGACGCTTGAAGTACGGTGTTACACAATGACCTGTCACAGCAGAGATAGACGCTTGAAGTACGGTGTTACACAATGACCTGTCACAGCAGAGATAGACGCTTGAAGTACGGTGTTGCACAATGACCTGTCACAGCAGAGATAGACGCTTGAAGTACGGTGTTGCACAATGACCTGTCACAGCAGAGATAGACGCTTGAAGTACGGTGTTGCACAATGACCTGTCACAGCAGAGATAGACGCTTGAAGTACGGTGTTGCACAATGACCTGTCACAGCAGAGATAGACGCTTGAAGTACGGTGTTGCACAATGACCTGTCACAGCAGAGATAGACGCTTGAAGTACGGTGTTGCACAATGACCTGTCACAGCAGAGATAGACGCTTGAAGTACGGTGTTGCACAATGACCTGTCACAGCAGAGATAGACGCTTGAAGTACGGTGTTACACAATGACCTGTCACGGCAGAGATAGACGCTTGAAGTACGGTGTTGCACAATGACCTGTCACAGCAGAGATAGACGCTTGAAGTACGGTGTTACACAATGACCTGTCACAGCAGAGATAGACGCTTGAGGAAAGCGCTTCGAAAGACCAGAAGAGACGGAATTAGAAATGACGTCATACCAGAAAGAGTGGGCATTGAATCAATCGTAAACTACATACAGACACAAAAACAAATGAAATGGTTTTCCCATCTAGAATGAAATGTCATGCGATTTCTCATCATGCTAAGCTGATATTGAAAGAGAAGGGAGAATAGCAAGAGACAGGCCCAGAGAAATATGGAAATAGAGTCAGAGCAACATGGGGATAGACCCAGAGCAACATGGGGATAGACCCAGAGCAACATGGGGATAGACCCAGAGCAATATGGGGATAGACCCAGAGCAACATGGGGATAGACCCAGAGCAATATGGGGATAGACCCAGAGCAACATGGGGATAGACCCAGAGCAATATGAAGATGGGCTTATAGCAATATGACGAAAGACCAAGAGCAATATGGAGATAGACCCACAGAAATATAGAGATAGACCCACAGAAATATGGAGATAGACCCCCAACAATATGGAGATAGACCCACAGCAATATGGAGATAGACCCAGAGCAATATGGAGATAGACTCACAGCAATATGGAGATAGACTCACAGAAATATGGAGATAGACTCACAGAAATATGGAGATAGACCCACAGCAATATGGAGATAGACTCACAGCAATATGGAGATAGACTCACAGAAATATGGAGATAGACCCATAGCAATATGGAGATAGACTCACAGCAATATGGAGATAGACTCACAGAAATATGGAGATAGACCCACAGCAATATGGAGATAGACTCACAAAAATATGGAGATAGACTCACAAAAATATGGAGATAGACTCACAGAAATATGGAGATAGACTCACAGAAATATGCAGATAGACCCACAGCAATATGGAGATAGACCCACAGCAATATGGAGATAGACTCACAACAATATGGAGATAGACTCACAAAACTACGGAGATAGACTCACAGAAATACGGAGATAGACTCACAACAATATGGAGATAGACCCACAGCAATATGGAGATAGACCCACAACAATATGCAGATAGACCCACAGCAATATGGAGATAGACCCACAGCAATATGGAGATAGACTCACAGCAATATGGAGATAGACTCACAGAAATATGGAGATAGACCCATAGCAATATGCAGATAGACCCACAGCAATATGGAGATAGACCCACAGCAATATGGAGATAGACTCACAGCAATATGGAGATAGACTCACAGAAATATGGAGATAGACCCATAGCAATATGGAGATAGACTCACAACAATATGGAGATAGACCCACAGCAATATGGAGATAGACCCACAGCAATATGGAGATAGACCCACAGCAATATGGAGATAGACCCACAGCAATATGGAGATAGACTCACAGAAATATGGAGATAGACTCACAGAAATATGGAGATAGACCCACAGCAATATGGAGATAGACCCACAGCAATATGGAGATAGACTCACAAAAATATGGAGATAGACTCACAAAAATATGGAGATAGACTCACAGAAATATGGAGATAGACTCACAGAAATATGCAGATAGACCCACAGCAATATGGAGACAGACCCACAGCAATATGGAGATAGACTCACAACAATATGGAGATAGACTCACAAAACTACGGAGATAGACTCACAGCAATATTGAGATAGACTCACAACAATATGGAGATAGACTCACAGCAATATGGAGATAGAACCACAGCAATATGGAGATAGACCCACAACAATATGGAGATAGACTCACAGAAATATGGAGATAGACTCACAGCAATATGGAGATAGACTCACAAAAATATGGAGATAGACTCACAAAAATATGGAGATAGACTCACAGAAATATGGAGATAGACTCACAGAAATATGCAGATAGACCCACAGCAATATGGAGATAGACCCACAGCAATATGGAGATAGACTCACAACAATATGGAGATAGACTCACAAAACTACGGAGATAGACTCACAGAAATACGGAGATAGACTCACAACAATATGGAGATAGACCCACAGCAATATGGAGATAGACCCACAACAATATGCAGATAGACCCACAGCAATATGGAGATAGACCCACAGCAATATGGAGATAGACTCACAGCAATATGGAGATAGACTCACAGAAATATGGAGATAGACTCACAGAAATATAGAGATAGACCCACAGCAATATGGAGATAGACCCACAGCAATATGGAGATAGACCCACAGCAATATGGAGATAGACTCACACAAATATGGAGATAGACTCACAGAAATATGGAGATAGACCCACAGCAATATGGAGATAGACCCACAGCAATATGGAGATAGACTCACAAAAATATGGAGATAGACTCACAAAAATATGGAGATAGACTCACAGAAATATGGAGATAGACTCACAGAAATATGCAGATAGACCCACAGCAATATGGAGACAGACCCACAGCAATATGGAGATAGACTCACAACAATATGGAGATAGACTCACAAAACTACGGAGATAGACTCACAGCAATATGGAGATAGACTCACAACAATATGGAGATAGACTCACAGCAATATGGAGATAGAACCACAGCAATATGGAGATAGACCCACAACAATATGGAGATAGACTCACAGAAATATGGAGATAGACTCACAGCAATATGGAGATAGACCCACAGCAATATGGAGATAGACCCACAACAATATGGAGATAGACCCACAACAATATGGAGATAGACCCACAGCAATATGGAGATAGACCCACAGAAATATGGAGATAGACCCACAGCAATATGGAGATAGATCCACAGCAATATGGAGATAGACCCACAGCAATATAGAGATAGATCCACAGCAATATGGAGATAGATCCACAGCAATATGGAGATAGACCCATAGCAATATGGAGATAGACCCACAGCAATATGGAGATAGACCCACAGCAATATGGAGATAGACCCACAGCAATATAGAGATAGACCACAGCAATATGGAGATAGGCCCACAGCAATATGGATATAGACCCACAGCAATATGGAGATACATCAAGGAAACGTTACTAGAAAATTAATTGATAATGGTTGAGGTCGGCATAGGAACAGGAACCAGAACCTGTATTCGAAACCTGAACGGGCAAAAGAGAAAGTGAAGAAGAAATTACCAAATAAATCAATTTTCAAAAATAGCAACAGCTTTAAGAAATGTAAAAGATTGAGAACACCTTTATATACGAATCATGCCGATCAAGAAATAATGACAGAAAATGAGAGAACAGTTCCTAGTTATACACCACTGTCAATAAATAAATAATAAAAAGTCTAATTAGAGGCAATAATAAAATTAATATATAATATTTCAAGACATAGCAATATCATAAAAGGTTTGTATGATGGCTACTTCTGTCCAGTTCGCACATAGAAAACATTGAATGAATGGTTACAGATTGATCAGGGATCTTCTTTATGTATCTCCTTTATTTATCTCACTTATTGTTTGGAAGAGAGTAAAAGGCTAAGGGAGGGTAAAAAAAAAGTAAAGTAAAGAACCCCCGTCACGCCAAGTGGCGTATAGGGAATATGGTGTTAGTGACCATACATTTTACAGACCTTCGGCACATGATTTTTGGGGTAATGTGGTCGGTATTACGCCCGTGCCGCTTTACTTTCCCAGAAACAAATATGGTACCCATTAAAGGCTGGGTGAACCGGAAGTCGTCGGTTGGGATCGAACCCTCTTGTCCTTTGTAGTGCAGTTCACTAACCACTGAGCTATCGCGGCTCCCAATAGGGAGGGTAACCCGAAATAAAACAACCCCACTGCCTTGTGAGTGAGACTTTTTAGTCAAAGGCTAGCGGAGCCAACCGTAAACAAACCGACGGAGGCAACAGAAAACCACCGTCGTAACTTCTTTGTACAATCATGAATCGCCACGAAAAGAGTTCTTAAATGTTATGTAGAGCCAGTCTTAACATATGGAAGTGAATCACGGACAGTAGGATAACAGACAAGAAAATCAATGGAGTCTGTAGAAATGTTGTTTTACAGAAGAATGTTGAGAGTACCATGTGCAGCTAAGAAGAGAAATGAACATGTTCTGAGAGAGGTCAAAGCAAAACGAGAGCTAATTTCCAATATTCGGGAAAAAAATAATCATTTTTTGGCCATGTAATGAGAAGAGAACAACTGGAATATATTGTAACAACTGGAAAAATTGAGGGACGAAGAGATAGAGGGGAGCAAAGAGAAAAGATACCAGACAGCTTAAGAGAATGGTTTGGCAGAAGGTCAACAACAGAAATGATAAATAACTGTCGAGATCGAAAGTTGTGGAGAGACATGATCACCTACGTCAGTAGCCCCGGTACTTGATGATAATTGTTTGGAATTATTGATGAATTTAAATACACAGGAAGTCTAGTGACACAAACAGCAGAAATAGATTCAAGATGCAACAAAGCTTGTCAAATCATCGGACAGCTATCATCACTATTGTTCAACAAGGAAATAACTCTAGAGGCAAAACGGGCACTAAAATACAATCTTCACCCCAATGTTGTGCTACCAATGCCAGTCCTAGACCCTAGATGCAAAAACAGTACGAAAAATAACCACTAATGAGATGAAACGTGGTAGACATATATATATATATATATATATATATATATATATATATATATATATATATATATATATATATATATATATATATATGGAACGGCTCTTTTAGTTTGTCTGGCCAGTCTGTCGGCGTGTTCACTCTCCGCTTTGCCGCAACCAACAGAAATCTGTTACATTGGTAATCTCTTGGCTCCAGTTAATTATAATCGCACTTTTCTTGACACTTGATCTTCTTGATTGCCTGTGTTGGAGCACAGTCCTGCAGCTATAAAGATAAACAACACAGGTGTTCTGGAAGTTTCGTTCTTTAACTTCTGTTCATGTCTAGAAATGCCTGTACTTCTTTACTGTTTCTTGAGAGTTTTCTTGTCACAGTTTGATGCGCTATTTTTGTACCTTTCCGCATTTTATCAGAATTTATGCTTCGAATTTTCTGAATGTGTTTTTTTTTCCCCCAGAGAAAGTGTTATTGCCGGCGTGTGTTCATTTTGTTCGTGAATTGTGGTTAATGAAGAGAGTTCAACAGTTGAGTCCTTAAGGAAAGCAGAGAGTTCATTGTTGTTTTGTTAAAACCACGTGGGACAGAACATTTCACGGAGCATGTACTCTTTTTGGGGTGCTAAAAATGGTTTTAATTTTTCAGGAATCACGTGATTTGGCAGCAGATTAACTGTTTCTTGTATCCTGCTCCTTGTGACGTGGAAAATCGAAGGGATAAGAAATCGTATCTTTCTGGGTTTCGCTAGTTGTGTAGTTAGAGTAGTTGACATGTCGAATTTACTGTCACTTTGATTCCATCAATCTATCGCTTTCTGGGTTTCCCCTTTTCTTCTGTAGCCTGATGTTTTTATGTATAAAGTTCGAGCTGCAAGTTGTTTAGGTTCACTCTGTCCTGGTGCACAAATCATCTGATGCTTTCTATTCAGTATATTCAATAGCAGGTCTTTTTTTTTTTTTTAACCTTGGTTGTCGTATGTGGAAGTGAAGAGTTACGGCACCACTTGTGGAGATTTGATGCGTTCTCCTGACCCCTCCTACGACAGTTTGAGTGTTTCTCTCTTTTATTTGACTCGAAGATTTGGGATATAGGACCCTCCTTGTGTAGAGTAGAACTACAGTTTACACATCATCATAATCGGAAATGGACCCCAATGAGTACATCATCAATACTGGCATTTATGTGAGTCCCATAGTCATTGCCGACATCGAGCTGCACAGAGGAGTGGATCGTCTTCCTTGTTCAACATGTTGTAGTATTTAACTCTTCTTACTTGTTCAACATGTTGTAGTATTTAACTCTTCTTACTTGTTCAACATGTTGCAGTATTTAACTCTTCTTACTTGTTCAACATGTTGCAGTATTTAACTCTTCTTACTTGTTCAACATGTTATAGTATTTAACTCTTCTTACTTGTTCAACATGTTGCAGTATTTAACTCTTCTTACTTGTTCAACATGTTATAGTATTTAACTCTTCTTACTTGTTCAACATGTTGTAGTATTTAACTCTTCTTACTTGTTCAACATGTTATAGTATTTAACTCTTCTTACTTGTTCAACATGTTGTAGTATTTAACTCTTCTTACTTGTTCAACATGTTGCAGTATGTAACTCTTCTTACTTGTTCAACATGTTGTAGTATTTAACTCGTCTTCCTTGTTCAACATGTTGTAGTATTTAACTCTTCTTACTTGTTCAACATGTTGCAGTATTTAACTCTTCTTACTTGTTCAACATGTTGCAGTATTTAACTCTTCTTACTTGTTCAACATGTTGCAGTATTTAACTCTTCTTACTTGTTCAACATGTTATAGTATTTAACTCTTCTTACTTGTTCAACATGTTGCAGTATTTAACTCGTCTTACTTGTTCAACATGTTGCAGTATTTAACTCTTCTTACTTGTTCAACATGTTGCAGTATTTAACTCTTCTTACTTGTTCAACATGTTGTAGTATTTAACTCTTCTTACTTGTTCAACATGTTGCAGTATTTAACTCTTCTTACTTGTTCAACATGTTGCAGTATTTAACTCTTCTTACTTGTTCAACATGTTGTAGTATTTAACTCTTCTTACTTGTTCAACATATTGTAGTATTTAACTCTTCTTCCTTGTTCAACATGTTGTAGTATTTAACTCTTCTTACTTGTTCAACATGTTGCAGTATTTAACTCTTCTTACTTGTTCAACATGTTGCAGTATTTAACTCGTCTTCCTTGTTCAACATGTTATAGTATTTAACTCTTCTTACTTGTTCAACATGTTGCAGTATTTAACTCTTCTTACTTGTTCAACATGTTGTAGTATTTAATTCTTCTTACTTGTTCAACATGTTGCAGTATTTAACTCTTCTTACTTGTTCAACATGTTGCAATATTTAACTCTTCTTACTTGTTCGACATGTTGCAGTATTTAACTCTTCTTACTTGTTCAACATGTTGCAATATTTAACTCTTCTTACTTGTTCAACATGTTGTAGTATTGAACTCTTCTTGCTTGTTCAACATGTTGTAGTATTGAACTCCTCTTCATTGTTCAACATGTTGTAGTATTGAACTCTTCTTCCTTGTTCAACATGTTGTAGTATTGAACTCCTCTTACTTGTTCAACATGTTGTAGTATTGAACTCTTCTTACTTGTTCAACATGTTGTAGTATTGAACTCTTCTTACTTGTTCAACATGTTGTAGTATTGAACTCTTCTTACTTGTTCAACATGTTGTAGTATTGAACTCTTCTTCCTTGTTCAACATGTTGTAGTATTGAACTCGTCTTCCTTGTTCAACATGTTGTAGTATTTAACTCTTCTTACTTGTTCAACATGTTGCAGTATTTAACTCTTCTTACTTGTTCAACATGTTGTAGTATTGAACTCTTCTTCCTTGTTCAACATGTTGCAGTATTGAACTCTTCTTACTTGTTCAACATGTTGTAGTATTTAACTCTTCTTACTTGTTCAACATGTTGCAGTATTGAACTCTTCTTACTTGTTCAACATGTTGTAGTATTGAACTCTTCTACCTTGTTCAACATGTTGCAGTATTTAACTCTTCTTCCTTGTTCAACATGTTGCAGTATTGAACTCGTCTTCCTTGTTCAACATGTTGCAGTATTTAACTCGTCTTCCTTGTTCAACATGTTGCAGTATTTAACTCTTCTTACTTGTTCAACATGTTGTAGTATTTAACTCTTCTTACTTGTTCAACATGTTGCAGTATTTAACTCTTCTTACTTGTTCAACATGTTGCAGTATTTAACTCTTCTTACTTGTTCAACATGTTGCAGTATTTAACTCTTCTTACTTGTTCAACATGTTGTAGTATTTAACTCTTCTTCCTTGTTCAACATGTTGTAGTATTTAACTCTTCTTACTTGTTCAACATGTTGCAGTATTTAACTCTTCTTACTTGTTCAACATGTTGCAGTATTTAACTCGTCTTCCTTGTTCAACATGTTATAGTATTTAACTCTTCTTACTTGTTCAACATGTTGCAGTATTTAACTCTTCTTACTTGTTCAACATGTTGTAGTATTTAATTCTTCTTACTTGTTCAACATGTTGCAGTATTTAACTCTTCTTACTTGTTCAACATGTTGCAATATTTAACTCTTCTTACTTGTTCGACATGTTGCAGTATTTAACTCTTCTTACTTGTTCAACATGTTGCAATATTTAACTCTTCTTACTTGTTCAACATGTTGTAGTATTGAACTCTTCTTACTTGTTCAACATGTTGTAGTATTGAACTCCTCTTCATTGTTCAACATGTTGTAGTATTGAACTCTTCTTCCTTGTTCAACATGTTGTAGTATTGAACTCCTCTTACTTGTTCAACATGTTGTAGTATTGAACTCTTCTTACTTGTTCAACATGTTGTAGTATTGAACTCTTCTTACTTGTTCAACATGTTGTAGTATTGAACTCTTCTTACTTGTTCAACATGTTGTAGTATTGAACTCTTCTTCCTTGTTCAACATGTTGAAGTATTGAACTCGTCTTACTTGTTCAACATGTTGTAGTATTTAACTCTTCTTACTTGTTCAACATGTTGCAGTATTTAACTCTTCTTACTTGTTCAACATGTTGTAGTATTGAACTCTTCTTCCTTGTTCAACATGTTGCAGTATTGAACTCTTCTTACTTGTTCAACATGTTGTAGTATTTAACTCTTCTTACTTGTTCAACATGTTGCAGTATTGAACTCTTCTTACTTGTTCAACATGTTGTAGTATTGAACTCTTCTACCTTGTTCAACATGTTGCAGTATTTAACTCTTCTTCCTTGTTCAACATGTTGCAGTATTGAACTCGTCTTCCTTGTTCAACATGTTGTAGTATTTAACTCGTCTTCCTTGTTCAACATGTTGCAGTATTTAACTTTTCTTCCTTGTTCAACATGTTGCAGTATTTAACTCGTCTTCCTTGTTCAACATGTTGTAGTATTTAACTCGTCTTCCTTGTTCAACATGTTGCAGTATTTAACTCGTCTTCCTTGTTCAACATGTTGTAGTATTTAACTCGTCTTCCTTGTTCGACATGTTGTAGTATTTAACTCGTCTTCCTTGTTCGACATGTTGTAGTATTTAACTCGTCTTCCTTGTTCAACATGTTGCAGTATTTAACTCGTCTTCCTTGTTCAACATGTTGCAGTATTGAACTCTTCTTACTTGTTCAACATGTTGCAGTATTGAACTCTTTTTACTTGTTCAACATGTTGTAGTATTTAACTATTCTTCCTTGTTCAACATGTTGTAGTATTTAACTTTTCTTCTTTGATTGTTGACGGTACGTCGGTCCCTCATTTTGTCGCTTCCTCTGATGTATGCGCAACAGTAATGTACGTGACAACGAAGATATTAAATCGACTCTTGTATAACAGTCAACAGATGACCAGTCAATATCCGAATAGTCTCCTTTTTTTAATAACAGAAGATAAGCACAACAATACGCATTGTTTTATACAGACCAGGTGCCATGCAGTCATACACAATATATGTACAGACCAGGTGCCACACAGTTATACACAATATATGTACAGACCAGGCGCCACACAGTCATACACAATATACGTACAGACCAGGCGCCACACAGTTATACACAATATACGTACAGACCAGGCGCCACACCTTTATACACAATATACGTACAGACCAGGCGCCACACAGTCATACACAATATACGTACAGACCAGGCGCCACACAGTTATACACAATATACGTACAGACCAGGCGCCACACAGTCATACACAATATACGTACAGACCAGGCGCCACACAGTCATACACAATATACGTACAGACCAGGCGCCACACAGTTATACACAATATACGTACAGACCAGGCGCCACACCGTTATACACAATATACGTACAGACCAGGCGCCACACAGTCATACACAATATACGTACAGACCAGGCGCCACACAGTCATACACAATATACGTACAGACCAGGCGCCACACAGTTATACACAATATACGTACAGACCAGGCGCCACACAGTCATACACAATATACGTACAGACCAGGCGCCACACAGTCATACATAATATACGTACAGACCAGGCGCCACAGTTATACACAATATACGTACAGACCAGGCGCCACACAGTCATGCATAATATACGTACAGACCAGGCGCCACACCGTTATACACAATATACGTACAGACCAGGCGCCACACCGTTATACACAATATACGTACAGACCAGGCGCCACACAGTCATACACAATATATGTACAGACCAAGCGCCACACAGCTATACATAATCCTACTATAGTCCGTTCAGAAATTCATAATCACACCTGAATTAGTTTTGCGTCATAACCGCTTGTTATTTTTGTTTCAAACTGTGCATGCAATCTTAGAATATTGATGACGTTATAGAAATATTTTTTTGCTCTGAGAAATTTGATCTAGTCTAAAAGTTTTCTTCTCTAGGCTATATTAAATTCAGGTAACAAATAATAATACATAAATATTATTATATGGGGAACTTCCGAGGCGATAATAGGGAATAATAGAACAAATAAGTATGTGTTAGCACTCGGAAAAATTAACAGACAACCACAACAGAAAAAAACGAAGAACAATATATGGTCCGAAATGGGATCGAACCCGTACTCCCTGGCACCGCGCCTTGCCACGAGAAGCCGAACGCTTGGCACACTGCCACTCAGCCAACTAAAAAATTGGCTATTGTAGCAGTGTCTACCACGAAAGGCGCTCTCAATGACTATAGCATAGGGTAACGATCACAGACCGGAAATAAATTGTATATTTGTACTTTCCTATTAATGCAAGTATCTCCCAATAGGGCTGAATACTTGTGTTGTAGACAAACATTTATAGGACGAAACAGCACGAAATATTTATGTATTATTATTTGTTACCAGTATATAACCACTGGAAACTACTATTCGTGCTGTTTCGTCCTATAAATGTTTGTCTACAACACAAGTATTCAGCCCTATTGGGAGATACTTGCATTAATAGGAAAGTACAAATATACAATTTATTTCCGGTCTGTGATCGTTACCCTATGCTATAGTCATTGAGAGCGCCTTTCGTGGAAGACACTGCTATAATAGCCAATTTTTTAGTTGGCTGAGTGGCAGTGTGCCAAGCGTTCGGCTTCTCGTGGCAAGGCGCGGTGCCAGGGAGTACGGGTTCGATCCCACTTTGGACCATATATTGTTCTTCGTTTTTTTCTGTTGTTGTTTGTCTGTTAATTTTTCCGAGTGCTAACACATACTTATTTGTTCTATTATTCCCTATTATCGCCTCGGAAGTTCCCCATATAATAATATTTATGTATTATTATTTGTTACCAGTATATAACCACTGGAAACTACTATTCGTGCTGTTTCGTCCTATAAATGTTTGTCTACAACACAAGTATTCAGCCCTATTGGGAGATACTTGCATTAATAGGAAAGTACAAATATACAATTTATTTCCGGTCTGTGATCGTTACCCTATGATATAGTCATTGAGAGCGCCTTTCGTGGAAGACACTGCTACAATAGCCAATTTTTTAGTTGGCTGAGCGGCAGTGTGCCAAGCGTTCGGCTTCTCGTGGCAAGGCGCGGTGCCAGGGAGTACGGGTTCGATCCCACTTCGGACCATATATTGTTCTTCGTTTTTTTCTGTTGTTGTTTGTCTGTTAATTTTTCCGAGTGCTAACACATACTTATTTGTTCTATTATTCCCTATATTAAATTCACCCTGTTCGAATTTGACACCATTTTAGGATATATACATTAATTTGGTGCGGTCGTTCACGTAAAATAGTTTGGCTATTGCAGAAACACTAACTTCAGGAAAATCCCGTGCACAAAACTGAATTGTTATTGAACGACATGATGCACCACGGCCTGGGCATTAATTACCGAAGGGAAGGCGTATCTTTATTAATTTTGTGAAGACTCAGTCGACAATTTGTTGACTTTAAATACCAACATTTATATCTAAATTACAATGAGTTTGAAATGCAAATTTATAACTATGCAAAAGGTTACTTTTTTACTATATCAGCAATTGTAACCAATTGAATTCATGTTTGCAAATACACATAACGAACAACACCCACAATTAAGCACTATGTAGATACGCCTTTGACAAGAATTCCAGTATGCTGGAGAATTTAACACGATTACTGTAAACTCTAAAATTTGAATCAACGTGTGTGATATCGTCATAAAAGATCAAAGGAATTCGCTGATGTGCAAAATCTGTTGTGTTTGTGGAATAAAAAATACCAAAATCTTTGCGTCATCAATATTCTAAGATTGCATGCAAATTTTGAAACTAAAATAACAAGCGGTTATCACGCAAAGCTAATTCAGGTGTGATTATGAATTTCTGAACGGACTATAACAACTGCTAACAGTCATATTCTAATAATCCTACTGGGATTATTCCTCTTCTTCCTCTTCTGCGATCATGGCTCATTCAGAGTAGGATTCCGGACTTTCTTATGAAAGCAGCTGTCTGTTTAAGTGATTCGGTTGCCCCGCATAGTTTCTCTACCAGGGAGGTGGGTGTGGACCACATTGTCCTTCTCAGGTCTGTGTACTGGGGGCAATCCTGTAGAACGTGTTTTGTTGTCATATTGTCCAGTGTACAGTGGCATTGGCTGGTAGTTCCTATTTTGAGTTTGGTGAACATGTGGTTTCTCATTCTGTTGTGGCCAGTCTTCTTCTTCTTCTATCTTTCCTCTGCTGTCGTTGGCGTCGAGGGGAGAAACAATCTGCGATTCTTTGCTCTTCTGTTGGCCTCTTCTGATGTTATCCCTCCTAGTGACTCTAGTATTCCCTTTATCCATCTCTTTCTAGGTCTTCCTCTTAATCTGGCGTTTTCGTAGCGTTTGTTTATGGCTCTTTGCGTCATTGTTAGTTCTTTTTGTCTTGTTATGTGGCCGAACCAATTTATCTGTTGTTTCTTTATGTATTCGATGGCTGGTTCAATTTCGAGTTTCTTCCTCAGGTCAGTGTTTCTTACCCCCATCAAGGCCAGCTCCTTGTCGTGGGGATGGGGCTTAACAGTCACCAGGGACTGAAAACCAAGACTGGCCAGGCCTTCCTACACCCGTGCAAGACCACAGTCTGCTCTAGCAATTTTAAGTGCTGAAGTCGGAGGCAACCAGCCAAAAGGCGCACTACAAAAATCAGGATGCCACGCACTCACGCCAATGGGAAGCATGCCTATAACTGCAAATCGATATGGCACTCGCCCTGTGATGGACACTCAGGCAGGTGCAGCGCCGGGCCCTCAGCCTCGAAAGGGCCCAACCTATATTACTGGATGTCCTTCTCAATCGCTCTGTGGAGTCAGGGGGCGAGAGAATAGAGTTACTGGCCAACCCAAAATAAGACCACTCAAAATAATGCACTGGAATGCTGAAGGCATCAACAGCAAAAGAGATGGGTACAGTAAAAAGATAGAATTAGAAAATATCCTGCATGAAGAACAAGTAAGCATATGCTGTTTGCAGGAAACCCATCTAAACAACGACATAGCCTTGAAGATTAGGGGATACCAGTGCTACCGATCTGACAGGAAAAACAGACAGAAGGGCGGAATACTGACTCTTGTAAGGAACAACATTAATGCATGTCAGATTGAAGTGTATATGGATGGGGCGGAATATCAAATACTGCACCTCAGGACAGGAAATACAGACTTCCATCTACTAAACTACTACTGTCCGAGTGACCGCCCACTAGCACTAGACACAATTACATTAAAAGAAAGAATAATTGTATGTGGAGACTTTAACAGCCATTCACAGAGCTGGGGCTATGAAGATATGGACAAGAGAGGTGAAGAACTTGAAAATTGGCAGGATGACAATGGGCTTATACTATTAAACCAGGCAACAGATCCACCAACATTCTATTCCAGATCATGGCATACCACATCTACACCAGACCTTGCTTTCCATTCACCAGACCTGGATTGGAATATCACACGTATTGTTGGGAAACAACTTGGAGGCAGCGACCACCGACCTGTCTTTTTAGTGGTGCAAAATGAGGCCGTCAGGGAGAGCAGCACTCTCTCCAGATGGAATTACAAAAAGGCAGACTGGAAAATGTATCAACATTACACCAGTGTACTGACTAAAGATCTAAATACAGACAGAGACATCAACAAAATAGTTGATGAATTCAGTAGACTAATAATACAAGCTGCCAGTGAAACAATACCCAGAGGGGCACGGAAACACTACAAACCATACTGGAATAGTGAACTAGAGCAACTGCACAATGACATGGAAACATCTCGAAAACAAGCAGAAAATAACCCCTGCCAGGAACACCACAATAACTATCAGCATGCTAAAGCCAAATTTCAATGGGCTAAACTACAAGCCAGACGGAGAAGTTGGAAAGAGAAAACAGAGTACATGAATCTAGAACGAGACACAAGAAAAGTGTGGAAGCTTGTAAAACAGCTGAATGATGAGGGTACAGAAGGGAACACAAAAATTACACTGAAGAAGGATGGAAACATTCTAACAGGTAAACATGCAGCAAATCACTTTGCAGACTCCTTTGCAAATGACAACAATATTGAA
The DNA here is from genome assembly GCA_032433765.1 of Megaustenia siamemsis. Classification (NCBI taxonomy): domain Eukaryota; kingdom Metazoa; phylum Mollusca; class Gastropoda; order Stylommatophora; family Ariophantidae; genus Megaustenia; species Megaustenia siamemsis. Next base: position 33,414,290 of record JAVIAB010000046.1, on the reverse strand, counting down.
ATTAGCCTAGAGAAACGTCAAGAGACCCGTCTAAAACAACAAAATGCAAGACAAGAAGAGACTGCACATGAAGTCATGGAAATACCCATTACACAAAGAGAGCTAGAGCTGGCAATATCCAAATTAAAAATGAAAAAGTCACCAGGTAGTGATGGAGTGTCTAATGAAATGATTAAGAACTTGGGAACTGCAGCTAAAGCAAAACTACTGCAGATCTACAACATTTGCTGGATCACAGGTAAAGTGCCACAGGCATGGAGAGAAGCAATTATGATACCATTACTAAAGCCAGGAAAAGATGGTTCAATGACATCCAGCTATAGACCAATCAGCCTTACAAGCTGTTTGTGTAAAACAATGGAACGTATAATCAATCTCAGACTGCAGTGGTACCTGGAAAGTGAAAATCTCCTTGTCCCACAACAAGCAGGCTTTAGACAGTGTTACTCTACCGAAGATCAGGCAACCTATCTTTCCCAGGAAATTGAGGATGCGTTTCAAGAAAAGAAACTGGTACTAGCAGCATGGATAGACCTAAAGAAAGCATTTGATAAGGTATGGAAGGAAGGGCTTTTGAAGAAACTGAGAAATTATGGAGTAAATGGCAGGATGTACAAATGGGTCAAAGCATACCTGCATAACAGGAGAGCCAGAGTGCAACTGGATGGTCTTAAGAGTAAGAAGGTCTTACTGCGCCAGGGCGTTCCACAGGGAGGGGTACTATCTCCAACACTTTTTCTGATCTACATCAATGACCTAGTTACTGAACTACCACATGGTATCAAAGTGGCAATGTATGCAGATGACTTGGTAATGTGGTGCACAGAGGAGTATGCAACAGTGGCCTCCAAATTGTTACAAAGAGCTATGAATGCACTGAATTCATGGACAAATAGATGGTGTATCAGCATCAATACAGACAAATGCAGTACTACACTTTTCACTCTTTCCCCAAAACAAAAAGCAGGAGCCATCTATATAAACAATGAGCCTGTGAAAGAAGACATACAGGCTACGTATCTCGGAGTTACATTTGATAACAAACTATCTTGGAAACAGCAGATAAATAAGGCAACCCAAAAAGCAAGGAGAAAATTGGCTATTCTAAGAAAGCTGTGTGGAACTACGTGGGGTGCGAGTGGGAAAATACTCAGTAAAGTTTACCAACAGAGTATACGCCCACATTTAGAATATGGATCATCTGCATGGTGTTCAGCATCAAACACCACACTTCAAGAACTGGATAAAGTACAAAACCAGGCACTTAGGGTCATCACAGGAGCAATGAAATCAACACCAATATTAGAGATGGAGAAATTGTGGAGGATACCAGCACTGAGAGAACGGAGGGACACAAAGGTGCTGATACAGGCAGAAAAATTTGCTTGCATGCCGAGACATCCAATGAAGGACCGATTCCAAAATCTTGCATTGGGACGACTTAAGAGAAGCAGTTTTATCCACCAAGCCAAGCGTATTAGTAGACAAACACCAGACATGCCAAGAGCTGTTAACCCCCTACTGCCCATACCAGAACAGACTCCCTGGACAGAGGAATCTGGATTATCAGTTCAAATACGGACAGAAGTGAAAGGAATAGTTGATAAAGAGGAACAGAATAGTCTACAGCGAAAAACAATAACTCTCAGTTTCCTGGATGAAGAATACCCACAAGACCTATGGATTCGTGTGTATACAGATGGATCAGCACAGAATGCAGTAAAAAATGGGGGAGCAGGTGCATATATAGAATACCCAAATAACACTAGGGATATGAATAAAATAGCAACAGGGAAATATTGTCACAATTATGATGCAGAAATACAAGCAATAAAGTTAGCAATAGAAAAACTGCTGAACATTAATCTTAGCCCGCAGCCTGTAGTGTTTTTGACAGATGCAAGATCAGTACTCCAGGCACTACAATCCAGAAAATTACCACATCTGCAGACCTTATTGACTGAACTCTGCAAGCACCACAGGGTTGCCCTGCAGTGGATCCCATCTCACTGTGGAATACCAGGAAATGAGAAAGCAGATCAGTTGGCAAAGGAAGGTTCAACAGGCACACAACTAGATACACCTGTTACATACCATCATAAGAAACAGATAATCAAATCAATCAGAGGACCACAAGCCCCAAATCAGGATGCCTTTTATAATATGAATAGATATGAACAAGTTATCATTATACGTCTCAGAACAGGACACAATCGACTCCATAGTCACATGTATACAAAATTCAAGATCGGCACCTCAACTACTTGTACATGTGGACAGGCGCCCCAGACTGCTGAACACATACTTCAAGACTGCACTGAATATAGTAGACTGAGGAAAATCCATTGGCCCATAGATACAACACTACAGACAAAACTATATGGGCCACTGCAAGAATTACAAAAGACAGTAACATTTATACAGGAAACGACATTGCAGATATAGACAATGCTTCAGGCGAACGAAAGATAGATAGATAGTGTTTCTTACTTTGTCCCTTAAGCTGTTTTCTGTCATTCTTCTGACACATTTCATTTCGGTGGTCGTTATCTTTCTTATTGTTCTAGAGTCCAGCGTCCAATTCTGGCACTGATAGCACAGAGTTGGTAGAAAAATTGATTTGTATATTGCCCTTTTTGCTTCCGTAGTTATTGCTTTGTTTTTCAATAGTGTTGATACTTGGCCTATAACTTGGCTTGCTTTGTTACACCTTATATCTATCTCTGTCTCTTGGTTATTGTCTTGTGTTAACATTCGACCCAGATATTTAAAATTGTCTACTTGCTTCAAAGTTGTATTATCTATTATGATGTTTAGTTTTTCTTTCTTTCTCGCTATTGCCATTACTTCGGTTTTGCTTATGTTAATCTTCATGTTGTATTGTTTACAAGTGTTGCTTAGCCTGTTGATATGTTCTTGTAGGTCCTCAGTTGTTTCATGTATCAGAACTTGGTCGTCTGCAAATAGTATGTCATCTATTTCTTCCTCTCTTCTGTTGTTTTCTGGTACGTATATTTCGTTCTCTTTTGTGTTATCGCATGGTATCATCCGTGTTGGTATATTTCCTTTGGTTGGGCATGCTAATTTGCATATATTGTCCATATATGTGATGAAAAGTAAAGGGGAAAGCACGCAGCCTTGTCTTACTCCGGAGTTAATAGTGAAATGTTTAGAGTAGCCTGCTGAAGATCTTACTGTAGTGCGACTACTTTCATAGAGGTTCTTGCATATCTCTACTAAGTGGTGACTCACTCCGTACAAGGGCAATACGGACCATAGTTGTTCCCTGTCCACCCTATCGAACGCCTTTTCTTGGTCAATAAAAGCTGTATATAGTGTTTTATTATGCTCTATTGTTTTCTCCGCTAGTTGTTTTATGATAAATAGGGCATCTCTGCAACCTCTGTTCCTCCTGAAACCCATCTGAGCATCGCTTAGTTGTGGGTCTATAATTGGTCTCAATCTTTTTTTCAACTATCTTGGTATATAACTTCCCTGTGTGGCTTAATAGTGATATTCCTCTATATTGGTTGCAGTCTCTTCTGCTGCCCTTCTTTTTCCTTATTGGTAATATAATGGACTGTTTCCAATCTGTTATGGCCAGTGAGTAGGCGAAGTATGATGACTTGTCCCTCCTTGATAGTTGATGTTATCCGTCCATGTCGTTATACTTTGGGTGTTCTCGTTTCCATGTTTCATGGTACTGACCTTTGATGATGGATTTGGCTTCGTCGTAGCTGATCAGATGGTTCTCTCGTGGTAACTCCCTCCCTCTTTAACTAATTTGTCTGCGCGTTCGTTCCCGTGTAGTGGTTGTCTAATCACTTCACAGTCCGGAAGGGACACTAATATATCAATCATCATCAAGTACCATGGCTGCTGGTGTAGATGATCATGTTTCTCCACAATTTTCAATCTCGACAGCTATTTATCATTTCTGTTGTTGACTTTCTGCCAAACCATTCTCTTAAGCTGTCAAGTATTTCTTCTCTTTGCTTTCCTCTATCTCTTCGTCCCTCACTTTTCCCAGTTGTTACAATATATTCCAGCTGTTCTCATCTCATTACATGGCCAAAAAATGATGATTGTTTCTTCCTAATATTGGAAATCAGCTCTCTTTTTGCTTTGGCCTCTTTCAGATATATCCAAATATATCTATAAATCTAGCATCATGACTTCCGTTAACTCTTGTGAGTTCTGTGTATTTCATCATTTTCTACTCACTAATTCTACCTTAAAAAATAAAAAGCAGAATAGCTCAGGCCAAAATAGCATTTCAGAAAATGAAAAATATCGTATGCAATAAATCTATGTCAAAAGAAATGAGAAAGAGAGTTCATCGGTGCTATATAAAACCAATTCTGACCTATGGAAGCGAATCATGGACAGTAGACAAACACATGAAAAGACGATTAGAGGCCACAGAGATGGGATTTCTCAAAAGAATGTTGAAAGTTCCCTGGACAGCTAAAAGGACCAATGAGTAACTTCTCAAAGAGGCCAACTCAAAAAGGGAGCTCCTAAAAACATCAGAAAGAAACAATCAACATTTTTCGGGGACATCATGAGAAGAGGATAAAAAAGGAATACTTGGTAACAACTGGAAAAATAAAAGGAAAGAGACATCGCAGAAGACAAAGACAGAAAATACTGGATAGCTTTGTGTCATGGCATGGAAAACAGTCAACAACAGAACTGATACGATGCACTGTAGATAAAAGATTGTGGAAGGACATGATCGCCTACCCCAACCGGTATGACACATGATGATGATGATTGATTCTACCCTACTCTAGATGTTAGTCTCTTGCAGAAAGTTCTCTCCCTTGACTCACAACCCTCCGGGTTGACTGCTGCGAGTCTTCAAACCGATGTATCCCGGTTCATCGTCATCATCATCGGGTGCCGTCTCCGCAACGAAGGTTGGCTACCATGGAGCACCATTCTGCTCTGTCTCTTGCTTTGATGGTGCAGGTTGTCATAGGCTGATTTGTCCATCTTTTGATGTTACTCGTCCATCTTAGTCTTGGTCTGCCTCTGCCTCTTTTACCTTGTATTTTCCCTTCTAAGATTACTTTTAGTAGGCTGCTGTGTCTTTTAACATGGCCCAAAAATCACATTTATCTCGTTTGAATTGTGCTCAGTAGTTCTCTTTTCATTTTTAGTTGTTCATCGTTTGTTTTCTTTTCCGTCCAATTATATATATTCTTCTACACATCCACATTTCAAAGGCTTAAATTCTCTGTTCTGTTTTCTTGTCTAATGTCCATGTTTCTGCACCATATTGAGAAGATGTAACATTTTGTTATTCTTAGTTTTAGCCGTGGTGTAATTTGTTTTGATGTTAGTATGTTCTTCATGACATTAAAATTACTTTTTGCCATTCCTATTCTTTTGTTTATTTCAATTGTACATTTTCCATCACTGGTTATAGTATGTCCAAGGTAGTTGTAGTTCTGAATTGTCTCAAGGTCTATTCCTTCAATTTGTATATCCACTTGTGGGTTTTGAGTATTTTATTTGTTTATGATCATAGTTTTAGTCTTTTTGATATTCATATCTAGTCCATATTTTTTGCTTGCCATGTTTATTTCATTAAGTAATTGTTGTAGATCTTTAGGATTTTCTGCTAGTATTACAGGATTGTCAGCATATCTTAAGTTATTGATTATTTTTCCACTAATTTGTAGGCCTAGAATCTCTATGCTGTTTTTTAAAGATTTGCTGTGTATAGATTGAACAAGCTTGGTGATAAGATGCATCCTTGTCTTACTCCTCTTTTTATATCAATGGGTGTAGAGTTCCCTTTGTTATATTTTAATATCCCGGTTCACAGCTAAATATATGTTCAATATGGCTCGCAGGCAGAAAATAAAACAGGAACCCCACCATCTGATGTGACGTGTTCAAATTTAGAAGATATAGACGGCAGACCTCTATCCACAATCAGCCCTGCTCACAAAGCTGAAAATGTCAGGCTAATTGGTCGTTTTCCAGAAATTCTCTCTCAGCCGATTGACCTAAGTAAATCTACAGTTGGCTGTGCCCGGTTCATCTCTCCCTATTTCCCCCGTGATCTACGCTTTAAATAACCACTACTTTGAGCCTTCTTTCCATCTCTAAATTATCAAAGGTTAGCTAACCCTTACTAGTTACTATTATAACGGAACATTATTATAATACTTATATGACCACACAATAACAATGTTATTACACTCATGATTTTTATCAAAGCTTCATTTCAAATCTTATCACTTCTAGTTTTATTTAGTTTTCTTACAGATTTCATTGTGCATGTCCTTTCTTCCAAGAGATGCCATTGTCCACATGGCATGTATGATAGTTCGTTGCTGCTGCTACATAGACTATTATTCACGTACTCATTGGGTGCTGTCTGCGCATTGAAGGTTGGCTACCATGGAACGATTTTTTACTATTCTCTTTTGTCTTGATAGTTATGGTTCATCATCATCATTGAGTGCCGTCTCCGCATTAAAGGTTGACTACCATGGAGCGCCATTCCACTCTGTCTCTTGCTTTGAGGGTGTAGATTGTCATAGGCTGATTTGCCCATCTGTTGATGTTACTCGTCCATCTTAGTCTTGGTCTGCCTCGAGTGTGATAATTAACGTGTAGTTTTTTCCATAATCTCATAACGGCATCAACGAGCTGACGTGTTCTTTTTTTTATGAAGTCATACTTTTTTTCCAGAAAATATATTTCCAGGCTTCGTTGATGCTGATGTTACTTCTGTCTCCATGGACGTGAGAGAACGTTGGTTTCCCACTTTTGTTTCCACAGCTCAACTTGTTCAGTTTAATAAAGATGAACTCTCCTGAGATAGTCATTGAGGATAGACTTCAAGCTTGAAGAAGAAAAAAAAACTAATTAAAAACGTTACACGACAGCACGGTATGTTTAATTCACAAAAAGGGGTCTGCATGGGCATTTACAGCACGCTCGGCAAGCAGAATAGTTAAAGAAGAGAGTTGTGCATACGTCATGACCACGAGTAGCATCACTATGGAGTGACCAGGGCATCCATCTGGTTAGGGTCACAAGACTACACCTGCATACTAAGTGATTCGATGAGCATGATAAGAAAAGTAGAGGTTGGCTCTGTACGTATGCAATGGGTAGAGAGAGACATTGTAGAAGTCAAAAATACGAGGATCACCTTTGTCTACGTCACTGGACTTGCGGGAGTGCGGGGAAATGAAAGAGAGCGGACAGGTTGACTAGCTGTGCTGTCGTTGAAGACGGTCAACCAATGGATCGTGCGGACATCATCAATACACCTCCGAGGTGTGGGAAGGGCACAGGACTTCGATAGCCATGAATCCACGTTACTCCTACAGATGAAAGAGATGGGAGTTAAGATGGGCACAGCCAGAAACGAGAAACTTAGTGGTGGTGTAAGGAGACTTATCAACCAACACAGAACTGGAGTAGTCAGTCGCTGGACACTGCGGGACTTGCTGAGGAGGGGATCTGAGCACATATGGACATGTTCGGAGTGCAATGATATTATTGACCCGCAAATAACTCAATAATTCAATAATTAAAAAAAAATAACAAAAATATCTTTTAAACGTTAAGAACGGAACAAATTAAACATTTTTACAAATTAAAACAAGGTTTAGTCTGTTCAGGAAAGTTGGTGGGAAATATGTCAAACATGGTGCTGTCCCTTTCAAAACGGGATGTGTGGTCAAACCATCGTTATTAGTAAACGTAGGGGCTAGAAGAGACCACCCCTAACAGCCACCACTGCCATGCCTTTTTCAGCTGTGCGAGCAGGCGTGGTTTTAGGTAGAATGACGTCAGCCGTCTATAGCTGAAAACGTCACGCTAGTAAGGTTAATTGAAGGTAAGTCTACGTCTAGAGATCTCCACGGAAGTGGACACGGCTCTCATTGAGAATGTTGTCTGGACGCTGCAAAATATTGGAATACAGCAACGATCAGGTAAGAGTGAAAGCCTGCAAGATCGAGCAAGCTGTGTGCATAATCAGCGAGCTACTGGGCTTATCTCATCTGTTGAAAGAGAATAAGATTATTCAGAGTATATCAACTCAATCAATGAACAAGTTCTTGGATATCAAACTAATTTTCGTTACCTCCGCTATTTTCTGTCAGGCCATTTAATTTGTTATTACGTATTGTTATTAATTGCTGCCATATCTGATCAATAATCTGTCAGAAATATGATATTTTATCTAGAGCTTTTTCCACGTTAATCAGAACTGATGCTTCTACCGTTTTTTATATCGGAATACTTCCAGTCAATATGGCGGATAGGCGGCAAGAACCGTTGAGGCTCAGTCCGAAGTGTTCCTTGTTGCAGTTTCCTCATATTCCAAGTCCGGCTAGCTGCCGGACCTACTGAGTTTAGTGCTCTGTGCACACCGTGAGCTGTGATTTTCATCAGGATTTTTTTTTTTTTTTAATATTCCGATTGCTTGCGATAAATGATGATATCGAATGACGAAGGACAACAGTTCATCTGCGTTCACTTTCGGTGCCGCTTGGCCTTATGTCTTTTGGCATGTGCTGTAGCTGCTACGATGGGAACTGCAGCTGGCCTTCTTTGTTTGGATCCTTTAATGAGATGAGTTGTAATTCTGATGATTCCACTGGCACGGGTGGTTGAGAAATTATGGATTTTAATTCGATTGCAGTGATATCCCGGCCTTCGACTAACCAAAACCATAACTTATATTGAAATCTCCCTCCGCATTAGTTATATTTGTGTACACGTTCGTGTGCCAACTGATATTTGAATTACTGCGTACTTCCAAATACCTATTCACCACAATTCTTGTTGGTTCTTGTTGCTACCCATCCTTAGTTGGTACCCTACATTCCTGTTTGAAAGTGCAACATTCACCAGACCCTACAACTCGCTAACTTGTTAGCGATATTTATAATTAACATCGCAGGTGTGCTAATAATATCAAAGCATGCTTTATTTGAGACATGAAATCAATATTGTTAGTATTTCTTCTTGGACTTAATTTGTCGTATCTTAGGCAGTGAAGCGTTATTGATAGCTGCTGTTTTCTACTTGGGGTTGGTGGTGTCAAGTGGTTAATGTTATGTGTAGCTCGCTTGCTGTACGGGATTACTGTTATGTCGTGATCATTATCTCTGCCAGCTAAACGCACCAAAAGGAGGTTTGTACTTATGTTGTCTATGCCAATACGACCTTGGTTTTCCTGAAGTGCAGATGCCAGATCTATTAGATGCAGGTAATAGTTCTTGTAAAAAGGTATACTACAACGAATAAGGGTAGAAAGTATTTCAATGTAGGGTTTCTTAAAGAACAAGGAATTAAAGATAAATTTGCAGTCACAATATCAAACAAACACCAAGTCCTCCAACAACTAGAAAATACAATAAATATAGAAGATCATTGGAAACAGGTAAAAGATATATGGAAAGAGACATGCGAAGAAACACTGGGGAAAAGAGAACGCAAGAATAAGGCATGGATGACAGCAGAGACCCTGGACAAAATTAAAGAAAGAAAGAACAGGAAAGCAGACATAAATAAAAGCAAAACAAGAAGTAATAAAGCCAAGACACAGGAAGCTTACACAGAGGTGAACAAAGAAGTGAAAAGATGCATTAAAAGGGATAAGAGGAAATATATAGATGAACTAGCTAAAGAGGCAGAAGAAGCAGCAAATAAAGGGAATATGAAAGAACTGTACAACAGCACAAAGAAATTAGGTGGAAAATACAAACAGATCAACGCCTTTATCAAAGATAAGAAAGGAAATCTGCTTAGTAATATAAGGGAACAAATGGAGAGATGGAAAGAGCACTTAGAAGAACTTTTGAACAGACCCGGCTCAAATAATCCTCCAGATATACTACCAGCAGAAGAAGAGTTACACGTTAACTGCGGAAAACCAAGCAAGGAACAAATAATGAAAGCCATCAAACTATTAAAAAATGGTAAAGCCACAGGACCAGATGAAATTCCTTCGGAAGCCATCAAAGCAGATATTAACACCTCTACCAAGATGTTACATGATCTATTGGGTAAAATTTGGGAGAGGGAAGAAATACCTAAAGACTGGAAAGAAGGTTATATGATCAAACTACCAAAGAAAGGAAGTTTACAGGAGTGCACAAATTATAGGGGAATTATGCTACTATCAGGGCCAGGAAAAATATTAGGCAGAATCATTCTGGAGAGACTAAAGGAGGCTATAGAGAAACACTTGAGAGATGAACAAGCAGGTTTTAGGAAGAACAGATCATGTGCTGATCAAATAACTACTCTACGTATAATAGTTGAACAAAGTTTAGAACTAAAATCCCCACTTTATATTGGATTCATAGATTACGAAAAGGCATTTGATAGTTTAGACAGAAGAATGCTTTGGAAGTTGCTGAGTCATTATGGAATCCCCATAAAGTTTATTAACCTGATAAAAACAATGTATGAAGGAACAAAATGTAGTGTGGTGCATGAAGGACAGCTTACAGAAGCGTTTGAAATAAGAACAGGAGTAAGGCAAGGATGCCTCCTGTCCCCATTTCTCTTTCTACTGGCCATAGATTGGATTATGAAAATAACTCAAAACAACAGAAATGGGATGCAGTGGTGACTGACCAAATAACTTGATGATTTAGACGTTGCTGATGACATAGCTCTCCTATCACACAGCCATCAACAGATGCAGGATAAAATGAGTATATTAGATGAGAGATCACAACAGCTAGCACTAAAGATTAATAGAGATAAGACCAACATTATGAGAATTAATGCAGTTGGCAATAACCAAATAAAACTAGGAGAAATACCTCTACTAGACGTACAATCTTACATATATCTGGGCAGTAATATAGATAAAGAGGGAGGAACAGAAAATGATACCAAAATAAGGATATCAAAAGCAAGAGGAGCTTTCATTGCACTGGGAAACATATGGAAATCCAAAGAAATTAGGTTAAATACAAAAATAAAAATTTTCAACTCAAATGTTAAGTCGGTCCTATTATATGGCTGTGAAACATGGAGAATAACAAAATTGACAATCACGAAGGTACAGACTTTCATTAATGGATGCTTACGCAGAATAAAGGGATGGAAATGGCAGGACAAAGTCACTAACGTGGAATTATGGAAATGTACCAGTCAAATACCAGTGGATAAAGAGATACAGCGTAGACGATGGCGATGGATAGGACACACACTACGGAAGCGAACTGAGAGTATTACACAAGAGGCCCTTTTTTGGAATCCCCAGGGAAAAGACAAAGAGGAAGACCAAGGAATTATTGGAGAAGACAGATCGAAGCAGAGATGAAGATGATGGGGAAGACATGGAATGATCTTAAAAGAATTGCAAAAAACAGAACGACTTGGAAAGTGTTTGTTGAAGACCTATGCTCCACTGGGAGCTAAAAGGTAGAAGAATAGTTCCTGGAAGTTCCATGATGGCGGAATTAAGTCACGTTCTCTCGGTCGCTGCAGAAATTGCTTAGGAATCTGATCAATTTCGGCTTTCCGTTGCAATTTTCTGCATTCAAGTCGAAATGATGTTCTACTTATCATATCTACGCCAATGAATTGGCGTTAAACGCACGGCAATACTCCGTTTTGAAAAATCAAGTGTTGTGAATGCGACCTTCCACCGTCTAGTGTTGATCTCGTTTTACGTCACAATGAGTGCTGTTCAATGACCGTTTATGGTGTTTGCCGCAAGTTATTTACAATTTCCAACGCATTAATGTGGTGGACTCCGTCAAGTCAGCCGAAGTTTTATCTCGTTGGGGAATTTGCACCATGTTTCGTTCGTTGTAGACTGCATTCACTAGAGTAATCAGGAATCCATGGGCGCAGACATTTTGTGCGTGCTACGTCATCATAATGGCTCATCGTGTGTCCTAAGGCCGACCATGCGCTAATCTTGCGATCTGTTGTTTGGTGGGCAACGGGGATAATCTGCTGACGAACTGTGTTTTGTATGCTCGGAGTTGGAGTCAAACACGGTGTTCTAACATCATCAAGCGCTATACATTTAAATACTATGACGATCATCATTTTCAGGAGGACGTGAACTTCCGGACAATATGGTGGATAGGCGGCAGGAACCATTGAAAGTTATGCCTGAAAAGTATTCCTTGTTGCAGTTTCCTCATATTCCAAGTCCGGCTTGTTGCAGGAGCTATTGAGTTAAGTGCTCTGTGCACACTGTGAGCTGTGTGTTTCATCCGTTTTGGTCATGTTCTGATACGATGATGGATATCGGATGACAGGGAACAGTTGACCGTGTTCACTTTCTATGCGGTTTCGCTATATGTCTTTTGGCGTGTGCTGAGACTGCTATGATGGGGACTACAGCTACCATTCTTTGTTTGGGAGATGAGTTGGTAATTCAGATGATTCCACTGGCACGGGCGGTTGAGCAATTATGGATTTTAATTCGTTTGCAGTGATACCGGGGCCTTCCATAACCAAATAGTTCCTGGTTAGGTCAAATTCTTATGTTGTTTGTTTGTTTATGCTAATAAGAAAGATGGTGTTTTTAAGTCTTATAGAGCTGCATTTGTCACTGATTCTCTATTTTGTACATATTGTTTAATGCAAATAATGAAACTGTCGGGATTGAGGCAAGGTGCATAACAGGCAGTAGAGCTAATGTCAGGATCAGTGAACCAGAACCACCCACAACTTACTCCACCTCTTCGCAGTGTCTCTAGAAACAGACTAACCAGTCTAGTCTGGGTAAGCGAGTAGGGATCGAATAGGAAAGCAACCTGGCACTCAAAATGTGATGCTGAAGTCGATTGATGGACCGAATGTCGCAAATATCGCGGTTCTACTGCAAACCACAACATAATGCACCTATTCTATTCTATTCTATTCTATTCTATTCTATTCTATTCTATTCTATTCTATTCTATTCTATACTGCTATATTCTATTCTACTCTACTCTATGCTATTCTATTCTATTCTATTCTACTCTATTCTATTATCTTCATGGAATCAGCTTCCCTGCAGTTGGGGTATCACAACAACTGATTACATCCGCGAACAACACCTGATTACATCCGCGAACAACAACTGATTACATCCGCGAACAACAACTGATTACATCCGCGAACAACACCTGATTACATCCGCGAACAACACCTGATTACATCCGCGAACAACACCTGATTACATCCGCGAACAACACCTGATTACATCCGCGAACAACAACTGATTACATCCGCGAACAACACCTGATTACATCCGCGAACAACAACTGATTAAATCCGCGAACAACAACTGATTACATCCACGAACAACACCTGATTACATCCGCGAACAACACCTGATTACATCCACGAACAACACCTGATTACATCCGCGAACAACAACTGATTACATCCGCGAACAACACCTGATTACATCCGCGAAAACACCTGATTACATCTGCGAACAACAATTGACTACATCCGCGAACAACAACTGATTACATCCGCGAACAACAACCGATTACATCCGCGAACAACGCCTGATTACATCCACGAACAACGCCTGATTACATCCGCGAACAACAACTGATTACATCCACGAACAACCCTGATTACATCCGCGAACAACAACTGATTACATCCACGAACAACACCTGATTACATCCACGAACAACAACTGATTACATCCGCGAACAACAACTGATTACATCCATGAACAACGCCTGATTACATCCGCGAACAACAACTGATTACATCCACGAACAACACCTGATCAAGACCCTTGTCTACCTTCCAGCGGTGCTCCTAGAGGCAGACTTCCGGTCTGACCAAACCAAATGCGCCGATGATGGAAAGAAACCCGATAATTAAAAATACCGTCATGAGGTCGGATGTGTAGTTGAGCACACCATCGCAAATAAACCACAACGAAACTTATCTACGATCACTTAATGTCTCTTCAAGGGAGGATGACGAAGAGGAGTTGTCATTTCTTTAGTGGCCATAGGGTGAGCGTCAGAAATAAATAAACAAAAGAATCGTCTGTTGTCCGTTTTTTTGTTTACTTTTGTTCAGTTATTTCTCTCACTTTACACTCAACTCTATGTTGA
>JAVIAB010000046.1:33142700-33395200 GCA_032433765.1 Megaustenia siamemsis | reverse complement strand
TTCTCTATAGTATGACGCAGAAAATATGTGCTGATAGTTTCTGCAGCTCGCTGGTTATACACATCCTCATTGTACCTACCCTAACCTCATCCACTATTCAGAGCTTCATAAACGCGCTCTCCTCAATCATATTGTCACAATCATTGAGTTTTATAACGATCATAAAGACTTCAATATAAGTACCTTTCTTGTCAACCTCCAGAGTCCCACCTACCCGTGTCACTCTCCTATAAACGATCATAAAGACTTCAATATAAGTACCTTTCTTGTCAACCTCCAGAGTCCCACCTACCCGTGTCACTCTCCTATAAACGATCTTAGAGACTTCAATATATCTTTCCTGTCAACCTCCCACCTACCCGTGTCACTCTCCTATAAACGATCTTAGAGACTTCAATATATCTTTCCTGTCAACCTCCCACCTACCCGTGTCACTCTCCTATAAACGATCTTAGAGACTTCAATATATCTTTCTTGTCAACCTCCCACCTACCCGTGTCACTCTCCTATAAACGATCTTAGAGACTTCAATATATCTTTCCTGTCAACCTCCCACCTACCCGTGCCACTCTTCTATAAACGATCTTAGAGACTTCAATATATCTTTCCTGTCAACCTCCCACCTACCCGTGTCACTCTCCTATAAACGATCTTAGAGACTTCAATATATCTTTCTTGTCAACCTCCCACCTACCCGTGTCACTCTCCTATAAACGATCTTAGAGACTTCAATATATCTTTCCTGTCAACCTCCCACCTACCCGTGTCACTCTCCTATAAACGATCTTAGAGACTTCAATATATCTTTCCTGTCAACCTCCCACCTACCCGTGTCACTCTCCTATAAACGATCTTAGAGACTTCAATATATCTTTCTTGTCAACCTCCCACCTACCCGTGTCACTCTCCTATAAACGATCTTAGAGACTTCAATATATCTTTCCTGTCAACCTCCCACCTACCCGTGTCACTCTCCTATAAACGATCTTAGAGACTTCAATATATCTTTCCTGTCAACCTCCCACCTACCCGTGTCACTCTCCTATAAACGATCTTAGAGACTTCAATATATCTTTCCTGTCAACCTCCCACCTACCCGTGTCACTCTCCTATAAACGATCTTAGAGACTTCAATATATCTTTCCTGTCACGCTCCGATGTTTGATGTCCTCCAAACAAGCCTGTCAGCTCTTCCATTTCTTGTGGACTCCTGATCGACCACGACGTTAGATCCACACACAAGTTATTGAAGATTGGAAGCACATAAATGCCCTACTCCGTAGTTACGAAGTCACCCACGAAACGTGAACTGAGAGTTAGACACAATCATGAAGTAAGAAATGAAGCAAAAAATGAAGCAACAAATGAAGCAACAAATTAAGTAAGAAATGAAGTAAGAAATGAAGTAAGAAATTAAGTAAGAAATGAAGTAAGAAATGAAGTAAGAAATGAAGTAAGAAATTAAGTAAGAAATTAAGTAAGAAATGAAGTAAGAAATGAAGTAAGAAATGAAGCAAAAAATGAAGTAAAAAATGAAGTAAGAAATGAAGTAAGAAATGAAGTAAGCCAGCGCTGAGCGACAGTGATAGGAAACTCTATAGAGGATTGAGCTTTGCAAAGGAAGACAATCCGATTATCAAAAGGGAGACAACTAATAATCATAAATGAATATTGCTGCTGGTGAAAGCTTCCGAAGAGACAAATCAACCCACGCGTTTGGGGGCAGGTAAATTTACAACACTCGAAAATATCCATAAATAATCAACAAGAGAAAACACAAAGAAAAATAGAGAGCCCGACGTCGGATCAAACCTGCACTCCTGACAACAGTTTCTTGCTCCGTATACTTGCATTACATCACACTGATATTTAAGCAACCTAAAAAAGTTCTGCCACTATTGATGTCTTTCACGTATGTGTGCCCGTAATGTAGCTTGAGGTTACGACAACTACTGGGGAATAGATTGTATATCTGTATTTCCTATTGAGACAAGCATCGCAACAGACAGAGTAGAGCCTTAGATACAGTAACAGCTAACAATAACAATGAAACAGCACAAGTAGGAGTTTCCACTGGTTAATCTATCTATCTATCTATCTATCTATCTATCTATCTATCTATCTATCTATCTATCTATCTATCTATCTATCTATCTATCTATCTATCTATCTATCTATCTATCTATCTATCTATCTATCTATCTATCTATCTATCTATCTATCTATCTATCTATCTATCTATTGTCATTTCGAGCCCTAAACGGCACATAGGGCAGAACCACAATCTCAAAAACAGAAACTTTGTGTGCCAAAATGGCACATATTGCAGAGATCGCTGCTTCTAAAATCTATGGTTATAATGAGGACCCGGTAACACACGGGAACTGGTTAATAGCGAAGTTATATTTAGCATGAGGACATTGATTGAAAAATACAAAGCTTTTGATAGAATACACCATAATCAACTTATAGACTGCCTAAAAGATTTAAATTTAGATGACACAGACATACGACTATTATGTAATTTGTACTGGGAAAGTGTGCTGTCACCAGATTTGTTTAATATTTATAGTGAGATTATTTTAAGATCCATAATAGACATGCCTGGAATAACAATTGGAGGTCATAATATAAATTATCTAAGGTATGCTGATGATACAGTCTTAATCGCTAAGAGCGAAAATGAGTTACAAGAAATGTTGGACATTATAGTGAAAGAAAGCAAAAATAAATGACTCAGCCTTAATAGCAAAAAGACAGAGGTAATGGTAACAACAAAGAAAAAGACATCACCTCAGTGCGAAATAAAGACAAGTGGGACAATATTAAAAAAGGTAAATGAATTTAAATATTTGGGAACTTTGTTAACCTCAGACGGAAGATGTACAAAACAGGTGAGATGCAGAATGGCTCAGGCAAAAGTAGCTTTCCAAAAAATGAGGAAAGATACTATGCAATCCATTTTTGACAATAGAAACAAGAAAAAGAGTTCTTAAATGTTATGTAGAGCTAGTCTTAACATATGGATGTGAATCATGGACAATAGGACAACAGACAAGAAAATCACTGGAGTCTGTAGAAATGTGGTTTTACGGAAGAATGTTGAGAGTACCATGGACAGCTAAGAAGAGTAATGAAGATGTTCTGAGAAAGGTAAAACCAAAAAGAGAGCTAATTTCCAATATTAAGAAGAAACAATCATAATTTTTTGGCCATGTAATGAGAAGAGAACAGCTGGAATATATTGTAACAAATTGAAAAATTGAGGGATGAAGAGATAGAGGGAAGCAAAGAGAAAAAATAACAGACAGCTTAAGAGAATGGCTTGGCAGAAGGTCAACAACAGAAATGATAAATAGCTGCCGAGATCGAAAGTTGTGGAGAGACATTATCACCTACGCCAGTAAGCCCGGTAGTTGATGATGATGAATTGGAGCAAACAGCAATAATAAAATATAACAAGGAGAACTCTACACCCATTGATATAAAAGGAGGAGTAAGACAAGGATGCATCCTATCACCAAGCTTGTTCAATCTTTACACTGAGCAAATCTTTAAAAATATCACAGTGATGTCAGGTCTAAACATTAATGGGAAGATAATCCATAACCTAAGATGTGCTGATGATACTATACTAATAGCAGAAAATTCTAAACATCTACAACAATTATTTAATGAAATAAACATGACAAGCAAAAATTATGGGACTTGATATGAATATAAAAAAGACTAAAACTCTCAAGACCTACAAATAAATATCAAAGCTGAAGAAATAGACATGGAGACAGTTCAGAGCTACAACTACCTTGAACATACTATAACCAATGATGGAAAATGTACAACTGAAATAAACAAAAGAATAGGAATGGCAAAAAGTAATTTTAATGCCATGTATACTAACATCAAACAAATAACACCAGGGCTAAAACTAAGAATAGCAAAATGTTACATCTTCTTAAAATTCCTGTATGGTGCAGAAACATGGACATTATACAAGAAAACAGAACAGAAAATAGAAGCCTTTGAAATGTGGATTTAATGAAGAATATGTAGAATTGGATGGAAGAAAAGAAAACAAATTATGAAGTTTTAAAACAATTAAAAATGAAAAGAGAACTGCTAAATACAATTCAAACAAGACAAATGCTATTTTTGGGCTATGTTAAAAGACACAACAGCCGACTAAAAGTAATCTTGGAAGGGAAAATACAAGGTAAAAGAGGCAGAGGCAAACCAAGACTAACATGGATAAGTAACATCAAAAGATGGACAAGTCTGCATATGTCAATCTGCACCATCAAACCAAGAGACAGAGTGGAATGGCTATCCATGATAGCCAACCTTCGATGCGGAGACGGCACTCGATGATGATGGTGAGTAGCGAAGACAAATAATAATCAAATGTGAATTATTACAAATGGAAACTCTTGAGGGGATCAGCGAATCATTTAGGGGGTCTCTGTAATTTTTTAATTTTTTTATATGTTGACACATTCTGGGAAAACCCCACAAAAAATAAACAGAAAACACAAAGAATAATAGACACCTGGAGCATGTTGTAAAGCCGGTCTCTCGTGGCAAGGCGCACTCTATTGTTGTTATACTACAGTTCACACAGTCTGGGACATTAGCGACTTGTCTATTTTACTCTTTTCTTCCTTGTGGTCGGTGTGTCCTTACACAGTGGATACTTGTTGTCATCAGATACTGTGACCTAGTTTATAGCTTCAAACAAAATATATCCAGACCGTATCGATGTTCGCCCGTACGCTGTCGGGGCCCGAAAGGGGAGTAACGGATTGTAGCGATGTACCCTGCCAGACATGTTCGTTAGCGACAACTAAGGAGAGTTGAGCATGGGACTGGCCATCCTTTACTGAAAACAAGAACAAAAAACCATAAGCCGCAACAAAATTTCACAAACATAGACAAGTCAAAAAGAAGGGAAAAAAAGTAACCCGCTATCCAGGAAATTTAGAATCTCCCTAAGAGATGTATGACGTAATCCTGGGAAAGTCACAAGGAGTCTAGGTCGCTGACTCACCTTTCGTCTAACAGAAAATCCTCCAGAATTGACATCTGGAATGTACTTACTCTGAATGAGCAAGGAAAACCTGCATAAGTAGCAGCAAAAAATGGCAAACTACAAAGTAGATATTCTAGGAATGTGCAAAACAAGATGGTTAGGAGCAGAAAGAATAAAGCTAAACACAGCCGATATGATTTTATCATCAAGAATATAACATAGTGAAGTAAAATAAAAATAGAGTCCCGTCACGCCAAATGGCGTATATGGAATATGGTGTTAGTGACCTTAATTTTTACAGGCACATGATTTTTGGGTAATGTGGTCAGTATCACGCCCGTGCTGATTTACTTTCCCAGAAAAAAATTCCGGTACCCATTAAAGGCTGGGTGAACCTGCAAGCCGTCGGTTTGGGGTCGAACCCTACCCCTTGTCCTTTGTAGTCCAGTTCACTAACCACTGAGCTATCGCGGCTCCAATAACATAGTGAAGGGATTAGCTATAATTCCATCAAGGCAAACACAGAAAACACTGATAGAATGGGAAGCAATAGAGCCAAGACTAATAAGGGCAACATTTAAAACAACAACAAAATATCAAGTAACACTTCATATTATCATATTATCTAATGCTACACACCAACCAAAAACAAGGAAGATTTATTAATGATGAATTCTATAAACAAGTGCAATGTCAGATGGATAGAAGACGAGTCAGCGATATTATAATCTTGATGAGAGATCTAAACGCAAAAATAGGATCAAACAACAGAGGCTTTGAAGAGATCATGGGAAAACATGGACTTGGAGAAATGAACGGGAATGGAGAGATGTTTGTGAACTTCTGTGCTTTTACAAATGAGCCTAGGAGGAACAATATTCCAACATAAAAGAATACATAAAACTACATTTGTGTCATCATATCATAGAACGGAGAATCAAATCTGCCACATATATATTAATAATAAGTTGAAGTCATCCTTACAGGATGTACAAGTTTATAGAGTAGCAGGTGTGGCTTTAGATCACATCTTCTGATAGCCAAACTTCAACTGGAAAGATATACTACAACACGTAAGAGTAGACAGTATTTCAATGAAGGGTTTCTCAGGGAATTAAAGATACATTTTTAGGGGGCCTCGGTAGCCTAGTTGGGAAAACCACTCGACTGGACTAGCGACGTTCGGACAACCCGTGTTCGATTCCCGCTGGGAGCAGTGTGAATTGTACTCGTGGTTGGAAAAAAAAAGACCCACACGATCGACCCAGCCGTTGGCAGAAATGAGTACCAGGGTATTACCCTGGGAAGGTGAGGAATGTCGCTTCGCATCTGAGTTTCGATGCTTGAGGCGACACTATCCAGAAATATCTGAACATTTCTGGATAGGCGGCCGAGCACATATGGGTGGAAACTCGCGTGCTAAGACGCCGCTTCAAGTCTCGTACTTTACCTTGACCTTTACTAAAGATACATTTACAGTTACAATATCAAACAAATACCAAGTCCTCCAACAACTAGTAATGCAAAAAATATAGAAGACCACTGGAAACAGGTATCCATTGCCAATGATATATGGAAGGAGAAGAGTGAAGAAACTGGGGAAAATAGGAACGCCGAAATAGGCATAGATGACAGAATAGACCTTGAAGAAAATTAAAGGAAGAAAGAACAAGAAAGCAAACATAAATAAAAGCAGAACGAGAAATTATAATACTAAGACAAGAAACCTACACAGAAGTGAACAAAAAGGTGAGAAAATGTAAAGGAATAGGAGGAAATATATAGTTGAACATGTTAAAGAGGCAGAGGAAGCGGCAAAGAAAGGAAATACGAAAGAAGTGTGCATCTACACGAAGAAATAAATCGGAACATACAAACAGATTAATGCCTTTATTAAAGATAATAAGAAAGGAAATCTGCTTAGTAATATAAGGGAACAAATGGAGAGACGGAAAGAGCACTTTGAAGAACTTTTGAACAGACCCGGCTCAAATAACCCTCGGGATATACTACCAGCAGAAGTTACACGTTAACTGTGGAAAACCAAGTAAAGAAGAAATAATGAAAGCCATCAAGCTATTTAAAAAATGGAAAAGCCACAGGACCAGATGAAATTCCTACGGAAGCCATTAAAGCAGATATTATCACATCAACCAAGATGTTACATAATCTATTAGATAAAATATTGGAAGGGGAAGAAATACCTAAAGACTGGAAAGAATACCATCAAAATACCCAAAAAAGGAAGTTTACAGGAATGCAAAAATTATAGGGGAATTATGCTACTATCAGTGCCAGGAAAAATATTAAGCAGAATCATTCTGGAGAGACTAAAAGAGGCCATAGAGAAACATTTGAGAGATGAACAAGCAGGTTTTAGGGAATAAAAACAGATGATGTGCTGATGAAATAACCACCTTACATATAATAGTTGAACAAAGCTTGGTACTACAGTCCACTCTTATTGCATTCATAGATTACGAAAAGGCATTTGATAGTTTAGACAGAGTAATGCTTTGGAAGTTGCTGAGTCATTACCATATCCCCATAAAGTTTATGTATCCACCTCAGTGCAGAATAAAGACAAGTGGAACAATATTAAAACAGGTAAATGAATTTAAATATTTGGGAACTTTGTTAACCTCAGACGAAGGATGTACAAAAGAGGTGAGATGCAGAATGGCTCAGGCAGAAGTAGCTTTCAAAAAAAAAAAAATGAGGAAGATACTATGCAATCCATTTTTGACAATAGAAACAAGAAAAAGAGTTCTTAAATGTTATATAGAGCCAGTCTTAACATATGGATGTGAATCATGGACAATAGGACAACAGACAATGAAATCACTGGAGTCTGTAGAAATGTGGTTTTACAGAAGAATTTTGAGAATACCATGGACAGCTAAGAAGAGTAATGAAGATGTTCTGAGAGAGGTCACAGCAAAAAGAGAGCTAATTTCCAATATTAGGAAGAAACAATCATCATTGTTGGCCATGTAATGAGAAGAGAACAGCTGAAATATATTGTAACAACTGGAAAAATTGAGGGACGAAGAGATAGAGGGAAGCAAAGAGAAAAGATACCAGACAGCTTAAGAGAATGGCTTGGCAGAAGGTCAACAACAGAAATAATGAATAACTGTCAAGATCGAGTTGTGGAGAGACATGATCACATACGCCAGCAGGCCCGGTAGTTGATGATGATGATGATAGAGTTTGTTAAAAATATTTTTTAAATACGTGAAGGATTGAAATGTAGCATTGTGCACGTAGGGATGCCTTCTATCTTCATTTCTTTGTCTGCAGGCCATAGATTAGATTATGAGAAAAAAGGCAGAACAAAAATGGAATCTAATGGCTACTGATTACATGACTTAGACTTTGCTGATGACATAGCTCTCCTATCACATATGATCAACATATGCCAGATAAATGAGCATACATGACGAGAGATTAGTACAACTGGGGCTGAATTTTCAACTCCAATGTTAAATCAATTCCATTATATGGCTGTGAAATATCGAGAACAACAAAAATGACAATCATGAAGATACAGACCTTCATTAATGAATGCTTACGCAGAATAAAAGGATGGAAATGGCAGGACAAAATCACTAACATAGAAATATGGAAAAGTACTAGTCAAATACCAATGGATAAAGAGATACAGTGAAGACGATGGCGCTGGATAGGACGCACACTGCGGAAGTCAACCGAGAGTATTACACAACAGGTCCTTCTTTGAATCCACAAGGAATGAGGCAAAGAGGAAGACCAAAATATACTGCTAAGAAGAGTAATGAAGATGTTCTGAGAGAGGTCAAAGTAAAAAGAGAGCTAATTTCCAATATTAGGAAGAAACAATCATCATTTTTTGGCCATGTAATGAGAAGAGAACAGCTGGAATATATTGTAACAACTGGGAACATTGAGGGACGAAGAGATAGAGGGAAGCAAAGAGAAAAAAATAACAGACAGCTTAAGAGAATGGCTTGGCAGAAGGTCAACAATAGAAATGATAAATAGCTGCCGAGATCGAAAATTGTGGAAAGACATGATCACCTACGCCAGTAGGCCCGGTACTTGATGATGATGATAGCGTATGTATAGTGGCTATCGTGATAATTCTCACTGCTTCATGCTGGATACACCTTAACTGCTCATTCTGTGCCTGCCCTGGACACAGGGAGTTCATTTATTTGCGACCCATATCATAGAGTTTATCGTAGAGTTGTTAGATATAACATTTCTCAATAACCCTCGAGTGTGTACTCCGTGCAGCAGTCCCACTGCTGTTTTTTTTTTCTCCTGGTGCTACGATGTCAAGCTATCTACCAACTTTTTCTCATTGTCTACCTCTGTCCTCTGTACCTTCTATTTTTTATGTTATTAGTTCAACCCGCTTCTACTTCACATTTATGTTTCAGAAACAGAAGTCCTGTTCACTGTGTGTTATTATTATCGAAGAAGGAAACAACAGATCAATACAACACCCTGAATTATTAATCACAATTTATTCAGCTGCCACGCCTTCTTCTCAGCGTCCGCTCTTAGAAAGACGTTATGTGGGCGTGGATACGTTATGTCCATAGTTGACAGAAAGTCGCGATATCTTCTCCTTTTGGTCCAGCACTTCTGTCTTAGATATGACCACGATTGTTTAATGTTAAATTAGAAAGACCTCTTGATCAATTGCTAAATGTTAAATTATAAAGACCTCTTGATTAATATCTTAACGTTAAACTATAAAGACCTCTTGACTAATCGCTTAATGTTAAATTATAAAGACCTCTTGACTAATTGCTTAATGTTAAATTAGAAAGACCTCTTAACTAATTGCTTAATGTTAAATTATAAAGACCTCTTAACTAATTGCTTAATGTTAAATTAGAAAGACCTCTTAACTAATTGCTCAATGTTAAATTAGAAAGACCTTTTAACTAATTGCTTAACCCTGAGCAATGTAGCAACGAAAGCAAGCAGGTAACATACCAAAAGGGCTTAAAGTCGGGCAGGAATGACTCGCCAGTAGGAGGTTCACACTTAATACAAAAAAATCTCACAAAAGCTTCTTCCGGTGCAGTGTTCTTCATTCAGCCAGTGCCTCACACAAATATCTGATATTGTGTTTATACCTTTTCCATTGAACATAAAAAGGGACTGTTAAAACTGCTTAGGAGGCCCCACCCGGGCACAGCACAGCAGGCGATGACGTTTTCGTTTGTGTATAACCTTGCAGGGCGACTTGACGGGAAAGGTCGCGCGAGCTATCTTTATATATAAGTTGACATTTTGGTTGCTGTAGCTGAGAGAAATTATTTATTTGTTCCGTTTAAAGAAAACGGTGTCTAAATTATACATTTTAGTTCTGGTAGCATACAAATGAATGATGTAGACATAGAGTGAGTCGTTCTACCAAACTTCTATTTCATTGTATGCTCTGTGAAACGGTTATAGTGAGGGTTGTATGTATCCTTCCAGACCTCATTATATGTGTGAGTTTTTTTTTTGTGTGTGTTTTTTTTTATTAAAAGTGTTTTTATCTTGAATTTATTTATTGGCTAATTCCGTGTAGCATTTTTGTGTTTAAACCTCGGGGCGATTATTTTCCCTTGTTCCCATGTGTGTTTTCGCGTAGTGGATTTGCGCTGCAGGTTGGTGGTTTCATCACGGTTAACTGTCAAAAGCAATAAATTATTTGCATTTCGATAAAATGTCGTCCCTGTGAGACATGATTATTCATGGGGTAATGCCACAGTGATTTGTATGTAATTTCCCCTTTGACCCTAACCAGGGTCTTGCATAAGAAGCAGCAGATGGTGTGCGCGACCAGAGTTTATCTTTTCTTAGAAGAGCGGTTGACCACGACTAATGCAATTGATCTACCTAAACTAAGGGAATAACAGACATGGGGTGGCGGTGGTGTAACGAGAGAAGATACTAGATAATTTAACAACATGGACCAGCAATAAATTAGCTGTAGGATTGATAAGAAGTAATCGCCAAAGAAAAAAGTTGAGAGACATCATAATCGCCAACATCTCTGGGCCCTGACACCAGATGATGATGTTGTCTCAAAAGTTTTTTGTTTGTTTATCACAGCTTCATTTGTAACTCTTTGTTTCCCTAGCAACACTTAGCAAGCATTTCAGTTGGCGTGATGTAGTTGTGTCTTCCATTGACTGTCTGCGACTGGTAGCACAATGTTGTTGTGTCTTCCATTGACTGTCTGCGACTGGTAGCACAATGTAGTTGTGTCTTCCATTGACTGTCTGCGACTGGTAGCACAATGTTGTTGTGTCTTCCATTGACTGTCTGCGACTGGTAGCACAATGTAGTTGTGTCTTCCATTGACTGTCTGCGACTGGTAGCACAATGTAGTTGTGTCTTCTATTGACTGTCTGCGACTGGTAGCACAATGTAGTTGTGTCTTCCATTGACTGTCTGCGACTGGTAGCACAATGTAGTTGTGTCTTCCATTGACTGTCTGCGACTGGTAGCACAATGTTGTTGTGTCTTCCATTGACTGTCTGCGACTGACTGGCAATGTAGGTGTAAACAATGTAGGTGTAAACAATGTAGGTGTAAACAATGTAGGTGTAAACAATGTAGGTGTAAACAATGTAGGTGTAAACAATGTAGGTGTAAACAATGTAGATGTAAACAATGTAGGTGTAAACAATGTAGGTGTAAACAATGTAGGTGTAAACAATGTAGGTGTAAACAATGTAGGTGTAAACAATGTAACACAATGTAGGTGTAAACAATGTAGGTGTAAACAATGTAGGTGTAAACAATGTAACACAATGTAGGTGTAAACAATGTAGGTGTAAACAATGTAGGTGTAAACAATGTAGGTGTAAACAATGTAACACAATGTAGGTGTAAACAATGTAGGTGTAAACAATGTAGGTGTAAACAATGTAGGTGTAAACAATGTAGGTGTAAACAATGTTACACAATGTAGGTGTAAACAATGTAGGTGTAAACAATGTAGTGTGAACAATGTAGGTGTAAACAATGTAGGTGTAAACAATGTAGGTGTAAACAATGTAGCACGATGTAGGTGTGAACAATGTAGGTGTAAACAATGTAGGTGTAAACAATGTAGGTGTAAACAATGTAGCACGATATAGGTGTAAACAATGTAGGTGTAAACAATGTAGCACGATGTAGGTGTAAACAATGTAGGTGTAAACAATGTAGGTGTAAACAATGTAGGTGTAAACAATGTAGGTGTAAACAAAGTAGCACAATGTAGGTGTAAATAATGTAGGTGTAAACAATGTAGGTGTAAACAATGTAGGTGTAAACAAAGTAGCACAATGTAGGTGTAAACAATGTAGATGTAAACAATGTAGGTGTAAACAATGTAGGTGTAAAAAATGTAGCACAATGTAGGTGTAAATAATGTAGGTGTAAACAATCTAGCACAATGTAGGTGTAAACAATGTAGGTGTAAACAATGTAGGTGTAAACAATGTAGTACAATGTAGGTGTAACAATGTAGATGTAAACAATGTAGGTGTAAACAATGTAGGTGTAAACAATGTAGGTGTAAACAATGTAGTACAATGTAGGTGTAACAATGTAGATGTAAACAATGTAGCACAATGTAGGTGTAAACAATGTAGCACAATGTAGGTGTAAACAATGTAGATGTAAACAATGTAGGTGTAAACAATGTAGATGTAAACAATGTAGGTGTAAACAATGTAGGTGTAAACAATGTAGTACAATGTAGGTGTAACAATGTAGCACAATGTAGGTGTAAACAATGTAGCACAATGTAGGTGTAAACAATGTAGATGTAAACAATGTAGTTGTAAACAATGTAGATGTAAACAATGTAGGTGTAAACAATGTAGGTGTAAACAATGTAGTACAATGTAGGTGTAACAATGTAGCACAATGTAGGTGTAAACAATGTAGCACAATGTAGGTGTAAACAATGTAGGTGTAAACAATGTAGCACAATGTAGGTGTAAACAATGTAGGTGTAAACAATGTAGCACAATGTAGGTGTAAACAATGTAGGTGTAAACAGTGTAGCACAATGTAGGTGTAAACAATGTAGGTGTAAACAATGTAGGTGTAAACAATGTAGGTGTAAACAATGTAGTACAATGTAGGTGTAACAATGTAGCACAATGTAGGTGTAAACAATGTAGGTGTAAACAATGTAGGTGTAAACAATGTAGGTGTAAACAATGTAGATGTAAACAATGTAGGTGTAAACAATGTAGGTGTAAACAATGTAGGTGTAAACAATGTAGGTGTAAACAATGTAGTACAATGTAGGTGTAACAATGTAGGTGTAACAATGTAGCACAATGTAGTTGTAAACAATGTAGATGTAAACAATGTAGGTGTAAACAATGTAGCACAATGTAGTTGTAAACAATGTAGATGTAAACAATGTAGGTGTAAACAATGTAGGTGTAACAATGTAGCACAATGTAGTTGTAAACAATGTAGATGTAAACAATGTAGGTGTAACAATGTAGCACAATGTAGTTGTAAACAATGTAGATGTAAACAATGTAGGTGTAAACAATGTAGGTGTATACAATGTAGGTGTAAACAATGTCGTACAATGTAGGTGTAACAATGTAGCACAATGTAGGTGTAAACAATGTAGGTGTAAACAATGTAGTACAATGTAGGTGTAACAATGTAGCACAATGTAGGTGTAAACAATGTAGATGTAAACAATGTAGGTGTAAACAATGTAGGTGTAAACAATGTAGCACAATGTAGATGTAAACAATGTAGATGTAAACAATGTAGGTGTAAACAATGTAGGTGTAAACAATGTAGATGTAAACAATGTAGATGTAAACAATGTAGGTGTAAACAATGTAGGTGTAACAATGTAGCACAATGTAGATGTAAACAATGTAGATGTAAACAATGTAGGTGTAAACAATGTAGGTGTAAACAATGTAGTACAATGTAGATGTAAACAATGTAGATGTAAACAATGTAGGTGTAAACAATGTAGATGTAAACAATGTAGGTGTAAACAATGTAGGTATAAACAATGTAGCACAATGTAGATGTAAACAATGTAGATGTAAACAATGTAGGTGTAAACAATGTAGATGTAAACAATGTAGGTGTAAACAATGTAGGTATAAACAATGTAGCACAATGTAGGTGTAAACAATGTAGGTGTAAACAATGTAGTACAATGTAGATGTAAACAATGTAGATGTAAACAATGTAGATGTAAACAATGTAGGTGTAAACAATGTAGGTATAAACAATGTAGCACAATGTAGATGTAAACAATGTAGATGTAAACAATGTAGGTGTAAACAATGTAGGTATAAACAATGTAGCACAATGTAGGTGTAAACAATGTAGGTGTAAACAATGTAGTACAATGTAGATGTAAACAATGTAGATGTAAACAATGTAGATGTAAACAATGTAGGTGTAAACAATGTAGGTATAAACAATGTAGCACAATGTAGATGTAAACAATGTAGATGTAAACAATGTAGGTGTAAACAATGTAGGTGTAACAATGTAGCACAATGTAGATGTAAACAATGTAGATGTAAACAATGTAGGTGTAAACAATGTAGATGTAAACAATGTAGGTGTAAACAATGTAGGTGTAAACAATGTAGGTATAAACAATGTAGCACAATGTAGGTGTAAACAATGTAGGTGTAAACAATGTAGTACAATGTAGGTGTAACAATGTAGCACAATGTAGGTGTAAACAATGTAGGTGTAAACAATGTAGATGTAAACAATGCGGAGCGTGATTTGAAACTTCAATTAAAGAATTTTACAAAACCGGTTTTGAGATAAAACAAAACAACTCCACTACGCTGTGAGCATGTACACATGTGCTAATTCCTTTCAGGACAGAGATAGAGGGATTGTGTCGCGGGAGAATTTTAGACAAGAGGTTGGTCGTATAAGCGTGTGGTGTGGGTAGGCCAGATCACCTGTCAACTCTACGAAGGCAAGTGTGTTATTATAAAGGTAAAGGACCCCACCAGACTTATCACGCGAGTTTTCACGCATATGTTCTCGGCCGCCTATCCAGAAGTGTTCAGAGACTTCTGGATAGTGTCGCTTCAAGTATCGAAACTCACAATGCGAGGCAGATATCCCTCACCTTCACAGAGTAATACCCTGGTATCCATTTCTGCCAGCGATTGGGTCGATCGGGCGGGGGTAGAGGGGGGGGGGGGGCGGTGGATTTTTTTCTACTCACAAGTACAACTCACACTGCTTCCAGCGGAAATCGATCACGGGTTGTTCGAACGTCGGTAGCCCAGTCGGGTCGTTTTCTCAAATAGGTCGCCGATGCCCCCAAATGTGTTTCCTTTGTATAATTGCAATAGTTAACAGCTCAATGCCAAATGTGAATCTGTG
The DNA here is from genome assembly GCA_032433765.1 of Megaustenia siamemsis. Taxonomy (NCBI): domain Eukaryota; kingdom Metazoa; phylum Mollusca; class Gastropoda; order Stylommatophora; family Ariophantidae; genus Megaustenia; species Megaustenia siamemsis. The sequence continues at coordinate 33,379,779 of JAVIAB010000046.1, read as the reverse complement.
TTCTGAAGTTACGGGGAAAGATCATGCGATGAGATACATAGGAGCGTGGCTTGATCGGGGCCTTGTAGACCAGGTGGTATTGAAAGTCAGAAGGGGTCTATATGCAATGAGAGTCAACAGCATCACAAATGCATCAGCGCCATCTTGTTCATTTATACTAGGGGCTTGTCCTGTCTGTGATTTGAGCATGCAATCTGGCAACCCTGATTCTCAGCAAGAAACTAATGGAACAACTAGAAATAAAACTTTGAGGCTCATAATTAAACAAAATTAACACCAGAAAGTCTCTATCATTGACTAAAATATAAATAAATGTGAGGCCTGCTCGGAGTGTGGGGCCCTAAGCTGTAGCTTATTTAATCTAGACATAAATCCGGCATTAGCTGCACCCACACTCTATCCACTGAACCTTTTTTGTGCAATCTTTTCCAACTAAGCATTCTCAGCCTTTGCTTTTGTCTCGACAGCTCTTCCCCAGGTCTGCTGTTTATGCGAAGGTGATTGTAATATAGCATTTCGGCATCATCATCATCATGTACCCTGCCGGTTGGCGTAGGCGATCATGTCCCTCCACAATCTTCTATCTACAATGCACCGTATCAGTTCTGTTGTTGGCTGTTTTCCATGCCATGACACCAAGCTATCCAGTATTTTCTCTCTTTGTCGTCCGCGATCTCTCTTCATTGTTCCACCTACATTGTTTACACCTACATTGTTTACACCTACATTGTGCTACATTGTTTATACCTACATTGTTTACACCTACATTGTGCTACATTATTTACACCTACATTGTGCTACATTGTTTACACCTACATTGTTTACACCTACATTGTTTACACCTACATTGTGCTACATTGATTTCTACATAGAATCTCATTTTGCAAGTGGAAGATGCATTAAGATTAGTCACTCGTTAGTTCTCTATCTTTATTTATTTAAAAAAAAAAGAAGCAGAGGAGTACAAAAAAGAAATCTAGGGAAGCAGTCGCAAACATGCATGCCGAAGATGAATGCTATGGACTGAAAGGTGCAAAACACAGTGCAACACAATAAGCCAAAAAGGGGTGATGATTTAGATTCAAGAATCATGGTTGATGGCTAGCGCCTGGATTGGTGAACCATAACTATCCATATTCTACTTCACTTCTTTGCGGTGCCTCCTAAAAAAACGGACTCATCAGTCTAGTGTGACCAAGTGTGTAGGGACTGAGACGGAAAGCAATCCGGTATTGAAAAAAAAAATTCCTTGCTGAAGTCGAATGTGTTGGTCCAAAAGGCGGAAATATCAGAGCTTTCTACTGCAAACAACAACACAGCGCATCCACGCCCACCTAACGTCCTTCTAAAGACAGCTAACGAAGAGGTGTCTTCATGTAGTCAGTTGAGCACTAGCAGCTACAGGGTACACCAAGGCACGGCTCGTGATGACGGTGGACGGAATCACATGGGAGCCGGAAGTGGCGATATCGCATAGCAATGATCTGATTGTTTCTCTACCAGAGCCAGCTGCAACCAATAACTCACGACTTCTTTCGCCACTTACAGGCAAGAAACCATTTTTATCTCACTTCTTCTGCTCACCCACTTCTAACGGTAAAATGTCTTAATAGTACACACATTTTCTTGAAAATTAAAGTAAATATTTCCCGCAGCAAAAGTGGGGCTATACGTGCCCCCGTGTCGATGTCCCCCGCTTGTGCTCTAGCACACACCGCCATTTGTCAACTGTTTGTTTATAGTTTCTGTTTCATCTGCAGGTTGGCTCTTTTCATCTGTGGGGAACAAGCACGCTGCTGCTGGCAGAGGAAATCACTGTTCGGAAATGATACACATGTCAGACAGGTGAGACAGTCATATGTACATTATTATATACAATAATTTCAAATCTTCTTAGGGACAGTCAGTTGAGTCAGACACTTGACACTAGTCCTAGTGTGTGGAGGAAAACTAAATTAAAACAAAACATATAAATTAATAAATATATATACTTTATAGTACTAGTAAGTATACCTTGGACTTGAATTTTTGTAGGCAGTTTTTAGCTCAGAATAATAATCTCGATCTGAGAATGAGAAATTGAGAATAAAATTTAAGATAATAAAAAAAAGATAAAATTGGTGATTAAAATAATTTAAATAAAATAAAAATATTTAAGTTTGATCAGTTGACAGTTGACTTGAGTTGACAGTGTCAATGCCACACACAAGTTAGTTAGTAGTTTAGTCAAGTCAGTCTCTACAATTAAAATTTACCACATTTCTATTTTCTTTACAGTTTAATCTATGTCTATTATAATATATTAATAAATTATATGATATCATTGTGATTAAGACTCAGGCAAGAAACTACTCTTAGTCTTTTATTACACTACAGAGAACAGGTATTATTTGAGTATCCTAGACTAAGTCTATTATTAATAATTTTAAAAAAGTATTAATAATGCCACTTTAATACAATTTTAAAAAAAAATTTAATTAATTTGTCAAAAATTTAAATATTAATATTTTGATACAAATTTCACATGTTCTCTACTATTTTAAAAAAATAACTTCATAGTTAGATAGTAGGTAGCATTTGATTTTGGCCCCTGGCTGGTACTGCCAGGCATACTAAGACTACAGAGGCATAGCTTAGGGATTTCAGCACCCGTGGACAAAGTCAGTTTTCGCACCCCCTCATGACAAGGTGTGAGTCATAGTGTGTCCGTCATGTTTTTACATAAACTTGTTAGTTTTAGATCATGAAACCTACATTCCATGGCGTAGTTTTAGGGTATGAAGAGGATGAAAAAAAGTGAAATAATTAAGGCATGGTACTTTGAAGATATAGGGAGCCACGGTAGCTCAGTGGTTAGTGAACTGGACTACAAAGGACAAGAGGTAGGGTTCGATCCCAACCGACGGCCTCCAAGTTCACCCAGCCCTAAATGGGTACCCAGATTTTTTTCTGGGAAAGTAAAGTGACATGGGCATAATACCGACCACATTACCCCAAAAATCATGTGCTGAAGGTCTGTAAAATTTATGATCACTAACACCATATTCCCTATACGCCACTTGGCGTGACGGGGGTACTTTACTTTTTTACTTACTTTGAAGATATAATTGAATAACAGAGGACAGAATCAAGAAATGAGAATGCATATACGAAATAAATACAGAATTATTTTATGCTAAAATATTTGTCAAATATAACATTGAGAAAAACTTAAAAACATCACTTTGGTTATCATCATCATCAAGTACCATGCCTGCTGGCGTGGGTGATCATGTCTCTCCACAACTTTCGATCTCGACAGTTATTCATTATTTCTGTTCTAGACTTTCTGCCAAGCCATTCTCTTAAGCTGTCTGGTATCTTTTCTCATTGCCTTCTTCTATTACTTCGTCCCTCAATTTTCCCAGTTGTTACAATATATTCTAGCTGTTCCCGTCTCATTGCATGGCCTAAAAATGATGATTGTTTCTTCCTAATATTGGATATTAGCTCTCTTTTTGCTTTGGCCTCTTTCAGAACATTTTCATTACTTTTCTTAGCTGTCCATGGTATTCTCAACATTCTTCTGAAAAACATTTCTACAGCCTCCAGTGATTTTATTGTCTGTTGTCCGATTGTCCATGATTTGCATCCATATGTTAAGACTGACTCTACACAACATTTATGAGCTCTTTTTTTTTTTCTATTGTCAAAAATGGATTGCACAGTATCTTCATTTTTTGGAAAGCTGCTTTTACCTGAGCCATTCTGCATCTCACCTCTGTTGTACATCAAACATCTGAGATTAACATTGTTCCCAAATATTTAAATTCATTTACCTGTTTTAATATTGTTCCACTTGTCTTTATTTTCCACCTAGGTGATGTCTTTTTCTTTGTTGTTACCATTACTTCTGTCTTTTTCTTTGTTGTTACCATTACTTCTGTCTTTTTGCTATTAAGGCTGAGTCCTTTATTTTTGCTTTATTTCACTATACTGTCCAACATTTCTTGTAACTCATTTTCACTCTTAGCGATTAAGACTGTATCATCAGTTTACCTTAGATTATTTATATTATGACCTCCAATTATTATTCCAGGCATGCCCCTTATGGATCTTAAAATAATCTTACTATAAATATTAGACAAATCTGGTGACAGCACACAACCTTGTCTAACACTCTCTTTTATTTGTTGAAACATTCCCAATTGGTTTCCCGTTCTTATGCCGCTGTTTGTTGCCAGTACATGTTCTTTATTATTCTTAGATCTTTGCTGTCTACGTTTATGCTTTCTAAAATTTTGATTATTTCTTGGTGCTTTACGTTGTCAAATGCTTTGGTATATTCTGTGAAACATAGGTATAGACCTGTTTGAGTTGACTATAGTATTTACATAACATGTTCAAAATAGTTTTTTTTTCTTAAATTAAATATTTTGGCTATACAAAAATTATAATGGCTAGTGTAGGAGAGCTCTTGAAATCAGCGAAACTATGTCTTATTCATGTTTGTACATCAATTAATGAAAAAAAAGTATGCACTTTAAAGTGACACAACCATGTTTATTATTTAAAGCCCAATTTCTTTCTTTGATTATTGATAAAATTGTTAGTAGCTTAACCATTTCTCTTATTTCATTACTAGTCTTGAATTCCTTACATTGTATAAACATTATTTTCTTTTACATATGTCTTTGAGTACATCTATTTTTCTCTTTCTTTCATTGTTTTCCAGCTTTCACATGCATAAAAAAAAAAAGCATAACAGTGGATAATACATTTGAGTTCAGTCTCCTGTGCATTATTTTTATGCATAGGGAGTGTTTCTATATTTCCATATTTCATCACAGTTTCTGAAAGTTATAGCTGCCTTACCTATTCTTGTTCTGATTTCCTATTTTGTTTCCTTGACCTGTGATCTACAAAATGATCTACATCTTCCACTGACTTTCCTTCTAGGTGTACTTTTTTCTCCTGGATAATTTCATTTTTTAATCTGTTTGATCTCAAGTTCTGTTCTGCTAGCCATTGAGGACAAGACATCTGTTTTCATTGATCATTTTCACAATGCTACTAATAACTATGTATATATGCTGTGAGATCTGATGTCTACCCATAACGGATAATGGCGAGACACAAATGCACATTAAAGAACCTTTGGCAGTTAAAAATCATAGATCATAAAAATGACTTCTGTCCAGACAAAATTGTACTGTATGTCTGTGTTACCTGTACTGCATCATGAAGTCAACATCATTAAACAAATAAGGTAAAATATATCCTTGTTTCATTCTGGAACCTCTCACTCAATCCTTCCATGTAAGTACATGGGAGTTGTCTTTGTACAAATCTTTTACGATGTTAATGACTCCTCATGGTATTTTATATTGCCCTGGGATATTCCATAACAGGCATACTGTTTATACCCTTTTAAAGTAGGCTATTACTGTTGTTGAAACTGTTATCATTTACTTGTTCTTTGTAGCTGCTCTCAGATCAGTAGCAGGGCTACTGTTGACCTGAAAAGTGCTGCAGAGAAGAGTTTAATGAGAAAGTCATTTAGTTTAAACAACAGTCATCATCATATGTGGAGCTGCCTGAGAATAATGAAGCGGCTACCAAACTTTGGTATGAAATGAATTATCAAAGTTTGGGACATTTGAAGTAACATGGTGAGATAACTTTAAATAATGAGTTATTGAGCTAAGTTTCCTGAAGGCAGCTGTTGGAGATTGAACCAAGTTGTCTGAAGGCAGCTGTTGGAGATTGGATTGAGTTACATCTGATGGTGGAAATTGGAGATAATCATGTGTATCAAATATACAAAGTATTTAATACTATGCAGGGTCACAACTTCTTTACTACCATCTTTTTTCCACCATTTATTTCTGCCATTTTTTTTAGATCTGTTGTTTTCTGAATTGGATTTTATACCTGATGAAGGCCTTTGCCAAAACGTCAGAGTTTGTCTTGTCTTTTCTATTAGTTTAGCTGCTCCATGCCATGTTTATTTGACATGGAGGAAATTGAACAGAGTTGACTGAAGTGACCTGTTGCAGGAGATTAGACCGAGTTATAAAAAACAGCTGTTAGAGATTGGACTGTTACCTGAGAGCTGCTATGAGTCAAGTTGTCTAAAGGCTGCTGTTGGAGTAGATTGAGTTGAGTTGTCTAAAGGCAGCTGTTGGAGTAGATTGAGTTGAGTTGTCTAAAGGCTGCTGTTGGAGTAGATTGAGTTGAGTTGTCTGAAGGCTGCTGTTGGAGTAGATTGAGTTGAGTTGTCTAAAGGCAGCTGTTGGAGTAGATTGAGGTGAGTTGTCTAAAGGCTGCTGTTGGAGTAGATTGATTTGAGTTGTCTAAAGGCAGCTGTTGGAGTAGATTGAGTTGAGTTGTCTGAAGGCAGCTGTTGGAGTAGATTGAGTTGAGTTGTCTAAAGGCTGCTGTTGGAGTAGATTGAGTTGAGTTGTCTAAAGGCTGCTGTTGGAGTAGATTGAGTTGAGTTGTCTAAAGGCTGCTGTTGGAGTAGATTGAGTTGAGTTGTCTAAAGGCTGCTGTTGGAGTAGATTGAGTTGAGTTGTCTGAAGGCATCTGTTGGAGTAGATTGAGGTGAGTTGTCTGAAGGCAGCTGTTGGAGTAGATTGAGTTGAGTTGTCAGAAGGCAGCTGTTTGTGACTGGACTAAATAACCAGGATGAGAGTGTTGAAGATAACTGTAAAATCACGATGTGGTGATAACAAAATCAGTTATTGTACTGATTAATCACATGATGATGATTTCCATGTCTGAGACTATTGTATGCTTTCAGCATGTACTTGATTGTCTGGGTGTTTTGTTTTCATCTTGCACACTTTATTAAGAATCTATTTCACTCCATTTCTTTACTCAAAACTGAAGCCTTTGAAATGTCGATTTATAGAATGGGAAGAATTGTTAGGAAAGAAATGAAAACAAATGATGAAATCGTAAGACAACTAAAATAATGAAAAGAAAAGTACTAAATACAATTCAAACAAGACAAAAAGATTAGTGGGGCATTTTAAAAGACACAGTAGTCTACTGAAAGTAATCTTGGAAGAGAAAATACAAGGTAAAAGAGGCAGACCAAGACTAACATGGGCCAGTAACATCAAAAGATGGACAAGTCAACCTGCCCTACCAAAGCAAGATGCAGAGCGGAATGGCGCTCCATGGTAGCCGACCTTCGATGCAGAGACAACACTCAATGATGATAATGATGATCTTTACTAAGCTTTAGAATAATATAAATGTAAACAAATGTTTTTAATAAACACTTTGAAAAACTCGTACTCTATAAAATAAAGAACAGAAAGTATTAGTCAGCTTGGGTACAGCAGTACTGAGTCTCCTTCATGGTTAACGTGTGTCATACCTCAGGTTGTTGTTGTTGACGGATTGCCACGAGTTGATGCGGGTTGGTTGACTCCCTTTGACTCATATGATGTGACGGGTCGTAATGGCATTCTTGATATTGCCGGCTCTTACTGGAGAGGTTGGAGTTCGTCCATCCTAGGCTATGCTGGGAAATTACTATATATAATCATCATCATTGAGTGCCTTCTCCGCAACGAAGGTTGGCTACCATGGATTGCATTCTACTCTATTTCTTGCTTTGATGGTGCAGGTTGTCATAGATTGACTTGTCCATCTTTTGATGTTACTCATCCATGTTAGTCTTGGTCTGCCTCTTTTACCTTGTATTTTCCCTTCCAATATTACTTTTAGTAGGCTGTTGTGTCTTTTAACATGCCCCAAAAATTTCATTTATCTTGTCTTAATTGTATTTAGTAGTTCTCTTGTTATGTTCAGTTGTTTTAAAACTTCATCGTTTGTTATCTTTTCTTTCCATCCAATTCTACCTATTCTTCTATAAATCCACATTTCAAAGGCTTCAATTTTCTGTTCTATTTTCTTGTCTAATGTCCATGTTTCTGCACCATACAGGAATATATATATATAAAATAAGAGATTGTTTAATGTGAAGAATGCTGTCAAAAGTAGGGAGCAACGGAGAGTGGTCAGGTGATTGTAAAATTGACTGAGAAAGATTTGAGATATAACTGTTATGACTACTTTGATCTTAGAACTCTGATGGAAGGTTTCTCTGGATGCCAGTAGAACATGTTTCTATATTTCTATGATGTTTCTGTGCAGATATAAAAAAAAATAGCAGTTTAACTTTAAATTCTTGTTCCTCTTCCAGCCTACATCACTCTTACGCTTGGTCGGATGAGACTGGAGTTGTTGCAGGAAAGAGGTCTAAGATGTACCACTCAACTCCAACACTTCCTACTTCAGCGAGTTCCATGAGCAGCTGGGACATTGACGGAGGGCTGGCTGCGGATTTTGATGGGTCTCTTTCTGGTTTGGGCACTGAACTTGGTACTGCTAGTTACAATATGAGGTACCTTTGATATCTTCCTCTTGTATTTATTATGTTGCATTATGTCAATGTAGCAATCAGTTTTTGTTCCAATGGCTAATAAGAATATATATTGTAGCTTTAATTTACATTTGATTTCTTTATAAATTTAGACACTCCTTGAAAGATACAAATGCAGAATTGCATCCAATGAAATGAGATATTTGAGAAATGTTCAAACAGAACAAGGAGGGCTGGTGTAAGAAGTAAAATTCCGAGAAAAACTCATAGGGACAATTCCAGAAATGATTATATTGAATGAAATGCTTTGGACATCCGACCAAAATGAAACCCAACCAACCTGTTGGATGAAATATGACAATGAAAATATCTGACTATAAGGCAGAAGGATTATGCTCCTTGCATTGTTTTTGAGCGAAGTAGACATTACAAAATAATGGAATTTTCTTGTAAAGAAAAACAATGCTGACATACTGCCCACATTGCCTTAAAAAATGTGAGCACTAACACACTTTTCCCTGTATGCCATTGGGCATGATAAGATTCTTTTGTCTTTCCTGTTTCATGTTCATCATCATCATCGAGTGCCATCTCCGCAACGAAGGTTGGCTACCATGGATCGCCATTCTGCTCTGTCTCTTGCTTTGATGGTGCAGGTTGTCATAGGCTGATTTGTCCATCTTTTAATGTTACTCGTCCATGTTAGTCTTGGTCTGCCTCTGTCTTTTTTACCTTGTATTTTCCCCTCCAGGATTACTTTTAGTGGGCTGTTGTGTCTTTTAACATGGTCCAAAAATTGCATTTGTCTTGTTTGAAAATGTTTAATAGTTCTCTTTTCATTTTTAGTTGTTTTAAGACTTCATCATTTGTTTTCTTTTCCTTCCATCCAATTCTACCTATTCTTCTATATATCCACATTTCAAAGGCTTCAATTCTCTGTGCTGTTTTCTTGTCTAATGTCCATGTTTCTGCACCACATTTTAATGTTGAGAAGGTATAACATTTTGCTATTGTTAGTTTTATCCCTGGTGTTATTTGTTTTGATGTTGGTATGTTCTTCATGACATTACAATTACCTTTTGCCATTCCTATTCTTGGTAAGTAGAAGAAAAAAAATGAACCCATAAAGTCCACAGCCAAGGGTACGTGAGTTTAAGAGTAAAACAATGACAGTGAACCTCACAAAGCAGGTGAGAAGCAAACAAATAACACAGAAACTGGTATTTTTATAGCACTCTGGAGCAATCCACTTATATATAAAGCAGAATAACTCAGGCCAAAATAGCATTTCAGAAAATGAAAATCTTATGCAACATATCTATGTCTAAAGCAGTGAGCAAGAGAGTTCATCGGTGCTATATAGACCCAATTCTGACCTATGGAAGCGAATCATGGACCATTGACAAACAAATAAAAAGACGATTGGAGGCCACAGAGATGGGATTTCTTAGAAGAATGTTGAAAGTTCCCTTGACAGCTAAAAAGATCAATGAGTAAATTCTCAAATAGGCCAACATAAAAAGGAAGCTCCTAAGAAACATCAGAAAGAAACAATCAACATTTTTTGGACAGATCATGAGAAGAGTATAGTTGGAATACTTGGTTACAACAGGTAAAATTCTTGGAAAGATAGTTCGCGGGCGACAAAGAGAAAATACTGGATAGCTTGGTGTCATGGCATGGTAAACAGTCAACAACAGAACTGATACGATTCATGGTAGACAGAAGTTTGTGGAAGGACATGTTTGCCTACGCCAACCAGTATGGCACATGATGATGATGGAACAATCCACAAATAAATAGCAATAGATAGGAGAGAGAACAATAAGCAGCAAGAACTAGGATAAAACACATACTCAACACAGTGCCTTGCCAAAAGAGTCCTGCATCTTGGTGTACCACCAGCTCAGCAACTCACAACTAAAAAAAGTTACTTTTATTGACAGAATTTGCACACATATATCAACACCATCTCATGATTAAAGCTTATGGTTACGACAATTCAGGAAACAATTTATAGACACAATTGCATTTCTGAGTTTCCTAGTTACTAGTATTAGTGAAACGCAAATAAGCTGAAATATTAAGAAATATTTACATTGTTTCCTTAGCATATTGCCTTGCCACAAGGGACCTTCATTTCAGCACACAGCCAATTCATTAACTTAAAAAATGTTGGTTTCTTGTGGCAAGATACTGTTCTGTGTGTTTTTTCTTGTATGTTTGTAGATTTTGTCAAATGTTGTAAAAGTATCTATGTCTCTGTGTAATTTATTCATCTCTTGCCTCAGTTTTTAGATATTTATTTAACATTGTCTTCAATTTTAGAAGCCATAATTATATATTAATATTTTCTCACTATTTTTTTTTCCCCAGCGAGGCCTTACTTGCACTTCCAGTTTTTAAGCAAGAAAATCTGGACAATGGGTAAGCTGCTCCAATCAGGTCACATCTTTAATCTATTGTTCAAACTTTCTAATGCACATAATAATTCCAAAAATCAAAAACTGTTTTTTAAAACTATTTGTTCTGCGATTAATGATGATTAATTTTGTTATTTTTGCTAAATTTAAAGTGTGGACACCACTCTTAATCCTTCATACACTGTATAGTTTAATCACAAAATAACTGTTAAACATATTAAGAGTTCTGTATGCAATTTGACATAAAACTTGTAGTAATCAAATTTTTCCATGTCATTTTCTAATATCATCTGTCACTTCTAGTATCACTGACTAATGATACTCATGATAAATGAACACATGACATATATCAACATGATACCGCAAATGTACCCTTTTAGATTTTTGCAACTTGTTATACAAATGCATAACAAATATAGGACAAAAACAGAAGAGAAGTATTATAACAATAGTATTAGATTAATGTTTTGGTTCTATTTCTTCTTTCAGATTTCAGTATATTCTAGGAGCATCCACATCACCTGCTGTCAAAATGAGCGAGGAAACATTAACATATTTGAATCAAGGTAATGTTATTCCATGGGTGTTTTTATTGTATAGTTCAAATTGTTTTTCTCTATGTTCTGAGTAGGTACCAACTGCTGGAGTCCTTTACTTTAAAGAATAGTTGTCTAATGTAATATACACATAGACTTCCAGTCAATATGGCAGATAGGCGGCAGGGAGCCTTTGAGGCACTGTCTGAAAAGTGTTCCTTGTTGTAGTTTCCTCATATTCCAAGCCGGCTTGCTGCTGGAGCTACTGAGTAGTGCTCTGTGCACACAGGGAACTGTGTGTTTAATTTGAATGGTGTTTCTATATTCAGATTGCTTTTGATGAATGATGATACGAAGGACAGTTCAAATGCATTCACTGTTGGTGCTATCTTTTATCTGCCTTATGTCTTTTGACATGTGCTGTGTTTACTACGATGGGGACTGCAACTGCCTTTCTTTGTTTGGATATTCGATGAGATGTTAATTCAGGTGATTCCATTAACACAGGCGGTTAAGCAATTATGGAATTCCATTCGTTTGCAATACCAGGGCATTTGAATAACCATAATATACATTGAAGGAAGCACTATTCTCAATAGAATCCGTTACAAATGAGAAACATCGAGAATGTTTTCATCTCTGTCTGAAAGATTTACAACAACAATACTGCTGACTTCACTGGAGCAGTTCATTGGTACGAAGATGACAGTTATTGACAAATATACACCATGACAGTTGACTCTGGGTGGAATAATACGTCTCGAATGACTCTTTTATGTCAGAAACACTAATCAGATTGAAGATGAAGCCTCGAAGAAGAAGACATCATGAGTTGTATAGCTTGTGTGAAAGATTTTTAAAGTGATTTTAACCCTGGATTACAAGACCTACCTGTGAGACATGACATTCTGTAGTACACAAATTGCTACCACTTGATTGTAACATTAGGGGCACTAAAAATAGTATTTTCTTTGAACTTTTGACACACAACTGTGTGTTTACCAAAGTAGAAACACAGAGATTTAGATTTCCTCCCTCAGGTTGATTTATGACCTGTGATTGATCTCTCAGACCAGATGTTTTTACAATGTCTAATGGTATGGTCACAGTAAGTTCATTAGATGCTCAGCTACCTCGTAGTGTTATTAACTGGGTTTCCAGAATTAGAAAGGATTGTTTGATGTCAGTCGACAACCGAGGAAAATTTTCCTGGTCACAACAACAAAAACAATCAAAAACTACTAATTTGTTGAAATTTGGAAAATTTTTTCTGCATTATTGGATTGTATCTCACGAAATGAAAAAAAAAAAACCATCGATATAAATAAATTCAACACTCAGGGGTCACCAGAAGTAGTAATTAGGAAGGTACAAGGAGAAGGTGATTGTTTGGACTAGGAAAACTATCAAATTTGGAAGAATTTGTGTTTTTATGTGGCAATTCTTACTACGGTATCGTAATCTAGGGTTAATCTCCAATAGTCTGGAGAGATAGATTGATCTGGTAGAAGTACTAGTCAGCTGTAATTTCACTATACTATAGGGAGTGTATATATATATATATATATATATATATATTATGCATACATACTATGATAATCTCCAATAGTCTGGAGAGATAGACTTTCTGAAATGTAGATTTACTCGACAGATGTAAATGTAATGTACCTTTCCCTATCTGTAGTTATCACAAAACAAAGTTGAACTCACACACAGCCTCTGAAAATGTTTCCTAGGGATTTTATGTTGAAAGATAACTTGACAGAATACTGACTACATCAACTATAAATGTGCCAAGGTCATTGATAAATACGAACACTAGCACCATATTATTTATGCCACAGTCATGATGGGTCCATTAAAAAAAAATTATCATTAGTTCTTTCCCTGACAATTGAGAATGAACAATTACATTTGGCTACATTTGTTTTATTACTTCAATCAACTTATTGCAATTTCTTGAGAAACTAATTATCATCATCATCATTGAGTGCAATCTTCGCATCGAAGGTTGGCTACCATGGAGTGCCATTCTGCTCTGTCTCTTGCTTTGATGGTGCAGGTTGTCGCTTTGATGGTGCAGGTTGTCATAGGCTGGTTTGTCCATCTTTTGATGTTACTTGTCCATGTTAGTCTTGGTCTGCCTCTGCCTCTTTTACCTTGTATTTTCCCCTCCAGAATTGCTTTTAGTCGGCTGTTGTGTCTTTTAACATGGCCCAAAAATTGCATTTGTCTTGTTTGAATTGTGTTTAGTATTCTCTTTTCATTTTTAGTTGTTTTAAAACTTCATCGTTTGTTTTCTTTTCCTTCCATCCAATTGTAGATTAATTATAGATCTGGCTTTATATGTATTTTCTATGCCCTCTTCATATCTTCATCCATATCTACTTGTGGAGTTGTATAAATGTTTAGTGCAATAAAAATAAGGGTTTAATGTTTATTTATTTTTTTCTATTTTCAATTTTAGTTTAGTAGTTCTATAGTAATTCTCCAATAATTTAAGTTTTAATAGTTTTTGACATAAACAAATGAAGGCTCGTTGAGAAACTTCAAGTTAAAGTTAACAACTTTTTACTGATATTGTAGTTTTTAGTTTATAAATACTTAAACTTACACTTGCTGTTTCTCTCAGGTCAATCATATGAAATAAAGCTGAAGAAGCTTGGGGATCTGTCAGAACTGCAAGGAAAATATATGAGGGTGAGTGCAGCCTGCGATCAAGTTACTATCTTACCTCACCATTAGGGTGAGTTATTTACATCCTGTGATCAAGATATCTTCTTCACTCAACATTATGGTGAATTATTTACATCCCATGATCAAGATATCTTCTTCATTCAACATTAGGGTGAGTTATTTACATCCTGTGATCAAGATATCTTCTTCACTCAAAATTAGGGTGAATTATTTACATCCTGTGATCAAGATATCTTCTTCATTCAACATTAGGGTGAGTTATTTACATCCTGTGATCAAGATATCTTCTTCACTCAACATTAGGGTGAATTATTTACATCCTGTGATCAAGATATCTTCTTCACTCAACATTAGGGTGAATTATTTACATCCTGTGATCAAGATATCTTCTTCACTCAACATGAGGGTGAATTATTTACATCCTGTGATCAAGATATCTTCTTCACTCAACATTAGGGTGAATTATTTACATCCTGTGATCAAGATATCTTCTTCACTCAACATGAGGGTGAATTATTTACATCCTGTGATCAAGATATCTTCTTCACTCAACATTAGGGTGAATTATTTACATCCTGTGATCAAGTTTTCCCGTGTGTTACCGGTGCCGCATTATGAGGGAAGTAAAGAATAGTGACACTGTGACCTTCCAGGCCTGTTGTAAGAGGCGACTAAGGAGGTTGATTGATGGCTTGACAAGCTGTCACTGTAAAAAGTATTGTTATAGAAACAGAGCCATGGATTCTAGAAGCAGCAATCTTTGCAATATGTGCCATTTTGGCACGCAAGGTTTCTGTTTTTGAGATTGTGGTTCTGCCCTATGTGCCGTCTTCTGCTCGAAAGGACGATAGATAGATAGATCAAGTTACCCTCTTGACTCAAGTTTAGGGTGAATTAGATACATCCTGTGATCAAGATATCCTCTTCACTCACCATAAGGGTGAATTATTTACATCCTGTGATCAAGTTACCCTCTTACCTTACCACTATGGTGAGTTTTTACAGCCTGTGATAACCATTGCCTCGCCATTTATAAGTCTGCACAATTATTTTAATTGAAATTAGAGATCTTGCATCTTACTTCCAATTTGAAGTGAAACATTGTGGCCTAAAGTTGTTTATCTGCATTTTTAAACTGACCTTTCATGTATGACAGAGTATAAAAAAAAAAAGAAGAACATGGCAAAAACTGAGGGGGGAAAAGCCAGAGATCAAATTAATTTGGACTGCCATAAGCCAGATTAACTGTCCACTAATGTTAAAAAGTCTAGAAGTAATCAAAGGAGTTTGTAAATTTCAAGTCACAATTGATTTGTCTAAGGCCTTTAATTTATTAGGTGCAGAATAGGCTTTGGGAGTAAACCCTGGGAGTCCGTTTATTTCAACATTGCTAAGGCAACTCCTGTGACGCAGTTGGCACCAAATTGTTCTAGAACTGTCAGACCTTTGGATTGAGAGGCTGCGTGCACATGTTGCATCTTGTTTCTTATTTGTCTTCTGCCCAAGCTCGTGCTCTGGAGAGGCTCCTACTCTTTTAGACATTTAAACAGTATAAAAAAATTATTCTGTTTATCTTTTGTGCACCTGAAGTATTGTCTGCATCTACAATGTTGTTTCCTGTATAAATTTTACTGTCTTTTGTAATTCTTGCAGTGGTTCATATAGTTTTGTCTGTAGTGTTTTATCTATGGGTCAATAAATTTTCCTCACTCTACTATATTCAGTACAGTCTTGGAGTATGTGTTTTGTAGTCTGGGGCGCCTGTCCACATGTACATGCAGTTGATGTACCAATCTTGAATTTTGTATACGCGTGACTGGAGTCGATTTTGTCCTGTTCTGAGGCGTATAATGGTACCTTGTTCCCATCTATTCATATTATGAAAGGCATCTTGTTTTGGGGCTTGTGGTCCTCTGATTGATTTATCTATTTCTTTTGATGGTATGTAACCGGTGTATCTAGTTGTGTGCCTGTTGAACCTTCCTTTGCCAGCTGATCTGCACTCTTGTTTCCTAATATTCCACACATTGAGATGGAATCCACTGCAAGGCGACCCTGTGGTGCTTGGAGAGTTCAGTCAATGTCTGCAGATGTGGCAATTTTCTGGATTGTAGTGCCTGGAGTGCTGATATTGCATCTGTTAAAAATACTACAGACTGTGGGCTAAGATTACTGTTCAGCAGTTTTTCTATGGCCAACTTTATTGCTTGGATTTCTGCATGATAATTGTGACAATATTTCCCTGTTGCTATTTTATTTGTATCCCTAGTCTTATTTGGGTAAAAGTAAAGGTAAAGTATGAGACTTGAATCGACGTCTTAACATGCAAGTTTTCACCCATATGTGCTTGGCCGCCTTCCCAGAAGTGTCCGGAGACTTCTGGATAGTGCCGCTTCAAGAATCGAAACTCAGATGTGAGGCAGCATTCCTCATCTTCCCAGAATAATACCCTGGTACCCGTTTCTGCCAACAGCTGGGTTGACCATGGGGTTTTTTTTTTCCAATCACTAGTACAATTCACACTGCTTCCAGCAGGAATCGAACATGGGGTCTGTTCTGGTATAGGCAGTAGGGGACTGACAACTCTTGGTATGTCTGGTGTTTGTCTACAAATTTGTTTGGCTTGGTGGATAAAACTGCTTCTCTTAAGCCGTCCCCATGCAAGATTTTGGAATTGTCCCTTCATTGAATGTCTCGGCATGCATGAACATTTTTCTGCCTGTATCAGCACCATTGTGTCCCTCAGTGCTGGTATCTTCCACAATTTCTCCGTCTCCAATATTGGTTTTGATTTCATTGCCCCTGTGATGACCAAAAAATGACTAATGTGTTTTTATGGTAGAGTTTGTTCCCATTTTATTTAATTCTTTTCAGAGTACAGTGAAAGTTCTATTCCACGATCGAAGGTTGCAGTTTATGGAAAAAGAGCAAATTGACTGTTGGAGGCTGACCAGGCCTGGGGAACGAATTTTGGATATTGGTATGTGTGGAGCATAATTTAAATAAAGGTCTCTATACAACAAATAATACATTATAGGTCCCTTAAAGTAGGTGTTTTCACATTTGACACGACTTTTACATCTGGGCATTTCATTCGACCGTGAGAACTTTCTCCTTATCACAGCATTTGAAAACAGATAATAGTACATTTATTTTTTGTTTTATTTGAACAGAATATCATTTGATTATAAGGATATCGGAAGTGGTTTTTGATCAAGGAGAGATTAACTCTCTATTATAAAAATTGTGACAGCGAGAATTCTCATCAGTTTTTTTTTTTCCCAATATTTTCTGATTAGTCGATTTTCTTCACTTTGCACCTAAATAAAAGGGAGTTAAGGTAATTTGCAATTAGTATTTAGATTCAGCATCCATTTTTACATAACTGGTAAATTTCAAGGTGATATCTGCAGCCAAATTCTTGCTATCGCGATTGGCACCCATCGACATAAAATTGACACAGTCTTACTCAGCCATTAAAATGGCATGCGAAATCGGCTCAGAGTGGTTAGTGTGTGGAATTTAGCATAAATCAGAAAAAAAGCTAAAATAAAACGGAATAGATATTTAGATTCTGTATCCATTTTTACACAAGTGTATTAAATTTTAATACAGACATGAATAAGGTAATTAAAAATTTTTATCGTCAAGTGCTATCTAGATAGTGTATTAAATAATTATTTACAAATTTTTGAAATTTTTGTGAAAGTACCTACCTTAAAGCTTGTCTGTCTTTTATTGATCAACCTTCTTTCCTTCCTCATTTGCCTTTGAGCTTCATGGGGAGATGCAATTTGTGGTCTTTTGTTGACCACTTCTGCTATTATATTTCTTAGGGTTTCTAGTATTCCATCAATTCATCTTTTTTATAGTCAACCCTTGAGTCTGGTATTCTTGCAGCAATTAGTAAAGACTAGTTGTGTTGTGTTTGTTCTTTCTGTCATATCAAATAGCCAGATCATTTGTTTAATCTATGAATGTTAAAAAATTACTGTACTACATAAATTCAGTATGTACTGGCTAGATCTTAAGATTAAGGGGAAATGGTTTTAAAAAGATATTACTAATAGTGGTAGTTATCCATCACATGGCTAACTGACAAATACTTAGCCTTTCACAAGCATAGTTCAACTTCTGTTGCACAAGCTCTAGAGTTGCTGCCAGATAAAGGTAAAGTACAAGACTTGAATCGACGTCTTATCAAGTGAGTTTTCAACCATATGTGCTCGGCCGCCTATTGAGAAGTGATCGGAGACTTCTGGATAGTGTCGCTTCAAGCATCGAAACTTACGATGCAAATCAGCATCCCTCACCTTTCCAGAGTACTACCCTGGTGCCCATTTCTGCCAACTGCTGGATTGACTGTGGGTGTATTTTTTTTTCAAACCACGAGTACAATTTGCACTGCTTCCAATGGGAACATGGGGTTGTCCTGCCAGATGTTAGTGCCAATCTCTGTTCTCATGCTGGAGGCTCACAGCTCTTTGTTTTCATCTCAAAGTAGTGTTTTAGTTACTATTGTCTTAATTGAGCAGCATTTATGCATGGAAATGTGAGTATTTTGTGTTTCCTGTAGACTACTAATCTTCATTGTCCATCTCTAAAAGGACATTAAGAGGATGTACATGTGGACAGGCACCCCAGATAATTGAACATGTACTTCAAGACTGTATTAATAATAGGAAACTTTATACAGAGCTTCACAAAATTTGTCATCCGAAGAAGACCCGTCGAGCAAGTGTTTCGGCACTTTATCTTCTTGACACTCTAGGGGAGGTGGGTCTGTCTAGAATCATGCTGCTTTATATGTAAAAGCTTGCACTATGTGTGACATATAATAACTAAACTTATTCTTTACAATACATCAGATCAAATCTACTGTTCGTACCCAATCGTGCATGACTGTTGTAGCATTAGTCTAGTATATTGATATCCTCCTCGTGGGGATGGCTGTCAATAATATAGTACACTGAGAAGACCCATTGGCCCATAGATACATCACTACAGGCAAAACTATATGGGCCTCTGCAAGAACTACAAAAAAAAACAGCAACATTTATACAAGAAGTGACATTACAGAAGCAAACAATACTTCAGATGACCAATAGATAGTGAACATAGAAGCATTCTATTGCTACATCACAATATGCTGCTGTATCTGTGACTTCCAACCTGATACATTCATCTTTGGTGTGGCATATTAAGTTGCTTTCTCTCTTTGATCTTTATTTGCTTGACCGGACTGATTCATCTCCCTCCAGAGGCACAGGATCAGCTCTGTTTTTTGCTGATCCACATACATGCAAGCAGCTCAGAGTCACTAACCCCTCTCAGCCCTGGTGGATGTCTTGACACCTACTGAATACTTAACACAAACATATTCCATACAGGAGCCACAAAACAGACTCTAGTTAGTCACTGACACACTGCACTCTGAAGCCAGTTTTTATTGATGTTTCTGCAGCTATGTCCCCTAAACCTTGTCATTTTCTTATTTAACCCCTTTGATTTCCTGAGCAAATTGTCCAAATAAATTGCATGTTTTAGATCAATATTTAAATTTTATGTTCTATGTTATTTCAAATAATTAAAATAATTGGGAAAATTGGCTGTGCTCCATTGAGTTAAACCCCTTGGTAAGGAATGTGTTAATATTAGGCACTATTGATCTTTATATTTGTAGTGCTTTCCATTTATTTTACTTTTCTTTTATGATATCCTTGATGCATGTTTAC
This sequence comes from Megaustenia siamemsis, assembly GCA_032433765.1. Classification (NCBI taxonomy): domain Eukaryota; kingdom Metazoa; phylum Mollusca; class Gastropoda; order Stylommatophora; family Ariophantidae; genus Megaustenia; species Megaustenia siamemsis. The sequence continues at coordinate 33,360,008 of JAVIAB010000046.1, read as the reverse complement.
ATTTGTTTCATGTTTATTTATTGTTAATCTTTTTTTTTCTTTTCAGATATACCTTTGTCTTATGGGTTGATAAATGTAAATCTAGACACAGTACGTTTAAATCAGCTTGATTTTATATGGGACCCAACCAAAGAAACTGGTATTTATGTACGTGTACACTGCATATCTACTGAATTCACTGCCAAAAAACATGGAGGGGAGAAAGGTGTATCTTTTAGAATTCAGGTTTGTATCACCTTTGAGCTCCTCTATATCAGTGCCAGAATCCAATTTCTTGACTTTTTATGTCTGGTAGTGTTTTCCCCTATTACCTCACAATGCATATTTATCAGTAATGCACATTTTTTTAGTAATCCTATTCTTCTGTGACCAGGTCCACTTACATAGTTCTTTCTTTTGTCAGAATTCAATCAAGTTCAAAAATAGTTTCATCACATAATACATCATTTTGTTTTGCTTCTTTTACCATAACTGTGTACGTGCAAATGTGTTACCTTTCTTTGTTTGGGAGATGAGATATTAATTTGGATGATTACCCTTGCACGGGCGGTTGAGCAATTATGGATTTTAATTCATTTGCAATGATACCGGGGCCTTCCATAACCAAATGTGTTAATATTGCTTGCATTTTGATCAGTTATGTTATGTTAAAGTTAGAATTGACTAAGATAAAGTCATCACATGCATGTTTTAGTATAGTGGTACTGAGTCTCCCTTGGCACATTTATAGAAGGTATATAAGTTGATGTCTGCCATGACAGTGTTGTTTGCATAGGCTTCCTCTTAAGTATTTTGTTCTCATTCATTCCACTTGTCAATTTTAAAGTGTGCACATTCTGACTAGTCTTATAATTAATTGTGGTTGCTTTCTGCTGTAATGCCTCCAGTATTTCTCTCCTGCTAATGCTTGGGGTTTTACCACAATTGCATTTGAGATCAGTGCCTCCACCCTTTCAACAAATGTTCACTATCACCCTGCACACCCAGAAATAAAATCCACATCAGACATTGACATTTTAAGGTCTCAATATATACCAAACACTTGTATTAAAGCCTTCCATTTAGAATGTTTATCAGCATTGGATACAGTACACAGGAATAATGCAGTAAAATGCATATTTGTGTAGATGAATTACTGGGATGGTTTTGTGGACACTTCTAATTTTACCAGCATTACATCCACTCTGTTAGTATAAAGGATTTAAAGCAATATAAGGATAAGGAATATAGGATTTAATTATTAATTTATATATATTATATTTATTTTTAGGAGAATCTTAACAATTCCTTATCCCGTATTTGAAATATTTTTACATTAATTTTACCAAAAATATTGTGACATGTATGTGGGTATATGTTCAGCATATGAATCTCCTTGCAGGTTGAAACTTATACAAACACAGATGAAGCTAAATTGTTACATGCTGCTTCTTGTCAAATCAAAGTTTTTAAGGTAATTTCATTGCTTACAGTAGAAATATTTTCAAGATGGCTTTGTTGTTTACATGGTAATTTTATTACTTTGTGAAGTGACAATTGAAAGATTTACAATACATGTTGTCTCTTTCTTTCTTTTTTTTTCTTTCTTTCTTTCTTTCTTTCTTTCTTTCTTTCTTTCTTTCTTTCTTTCTTTCTTTCTTTCTTTCTTTCTTTCTTTCTTTCCCCCTCCCTCCCTGCCTCCCTCCCTTCCTTCCATCCTTCCTTCCTTCTTTCTCTCTTAGGTTGAATTAATCCTGAAATTGTTTCATTCTTTAAAAAAAAAATGCCAGGCTCAAGGAATTGAGTCAAGATTCTTCAATCAGTAGTAACTGCATTGACCATTCAGCAGTGCCATCTTCACCTAATTTTCAGAGGTTGCCATTGTTGCATTTAGCATTTTTATTCTCACAAATGATGACAGACAAACATTAATCAGACATCATTTTCTTCCAAAATTGGAAACATTCTCTTTCTAACTTTAAAAACAAACTTGTTTAAAGGCCATATTTTCTCCATGTTCTCTCTCAGATGCTGTTTCTTTGTTCCTCCATGTATGAATGCATGCCTGTGTCTGTCCAGTGTTTAGCTCATTGTACACATAAGAGACATTTAACTGATTCTACAAAATGCATAACAAAGTCAGATTGTATTGTGGCAGGGGTTTCCAAACTTACAATTGCATGTTCTAGTCTGATGGATTGCTGGAGTAACTTATCTACATCTTTATACAAAATTCTGAAAATCATTGAATTGAGTTTTTGTATGGTTGATTTGAAAACAAAACAACCACAACAAAGCAATTAATTTTAGAAATGTCTAAAATAACACTTTTATTTTTTTAATGATACCTTTTTAAGGGTAATATTTTAATAATGTATTAACTACCTCACACTACACACAGCTGACTGTAACTAGCGATTGACATCTTTGTTTCTCATCACTTCTTGGAGAGTCAGCAAAAACAAGACTCGTGTATTCGTTGATGTTCTCTTCCCACCAGTTTCTACTTCCTGTCTTGTCACAGCTCTTTGCTATATTGTTTTATCACAGTGAGATAATGTGACATGCAACTATCATGTGAAGTTGTTTTCCTTCAACAGTTCTAGAAGGACTATGTAAATAATTTCATTAAATGACTTGACTCTTGACCCACTATGTGCCTTTCATATGCCCTGCTACGTTCATAAGTTTAATTTCTAATATTAATTGGCTACCATGATATAGAGTATTGTGCATGCTGTGTTTTTAATTAATAAGATGGCTTAACTCACTTGATCTCCACAGCCAAAAGGTGCAGACAGAAAACATAAAACTGACAGAGAAAAGATGGAAAAGAGATCAGATGTGGAGAAGGTAGGTGACAGCCATGCACATGTGACAGTTTTAAAAACATTAGCACAAACTGTGTATTATTGTGCTGAAACAAAGTTAATTTTGATAATTGATTTGAACAGGATTCATAGACATACAGTTTAGATTTCATTACCATATTGACATATTCAGCTAGCGGAAAAGATGACAGAACACAACCAAAATTATGACATAGATTTCATTGACCAGGAACAAGCATTTGACTGAGTAAACAGAGAGAATAACTATTGGGTATACTAAGAACATACAGAGTAAGCCAACATCTAACCAATCTAGTTACAAGTCTCTGGATCTACAGCAGTGGCTGTCAGAACAGCAACAGGCTAAATAGGTCACTTTGAAGTTAGATCAGGAGTAAAATGGGTGCATACTAGTTCCCATATTGCTTATTCCTTACGTGGACACATGTGTTAGCCAACCCATCGGAAACAGAGCAGACTAACAAGATTTTTCTGTTTGCTGACAACCAGACACTAATACACAGAAAAAAATAGACAACCCACAAGAACATTTAAATAGACTTAACAGCACAGACACTCAATACAACATAAAAATCAACAAAACAGAAGTCTTACATATCATAAAAGAGAAATGCAGAAAATCAACATAACAATAGATGGCAGAAAACTAAAGCGTGGAGTCATTTAAATATGTAGAAAGTCGAGTGGTAAATGACAAGTGACTTAAGACGCAACAAAGTTTGTCAAATTATCGGACAGCTATAACTATTATTGTCCTACAAGATAATAACTCTAGAGGCAAAATGAGTGTTCTACAATACAATCTTCATTCCAATGTTGTCTTGCCAATGCTAGTCCTGGACCATAGATGCAAGAACAATAAGAAAAATAACCACTACCGAGATTACATCTGTACAACAGCACAAAGAAATTAAGTGGAAAATACAAACAGATCAATGCCTTTATTAAAGATAAGATAGGAAATATGCTTAGTAATGTAAGGGAAAATATGAAAAGAGCACTTTGAAGAACTTTTGAATAGACCCGGCTCAAATAATCCTCCAGATATACTACCTGCAGAAGAAGAGTTACACGTTAACTGTGGAAAACCAAGCAAAGAAGAAATAATGAAAGCCATCAAACTATTAAAAAATGGTAAAGCCACAGGACCAGATGAAATTCCTTCAGAGGCCATCAAAGCAGATATTAACACCTCTACCAAGATGCTACATAATCTATTAGATAAAATTTGGGAAAGGGAAGAAATACCTAAAGACTGGAAAGAAGGTTATATGATCGAACTATCAAAGAAACAAAGTTTACAGGAGTGCACAAATTATAGGGGAATTATGCTACTATCAGTGCCAGGAAAAATATTAAGCAGAATCATTCTGGAGAGACTAAAAGAGGCCATAGAGAAACATTTGAGAGATGAACAAGCAGGTTTTAGGAAGAACAGATCATGTGCTGATCAAATAACTAACCTACATATAATAGTTGAACAAAGTTTAGAACTACAGTCCCTATTTTATATTGGATTCATAGATTACGAAAAGGCATTTGATAATTTAAACAGAGGAATGATTTGGAGGTTGCTGAGTCATTACAGAATCCCCACAAAGTTTATTAATCTGATAAGAAGAATGTATGAAGGAATGAAATGTAGTGTGGTGCATGAAGGACAGCTTACAGAAGCATTTGAAATAAGAACAGGAGTAAGGTAGGGATGCCTTCTGTCTCCATTTCTGTTTCTACTGGCCATAGATTGGATTATGAAAATAACTCAAAACAACAGAAATGGAATCCAGTGGTTACTGACCAAGCAACTTGATGATTTAGACTTTTCTGATGATATAGCTCTCCTATCACACAGCCATCAACAGATGCAAGGTGACATGAGCATACTTGATGAGAGATCACAACAGATTGTACTGAAAATAAATAGAGATAAGACCAAAATTATGTGAATTAAAGCAGTTGGCAATAACCAAATAAAAATAGGAGAAATACCTCTATTAGACGTACAATCTTTAATATATCTGGGCATTAATATAAACAAAGTGGGAGGAACAGAAAATGATAACCAAAATAAGGATATAAAAAACAAGAGGAGCATTTGTTGCACTGGGAAACATGGAAGTCCAAAGAAATTAGGTTAAATACTAAAATAAAAATTTTCAACTCCAATTTCAAGTCAGTCTTATTATATGGCTGTGAAACATGGAGAACAAGTAAAATGACAATCATGAAGATGCAGACTTTCATTAATGGATGCTTACGCAGAATAAAAGGATGGAAATAGCAGGACAAAATCACTAACATAGAATTATGGAAACGTAACAGTCAAATAACAGTGGATAAAGAGATGCAGCGTCGACAATGGCGCTGGATAGGACACACACTACGGAAGCCAACTGAGAGTATGTGACATGACAACAGGCCCTATTTTGGAATCTCCAGAGAAAAAGACAAAGAAGAAGACCAAAGAATTCTTGGAGAAAACAGATAAAAGCAGAGATGGAGATGATGAGGAAGACATGTAACGATGTTTAAAGAATGGCAAGAAACAGAATGGCTTGGAAGTATTTGTTGAAGACCTATGCTCCACAGGGAGCTGAAAGGTGGAAGATCAAGATGACATATGTTAGATGAATGTCAGGAAATAGTCTGAGAGATAAGATCAGAAATGAAGAATTGAGAAAAAAGCTAGGAATAATTCCCACCATATAGTACTTAAAGAAACAACAGATAAAATGCTTTGGCCACGTGATAAGGCAGAAAGATTAAAGCACCACACAATGAGCCTTCAATAAACGTTGCGAGAACACCAGACCCTTGGGCTGACCACAAAAAAAGATATGATTAATGGAAACATAATAGCAGGAGAGGCCAACAGAAGAGCAAAAGACCACAGAAAGAAAAGAAGATCTACATATTCTATGAAGCTTTGTGGGGTGCTGCAAATTTTAATTCTGTTTCTCATTGGCTTTAGCTGACACTAGGATTTCTGTAATATTCTTTAACCGTGTGATTCTTGGCCTTCCTTGAATCTTGATGACTGTAGGTATCAGTTTGTAGTTGTCATGAACAATGGTCCGGAGTTGAAGAGTTAAACAACTTTTCACAGACTATATGTTATCACATATTGTAATTGGTTAAATTTACAAGAAGACATGTTTGACATTGGTATATAGACAAAAATGAATACAGATATGCTTTAATTTTTGTTTGTTGATTCAATGTGTATGTTTTGCTTGTTATATGTGGCCATGTGAACTTTGTTCATATAATATTTGGTCTATAAAAAAAATATTACAACTAAGGGACAAAAGAAGAAAACATAAGAAAGAAGAACGGACATACAAAATATTGCACAAAGAGATCCAAAACAAGTGTAGTGAAGCAAAGGAAGGATGGTTAAAACAGAAATGTGAAGAAATGGAAAAACAACAAAAAAAAAAGACTCAAAATTTATGCACAATCAGTTAAATGAATTAACAGGAAGAAAAGAAGTCAAAGTTTCAGGAAGTGTGAAATCAAAAGAAGGAATTATAACAATGGGACAGGAGAAGATAATGAAAAGATGGACAGAATATATCAGTCAACACTATGATGATGAAAGACCAGAATTAAACAATTCAAATGAAGACACAGGACCACCAATAATGCAGAGTGAAGTGGAGGATGCAATTCAACACATGAAAAGAGGCAAAGCTCCAGGTCCTGACAATATAACAATCGAAGAGATAAATGCATTAGGAGAGCTGGGAGTACAAGTCATAACAAAATTACTCAATAACATATATAACACTGGACACATACCCGAGGATCTACTAAAATCTATCTTTGTAGCCATACCGAAGAAGTCAGGTGCCACTGATTGTGAAGACCATCACACTATTAGTCTCATGCGCCATGTGACTAAAATATTACTAAGAATAATCATGAGACGTGTAAGGAACAAAATAAAACCAGAAATAAGTGAGGAACAATGTGGATTTGTGGAAGGAAAGAGCACCAATAATGCAATATACATCTTAAGAACATTGATAGAAAGATCTATAGAGGTAAAGAAAGATCTATATATGTGCTTTATCGACTACACGAAAGCATTTGACAAAGTAAAGCATGTGGAAATGATCAATATGCTGGAGAAATTAAACATTGATGGCAAGGATCTGCGAATCATAAAAAACATGTACTGGCAACAAACAGCAGCTATACGAATTAACAACCAAACAGGACAATTCCAATATATAAAGCAAGGAGTCAGACAAGGCTGTGTTCTATCGCCGGATTTGTTTTCACTTTACAGCGAATATATTATGAGATCAATAGTAGACAAAAAAGGAATTGAAGTCAACGGTCACAACATAAATAATTTGCGATATGCGGATGACACAGTCCTAATAGCAGAGACAGAGAATGAACTACAAGAAATGATAGACATAATAGTAAAAGAAAGCAACAAGAAAGGTCTCAGTCTGAATAGTAAGAAAACAGAAGTAATGGTTATATCGAAGAAACAATCACCACCATCATGCAGCATAAAAATAAATGAGACAAATCTGAAACAAGTGCAACATTTCAAATACTTGGGCACAATAATTACATCAGATGGGAGATGCACCACAGAAATAAAAAGCAGAATAGCTCAGGCCAAAATAGCATTTCAGAAAATGAAAAATATCTTATGCAACAAATCTATGTCAATAGAAATGAGAAAGAGAGTTCATCGATGCTATATAGAACCAATTCTGACCTATGGAAGCGAATCATGGACAGTAGACAAACAAATTAAAAGACGATTAGAGGCTACAGAGATGGGATTTCTCAGAAGAATGTTGAAAGTTCCCTGTACAGCTAAAAAGACCAATGAGGAAGTTCTCAAAGAGGCCAACACAAAAAGGGAGCTCTTAAAAAACATCAGAAAGAAGCAATCAACATTTTTCGGGCACATCATGACAAGAGGACAGTTGGAATACTTGGTTACAACTGGCAAAATAAAAGGAAAAAGAGATCGCGGACGACAAAGAGAGAAAATACTGGATAGCTTGGTGTCATGGCATGGAAAACAGTCAACAACAGAACTGATACAATGTATTGTAGATAGAAGATTGTGGAAGGACATGATCACCTACGCCAAACGGTATGACACATGATGATAAAAAAAAAGTAAAGAACCCCCCCGTCACGCCAAGTGGCTTATAGGGAATATGGTGTTAGTGACCATAAATTTTACAGACTTTTGGCACATGATTTTTGGGGTAATGTGGCCGGTATTATGCCCGTGCTGCTTTACTTTCCCAGAAAAAAAATCCGGTACCCATTAAAGGCAGGGTGAACCGGAGCCGTCGGTTGGGATCGAACCCTACCTCTTGTCCTTTGTAGTCCAGTTCACTAACCACTGAGCTATCATAGCTTCCATTATTTGGTGTATATGCAATATTTATGTGCATTATGTTTACATGTCCATGAAGTTATCTCATGTGTTGCTTGCTGGTTTTTATGGTGCTTTCATCGCATTGGTTTGACACCTTCACCTACTTTAATTCTCAGGAGAAGTACCAGCCTTCATATGAATGCACTGTTTTGACAGAGGTAAGTATCACAAGTTATTCTGTGTATAGATTACTCGTAGCAAACTTTATGCTATTAAATATATCATCTTTATTTTTATATTCTTCATGTATTTATAAATTTGTCAATCCAGTCCTCGATATATTTTATTTTGTCTTCTTGATCTTTCCTGATAAGCTTCAGTTTTGTCCATGCCTTCTTATTTTGTGTTGTATCAGTAATGTAGGCAATGTCTAAACAAGACAAATGTCAGCTTACTTACAATATATATTCTTTAGACATTGTTAATGACTGCCTTTTAGTTACCAAGTATTTGATAATGTCAGAAAGATGGCTCTTTAAAGGCCAAGTCACAATATGTAGAGCCCAACAACTCACAGACATATATTGACTACTGCTGTCTATAACCACATTAATGTCACAGGGTAAAATAATCTATAAGTAAACAACCAACCGTCTCATCATTTCTTCCTTCTTGTTTCTTGATTTTCTTTAATTCTTTGCTGGAGTCAAACACATATTTAGTTATCTTGTTAGATTGCTTCTGATGATATGACTTTATGGTTTGGATCTATACTATCTGTACTAAACCTTGATTCTGTTCTTGCAGTTGGTATCAACTTCTCAGTTTGTTTTCTTTTTTTCAGTCAATATTTACCTGTCATTTTGACTCCATTCTCCCAATTGTTATCAAGTTCTCAGTTTAATTCCTTTTTCTCAATCCATATCACCCACTCAAATCTTTCACAAATTTTGTCAAAGATTTGCTTTACAAACCTCCAGAAAGCACAATTTCCCATGAATACTTATTAATGGGTTCATTTCTTTGTTTTCCACTTTCACCCGATAACTGCTACTCTTCATCATTCACACTTAGGATGTTAAGTGGGCCTAGACATGTGTTGTGGTTTGCAGCATAAACTGTGATGTTTGTGCCCTTTGGCTCAACACATCTGATTTCATTCTGGCATTTTGAGTGCCGGGCCTTTGCTTCTATCTAATGTTTGCTTGATGGGTTGCCTTCATCACTTCTATCTAATGTTTGCTTGATGGGTTGCCTTCATTGCTTCTATCTAATGTTTGCTTGATGGGTTGCCTTCATCACTTCTATCTAATGTTTGCTTGATGGGTTGCCTTCATCACTTCTATCTAATGTTTGCTTGATGGGTTGCCTTCATCACTTCTATCTAATGTTTGTTTGATGGGTTGACATCATCACTTCTATCTAATGTTTGCTTGATGGGTTGCCTTCATCACTTCTATCTAATGTTTGCTTGATGGGTTGCCATCATCACTTCTATCTAATGTTTGCTTGATGGGTTGCCTTCATTGCTTCTATCTAATGTTTGCTTGATGGGTTGCCATCATCACTTCTATCTAATGTTTGCTTGATGGGTTGCCATCATCGCTTCTATCTAATGTTTGCTTGATGGATTGCCTTCATCACTTCTATCTAATGTTTGCTTGATGGATTGCCTTCATCACTTCTATCTAATGTTTGCTTGATGGGTTGCCTTCATCGCTTCTATCTAATGTTTGCTTGATGGGTTGACTTCATTGCTTCTATCTAATGTTTGCTTGATGGGTTGCCTTCATCACTTCTATCTAATGTTTGCTTGATGGGTTGCCTTCATCACTTCTATCTAATGTTTGCTTGATGGGTTGCCTTCATCACTTCTATCTAATGTTTGCTTGATGGGTTGCCTTCATCACTTCTATCTAATGTTTGCTTGATGGGTTGCCTTCATCACTTCTATCTAATGTTTGCTTGATGGGTTGCCTTCATCACTTCTATCTAATGTTTACTTCTTGGGTTGCCTTCATTGCTTCTGTCTATATTTGCTTGACAGGCAGGTTAGTCTGTTTCCAGCAAAACAGCACTTGAGGGTGGAATAGTCTTGATCAGCTCTGTTGTTTGTCAGTCCAGATGCACGTAGTCAACTGTTGGTCACTGATCACTCTTTCTCAACTTAATTGTTGTTGAATGTCTTGGCCTTCTGTCTGTCATTGTCTATTTCTGATCTGTCTGCACTTTATACACAAATCTTCTTGATTTATCCCCAAACATATTTCACATTATTTGTTCTAAGTTTAATTTCTTTGATAGTCATGGTCTATTTGATCTCAAGCTCCAGTTAATCTCATTCCCCTTTAATCATTGACATTAATTTCTTCTATCTTTCTCTCTTGAACTTTTCATATTTATCATTCTGCATCTAGTGTCAACAGATTTAACATGTTTATGATTTAGTCTCATTAATTTTAATGATGTTTTTTCAGTGTCTAGTGATGGTCAGATATCGCACCTTCAGCACATGATATTCCCAATCAAAAAAGGTGGTCAATTTTATCATTACCACAACTAAGGTTTTCATTTTGTTTGTTTACAGAATTTGTTGCACTTCCTGACAGTCCAAGAGATAGTTCCGCTGGTTTGACCTTTGCATTGTGACCCAGTTTGTTTGGGGGCTGTAGTCTACACGCCCTCAACTTAAAAAAACCTTCCTACAAAGGCTGTTGTGGAAGTTTCAACGATGCAGGGGAATAAATCAATCATCAAACCACCAGACTGTTTAGGTGTTGTTGCAGAAAGGGTTATCAAATTCCTTACTATAAGTGAAAGAGAACTTGATGATGATTCACAATTGTATTTTCTTTGCGTAATGAAAATGTTGACATCTTTTTTTGTCACCATATTTGATGGCCAGGTACCCAAAGAGCAAATTTTACAAGCCAATACCAGCTACGTCAAATCTCAGTCATTGTCCATCAGCTTTTCAGATCTCAGGTGAGTGTTAACAGTTTATTTTATATTGAGAAAACTGTAGAAAATCAAATCTTTTAAAATGGTGACTTATCGTAAATAGGGAGAATTGGGTGGGAGGAAAAGAAAACAAATAGTGGAGGTCTGAATCACCTGAAAATGGCCAAATAATTGCTTAACACAATTCAAATAAGACAACTGAAATTGTTTAAATTGTGAAGAGATACAATACCCGACTAAAAGTCATCTTGAAGGGGGAAAGTACAAGACATACCAAGACTAAAGTGGACTGATAACATTAAAAGATGGACAGGTGGACCTATGAGAGTATGCACTATCATGGCAATAGTAGTGGCAGCCACCGTCAGTCATAGTTGACTATGGGTTTTACAGATTCTTCTTGCCTTCCTCATTTGCCTTTCAGCTTTGAGGGGAGATATAATTTGCATTATTTTGCTCTTCTTTTCGCCTCAGATGCTGTTATGTTTCCTAGTGTTTCTAATGTTCTGTCAATCCATATTTTTCATGGTCGACCCATTTAACAACAACTTGCAACATGTGTTGAGGGCTTGTTGTGTTGTTTTGATCACTCTGCCTTATCACATGGCATAACCATTTTATTTTATTTTTATCTGTTGTTTCTTTATATATTTTATTGGTTTGTTTACTCCTAGCTTTTTTCTCAGTTCTTCATTTCTGATCTTGTCTCTCAGGCTGTCTCCTGTCATTCGTCTAACACATTTCATCTCAGTTGAGGTGCTTATTGTTTCTTATTGTTCTTGGATCTAGTGTCCAGGACTGACATTGGTAGCACAACGTTGGGATGAAAATTGTATTGTGGAGTGCCTGTTTTGCCTCTAGTTTTATAATATATGAAAATATTGTATTAAGGTCAAGGAGAATCTACTACAGCATGCAAAATTTCACAGCAGTACATCAAACAATTATTGAGAAAATTGATATTGAATTTGAGCAATAATTTCTGAGAATTGCAGACTAGCAACATGAAGTAAGAGCTAATAGGTTGACTGTGGTATAACTTTGATGAAGATGATAGACATTCACCAGAGCAGAGTTTTAAAAGATCTAAAGGATGTTGGAAATCTAAGGAATCTGATCCAATGTCTTAAAGAGTGTTTCCAAATTTGTTTAGACTGTTCAATTCGCAAATGATCCATTTTCTTTAGTGGGAATGTTTGACTCTTACAGTTGTGCAGCAACACCAAGTCTCTCCACCAGCCCTCCCCACAACAATTCCACCCACTCATCATTGCCATTCTCCCAGTCACAGAACCAAGAACCAGTGAATTTAGTTTCCAGGGTGAGTACCACTTTTGTAGATTCTCAGTTTTAATCAGAAATCAAATGTGTTTTCATAGTTTCAACATAAAAACACCATAAACTTTATTGTTAAGTGTTCAGGAAAAGCACAACTGCAGAATTGGTTATATTTCAGATGTGAATTTATGAAGATAATTGAAATAATTATATTGAATTATTCCTTAATTTCAGTATAGATTGAATAATGACAGTAATGAAGAGGAACAGAATAAAATGCCATCTTCTTGATCCTGTCAGTTATTTGTTTGTGAATTCTATAACATAAGATGAAATTCTGACGAACAAATACTTCCAATTTTATTTTAAATCAATTGTAATAGTTATTCAGCATAATGGGTTCATATAAAAAATCATATAATGAGTTAACTGCTAACTAGTGCCTACACTAAAATCATGTTTTATTTATGTTTAATAATGTACTAGTACTATGCCCGTTGTTTGGGCTGGACTTTTTATCCGTAGAAGTTTTAGAGAATGGAAGAACAGCATGAAGGTGATCAACCAAACGCACTGTGTCAGAACTGAAACAAATATGGAACCCGTGGATTTACTCTCTTGATTGAGCAGATGCAGTCAGTCTTTCCTTTCATTCCTGCTAGAAAAACACTCAAATGCAGTCAGTTGCCAGGAGAGCTTGTCCTATGCTTCTTTGCTTTTCTCTCCCCTACAGAGTAAAGACCCCGTAGACTTGAGGTCTGGGGTAAGTATATATCACTTCCACACGTATAACCCAGTCATGAAATTTTACCCAGAAACATTGACATGTAACCTGCCCTGTGTCGTCTGTATGCCTTATGGTTATTATCAATTTACAATTAATTTCATAATTTTTCTGTTTTTTTTTTCCTCCCCAAAAACATTGATAATCAGTTTTTGTAATCAGTCCAGTATATTCATAGTTTCTAATTTGTTGAAAACTTCTCTATTTGTACAATTTTTGGTAATTTTGTTGACAACTGAAAGCAGACATTACAATGAAAGAACTATATAGAATAAATGTGGACTGATTATCAAAGATGAATGGAAAACAAACTGCCCAGCAGTTTTGCATTATTAGCACACCATCATTTCTATCAAAAGACTATCATTAGCAAGACAAGGAACAAAATAAGCACAGTAATGCGTGTTTATTACTCACATTTCATAGTTACTATTTCAGTAGCTTGTTCTCATATTCATTAACCATTTGTTTTCTAGATATTTTGTTTTGCATTCATTTGTCCTGCTTTTGACAGAGATCTTTTGGTTGAAACTTGCATTGTCTTTTAGGGTGCTAATGTAAAACATTAAAAACTGCATTTGTTTTTCATTTGATAATGCACAAATAAATCAAGTAATTTTTTTCTGGCATCAGGTCACAATAATAAATATTTGCTCTCATAAACGTAAATGAAAATTCAGAGAGAAATATACTGGTTTAACCTGAATGTCCAAAACTGCCTTCTCCTGACTCAGATTTTTCTTTCCTAACAGCCTCTCTCTGCAGAAGCTCATGCGTCAGAAGTGGCTCAGTGGCTACGCTTCCACAGATTCTCAAACTATGTTCATATATTCCAGAGTTTTTCAGGTAAGCAGGCTCCATGTCACAGGTAAGTCATAGCCCTATTCTCCCTTATTTTCTCTGTAACTAAAGTGTTCTACATTGTGTCACAGGTAAGTCATACCCCTATTCTCCCTTATTTTCTCTGTAAGTAAAGTGTTCTACATTGTGTCACAGGTAAGTCATACCCCTATTCTCCCTTAATTTTCTCTGTAAGTAAAGTGTTCTACATTGTGTCACAGGTAAGTCATACCCCTATTCTCCCTTAATTTTCTCTGTAAGTAAAGTGTTCTACATTGTGTCACAGGTAAGTCATAGCCCTATTCTCCCTTAATTTTCTCTGTAAGTAAAGTGTTCTACATTGTGTCACAGGTAAGTCATAGCCCTATTCTCCCTTATTTTCTCTGTAACTAAAGTGTTCTACATTGTGTCACAGGTAAGTCATACCTCTATTCTCCCTTATTTTCTCTGTAAGTAAAGTGTTCTACATTGTGTCACAGGTAAGTCATACCCCTATTCTCCCTTAATTTTCTCTGTAAGTAAAGTGTTCTACATTGTGTCACAGGTAAGTCATACCCCTATTCTCCCTTAATTTTCTCTGTAAGTAAAGTGTTCTACATTGTGTCACAGGTAAGTCATAGCCCTATTCTCCCTTATTTTCTCTGTAACTAAAGTGTTCTACATTGTGTCACAGGTAAGTCATAGCCCTATTCTCCCTTATTTTCTCTGTAACTAAAGTGTTCTACATTGTGTCACAGGTAAGTCATAGCCCTATTCTCCCTTATTTTCTCTGTAACTAAAGTGTTCTACATTGTGTCACAGGTAAGTCATAGCCCTATTCTCCCTTATTTTCTCTGTAACTAAAGTGTTCTACATTGTGTCACTAATGTTTCAGCCTAGCATATTCACTTGTTACCACAGGACAAAAAGAGGTCAACCAAGAGAAACACTAACAAGAACATTGAGGTGTGAAGCAACAATCGTATGCATGAGCTCCCTTTTTTTTAAATTGAGAGGCTTGCTAATGAGTAGGGACGTTTGACGAGAAACAATGCAGGTCCTATGCAAAGTCTGACACTTGATGGTAAAGATCATTGTACATGGAGAGTACAAAATTTCTGCCCTAGTCTTTGGCTCGTAATGACAAAATATAGATAAATATTTGGTTGTGCAGCAGAAGTTCGTGCACCAGTCTACAAGGACAAGAGGTTGGATCATTGCAGCTCAACGTTCATTTAACTTTAAATTACCAACATATTTTTTTCGGTATTGGGGAGCGGAGAGGCAGTACTAGTATAATGCTGACCTTATTACCTAACAATGTGCCAGTGTTAAAATTAACATATGGACAGTCACACTATATTCCCTAAACAATATGAAATTCTTTCTTTCTCTCCTTTTTTCCTTCTTTCTTTCTATTTAATGCAATTTTGTTTGACATAATGAGGATGTTAGTTATCTAATTAAACAATAAAATAAAGAAATGGATTTAGAGAAAGTAAAAAGGAAGATGTTATTGTTATGAAACCAACAGTCTGTGAGCTGTTGGCATTAAGCCTAAACAGAAAGATTGTTATTGTTATTGTTATGAAACCAACAGTCTGTGAGCTGTTGGCCTTAAGCCTAAACAGAAAGATTGTTATTGTTATGAAACCAACAGTCTGTGAGCTGTTGGCATTAAGCCTAAACAGAAAGATTGTTATTGTTATTGTTATGAAACCAACAGTCTGTGAGCTGTTGGCCTTAAGCCTAAACAGAAAGATTGTTATTGTTATGAAACCAACAGTCTGTGAGCTGTTGGCCTTAAGCCTAAACAGAAAGATTGTTATTGTTATTGTTATGAAACCAAGAGTCTGTGAGCTGTTGGCCTTAAGCCTAAACAGAAAGATTGTTATTGTTATGAAACCAAGAGTCTGTGAGCTGTTGGCCTTAAGCCTAAACAGAAAGATTGTTATTGTTATGAAACCAACAGTCTGTGAGCTGTTGGCCTTAAGCCTAAACAGAAAGATTGTTATTGTTATGAAACCAAGAGTCTGTGAGCTGTTGGCCTTAAGCCTAAACAGAAAGATTGTTATTGTTATGAAACCAAGAGTCTGTGAGCTGTTGGCCTTAAGCCTAAACAGAAAGATTGTTATTGTTATGAAACCAACAGTCTGTGAGCTGTTGGCCTTAAGCCTAAACAGAAAGATTGTTATTGTTATGAAACCAGCAGTCTGTGAGCTGTTGGCCTTAAGCCTAAACAGAAAGATTGTTATTGTTATGAAACCAAGAGTCTGTGAGCTGTTGGCCTTAAGCCTAAACAGAAAGATAAGTACTGAAAGAGTTCATCATCTCGTGAATATGAACAGTTCTGTACAAACAACAAAAATATGATACCATATTGATGATCATTTAGTTTAGTCGGCTGGTCTTCCTCATTGGACATGTCTATAAGTGCTCAAACATCATCCCTAGTGACTCTCAATGTGTGGAGATAAAGATTATGCTGGAGGTCAAAGTTGAAGGCAAAATTTCATTTCATTGTTTACAGGTCACTTGATTATGTAAAGTGCTCAGGTTAATTGGCTATTATGTAAAGTGCTCAGGTTACTTGACTATTGTGTAAAGTGCTCAGGTTACTTGACTATTATGTAAAGTGCTCAGGTTACTTGACTATTATGTAAAGTGCTCAGGTTACTTGACTATTATGTAAAGTGGTCAGGTTACTTGACTATTATGTAAAGTGGTCACATGTTACTTGACTATTATGTAAAGTGGCCAGGTTACTTGACTATTATGTAAAGTGGTCACATGTTACTTGACTATTATGTAAAGTGGTCACATGTTACTTGACTATTATGTAAAGTGGTCAGGTTACTTGACTATTATGTAAAGTGGTCACATGTTACTTGACTATTATGTAAAGTGGTCACATGTTACTTGACTATTATGTAAAGTGGCCAGGTTACTTGACTATTATGTAAAGTGGTCACATGTTACTTGACTATTATGTAAAGTGGCCAGGTTACTTGGCTATTGTGTAAAGTGGTCACATGTTACTTGACTATCATGTAAAGTGGCCAGGTTACTTGGCTATTGTGTAAAGTGGTCACATGTTACTTGACTATTATGTAAAGTGGTCACATGTTACTTGACTATTATGTAAAGTGGTCACATGTTACTTTACTATTATGTAAAGTGGTCACAAGTTACTTGACTATTATGTAAAGTGGTCACATGTTACTTGACTATTATGTAAAGTGGTCACATGTTACTTGACTATTATGTAAAGTGGTCACATGTTACTTTACTATTATGTAAAGTGGTCACATGTTACTTGACTATTATGTAAAGTAGTCACATGTTACTTGACTTATGTAAAGTGGTCACATGTTACTTGACTGTTATGTAAAGTGGTCACATGTTACTTGACTATTATGTAAAGTGGTCACATGTTACTTGACTGTTATGTAAAGTGGTCAGGTTACTTAGCTATTATGTAAAGTGGTCACATGTTACTTGGCTATTATGTAAAGTGGTCACATGTTACTTGACTATTATGTAAAGGATAACATTTTACTTGGCTGTTAGGTCACATTTTACTGTACGATTGAATGAAATATTTAGTAAAAGTAAAGGTTCCCTTCACGCCTTGCTAGGCGTATGGGGAATATGGTGTTAGTGACCATATTTTTTTTTATAACCACGGCACATTTTTGGGTGATGTGGTCGGTATCACGCCAGGCCGCCTTTACTTCCCAGAAAAAACTCTGGTACCCATTTTTAGAGGCTGGGTGAACACCAGAGCCTTGTCAGTCTGAAAAAAATTCCGCACTGCTGGGGATTGAGCTCGGACCTTTCTGGTCAGGAAGCGAGCACATTAACCACTCAGCCACCGAGGCACCGAGGAAATATTTACACCCAACAACAATTTTTTCATCACAAAAATGAGAAGTGTCTAGGTCTGTGGTTCAGAAATTTATTTTGTTTGTTTGTGTGCTGCTAAACACTTGATTTGTTTGTGTGCTGCTAAACACTTGATTTGTTTGCAAGTCACTGCCTGATTATTATTTTTATTATAATTACTTCTTACAAGCCGCTTTTGTATCTTTCAATGTAGGAGCAGATCTGTTGAGACTTAACAGAGATGACATCATTCAGATATGTGGCTTGGCAGATGGTATCAGGTTAGACAATGCCTTACAAGCCAGGTTGGTTGTTGTGTCAAATATTCAATGTTTGATCACATATATTCACTTGGCCTTATCAAGGGCAATAACATCATCAAGTGCTATACATTTTAAAAATATGACGATCATCATTTTCAGGACGACGTGAACTTCAGGTTAATATGGTGGATAGGCGGCAGGAACCATTGAAGGCTATGTATGAAAGTGTTCCTTGTTGCAGTTTCCTGATATTCCAAGTCCAGCTTGTTGCAGGAGCTACTGAGTTTAGGTGCTCTGTGCACACCTTGAGCTGTGTGTTTCATCCGTTTTGATCATGTTTCTGTATTCAAATTGTTTACGATGAATGATGATATTGTATGGCAGGGAACAGTTGGCTGTGTTCACTTTCTGTGCGGTTTTTCCCATATGTCTTTTGGCGTGTGCTGACACTGCTATGATGGGGACTACAGCTACTTTTCTTTGTTTGGGAGGTGAGTTAGTAATTCGGATGATTCAGCTGGCATGGGCGGTTGAGCAATTATGGATTTTAATTCGTTTGCAGTGATACTGGGCCCTTTCATAACCAAAGAACCATAGAGCAATAGTTTGGCTGAAGACTATTTTTAACCATTCATGCTTTCAGAAATCAGTGATTACTCTTAGGAAGTGGACTAGACTTGATGACAGTAGTTGAAGTCTCAAGGATGACAAAAATCTGCTTCGTTTTTGTGCTAGGGCTCTCAGATGTGGGAGGAATAAACAAGCAGACTTATGTGGTGCCATGATAGCTGTGGAGACTAGATGAACTAGCTGACTTATGTGGTGCCATGATAGCTGTGGAGACTAGATGAAGTAGCAGACTTATGTGGTGCCATGATAGCTTTGGAGACTAGATGAAGTAGCAGACTTATGTGGTGCCATGATAGCTTTGGAGGCTAGATGATCTAGCAGACTTATGTGGTGCCATGGTAGCTTTGGAGGCTAGATGAACTAGCTGACTTATGTGGTGCCATGATAGCTGTGGAGACTAGATGAACTAGCTGACTTATGTGGTGCCATGATAGCTGTGGAGACTAGATGAAGTAGCAGACTTATGTGGTGCCATGATAGCTTTGGAGACTAGATGAAGTAGCAGACTTATGTGGTGCCATGATAGCTTTGGAGGCTAGATGATCTAGCAGACTTATGTGGTGCCATGGTAGCTTTGGAGGCTAGATGAACTAGCTGACTTATGTGGTGCCATGATAGCTGTGGAGACTAGATGAAGTAGCAGACTTATGTGGTGCCATGATAGCTTTGGAGACTAGATGAAGTAGCAGACTTATGTGGTGCCATGATAGCTTTGGAGGCTAGATGATCTAGCAGACTTATGTGGTGCCATGGTAGCTTTGGAGGCTAGATGAACTAGCTGACTTATGTGGTGCCATGATAGCTGTGGAGTCTAGATGAAGTAGCAGACTTATGTGGTGCCATGATAGCTTTGGAAACTAGATGATCTAGCAGACTTATGTGGTGCCATGATAGCTTTAGAGGCTAGATGAAGTAGCAGACTTATGCGGTGCCATGATAGCTTTGGAAACTAGATGAAGTAGCAGACTTATGTGGAGCCATGGTAGTTTTGGAGGCTAGATGATCTAGCAGACTTATGTGGTGCCATGATAGCTTTGGAGGCTAGATGAACTAGCTAATTTATGTGGTGCCATGGTAGCTTTGGAGACTAGACAATGGATGAGGCTGACATTCTAAATGCTCTCATGGAGGCAGGACAAGTAAACAGTTCAAGAAATAAATATGAATCTACATCTTTCGCTGCAAGAACGTCAACTCAAAGAAATGATTTCATGCAAGAACACTGTGCAGGGAGCCAGTTAGAATAAATGGTGCTCAAAGTATCCCACATGTGTAATTTTCAGAAAATCAGAGGACCTATTGATGTGTCCAGAGTACAGTGTTGATGATCCTAATGGGACATCTCTTTAACATCTTTCCAAACATAATTAAGTTGTTACCTCCTTATTCTATCCAGGGTCACTCCTGGACTAACTACCACCATGTATTTACCTTAGCCATTTACCACTAATATCTTACTTTACTCTCTATGTGTTAATGGTGCTGGTATCTGACTACATGTTCTCATATATAACTGTAACTAAAATGAAGTCATAGGTAGACTTTTTTTCAACGTCATTATTTGATAATTCATTCCCTAGTCTGCATGTCGTGTCATATTTCTATAACTGTTTTTGACACTCATGTCATCTGCAGTCCTTCCTGTATGCACAGGTTTTTCTCCGGCCAAAGTATGCTATAATTTTCCTGCCTTGTTTGCTTTTCAACTTTCTTTAGCACATATCTTGTAATATTACCATAGACACATGACATTGCCTTGACCATCTATGAAAGCTAATTCCACATATTTATTCATCATATCAGGAACATACGGCCAAGGCTGACCATCTACATTTGTCAGGAACCAGAGTCCAGTAAGTTTATGTATCTCATTACAATTATGTATATGTTTTAAAAACGGTCTTTAGCGCATTTATCCCTGTCTGCTAGGGGGACTATATGTCCGGTGTTGTCACAACTGTTGCACAAGAAGTAGGAATCTGAGTCTTGTCCTGCTGCGGAATGACATCTATGTTATCTCTGTTGTTTAGATATGATTACAGGTCAGAGATGGTCTCTTAAGTTATCAGAATATGAGACGTTGAAGACAGTGCCCCATATTGATATGCACTTATTGAAAATGATACCTCTTTCACCCCAAAATGAGCCAAAATGATCTTCCCTGCATGTGACTGTTTACTGAACTTTTGTTTTGTTTTTGTGAGGAGCAATGATACCATTTGGTGTTCACTTTTTTGTTTTTGTGAGGAGCATTGGCACCATTTGGTGTTCACTTTTTTGTTTTCTGGCTGATGCCCATGTTTTATCTCAAGCAATACTTATCACCTTCTGCTTAAACATGTGATTAATGTACTTCATAGACATGGCATGTCACTGTTTCAGTTATCAGTCAGCTGCCCCTAGACATGACATGTCACTGTTTCAGTTATCAGTCAGCTGCCCCTAGACATGGCATGTCACTGTTTCAGTTATCAGTCAGCTGCCCCTAGACTTGGCATGTCACTGTTTCAGTTATCAGTCAGCTGCCCTGGCGAGATTGCTGAAGATCATGAAAATAGTGTGGTGTACTCAGTTTTCAGAACTGCAGTTTTTTCATTCACTGTTTTGTAGCAGCTTTTTCATTCACTGTTTTGTAGCAGCTTTTTCATTCACTGTTTTGTAGCAGCTTTTTCATTCACTGTTTTGTAGCAGCTTTTTCATTCACTGTTTTGTAGCAGCTTTTTCATTCACTGTTTTGTAGCAGCTTTTTCATTCACTGTTTTGTAGCAGCTTTTTCATTCACTGTTTTGTAGCAGCTTTTTCATTCACTGTTTTGTAGCAGCTTTTTCATTCACTGTTTTGTAGCAGCTTTTTCATTCACTGTTTTGTAGCAGCTTTTCATTCACTGTTTTGTAGCAGCTTTTTCATTCACTGTTTTGTAGCAGCTTTTTCATTCACTGTTTTGTAGCAGCTTTTTCATTCACTGTTTTGTAGCAGCTTTTTCATTCTCTGTTTTGTAGCAGCTTTTTCATTCTCTGTTTTGTAGCAGCTTTTTCATTCACTGTTTTGTAGCAGCTTTTTCATTCACTGTTTTGTAGCAGCTTTTTCATTCACTGTTTTGTAGCAGTTTCTCATAGCTAAGTGTTTAACACCTGTGACGTGACAACTTGGTGTGTGGGACCAGATCAGAAAATAAATGTCACAGAAATGACACAACTGTTTAATATATGCACTTGACTGTGACGTGACAACCTGGTGTACTGCGACATGTCAAGAAGTAAAAGTCTCAAAAGAAGTGATACAGCTTTAAAACTTCCTACCCAGCCCATATATTTGTTTCATTGACAGGCATGCATCTCAGCATATTAGCTTGATAGTTATAGTTAGTTAAAGGCCTCGGTATCACTGTAATTGGATGAAAATCCATAATTGCTCAACCATCCGTGCCAGTGGAATCATCTGAATTAACATTTCATTGAATATCCAAACAAAGAAATGTAGTCCCCATCGTAGCAAACACAGCACAAGTCAAAAGACAATAAGGCATATCAGCATCGACAGTGAACGCAACTGAACTGTCCTTCGTTATATGATATCATCATTCATCGTAAGCAATCTGAATATGGAAACACCATCAGGATAAAACACACAGCTCACAATGTGCACAGAGCACTAAACTCAATAGCTCCAGTAGCAACCCGGACTTAGAATGTGAGGAAACTGCAAACAAGGAACACATTTCAGACAGTACCTCAACGGTTCCTTGGTGCCTATCCGCCATATTGATCTGAGTCATGATAGCTTTATTCATCAGTAAAGTGCTGTAGCTTCTGAATAATATGATTGAGTACTGTCTTCTCTTTAGTTCTCATCCAGAGTATGGTGACCATCTCTATGCTGTTACTCTGACTCTGTGCTGTGACTTCATCTCTAATGTCATTAATAACAATATTGCAGGATAATGGTGCAGTGTTTCACATTTTTTTGGGACTTCAAAAGGTTTTCTTTTTGATTCATCCTGGTGGATTATCTGCTCTATACAGTGGTAGCACAATTAAACAAGACTCGAGTGTCTGGGAAACATTCTCACATAGGATAGTCAGCTTGATCAAGAAAAACAGAAAAATTAGAACGCCGACATCATCAATAAGTACCATGCCTGCTGGCATAGGTGACCATGTCTCTCCACAACTTTCTATCTCTACAGTTTATCAGTTCTTTCATTAACTTCCTACCAAACCTTTCACCTGAACTATTTTATATCTTTTCTTTGTTGTCCTCTGTCTCATCGTCCTCAAATTCCCAGTCATCACACAATATATATTTTATTCCAGCTATTTCCTTCTCATTACATGATGATGAAAGTGATGATTGTTAGAAAGTAGCTTTCTTTTTTAATTTTCTTACATAGAACATCCTCATTATTCGTTTTAGCTATTCATGGTATTCTCAGCATTCTTCTGTAAAAATACATTTCTGTGGTCTCCAACAATGTTCATGTCTATTGTCCAGGATTCATCCATACATCAAGACTGCTTCTACATAACTTGAAAAACTTGTTTTCTTATTTCCATGGACAGAAGTGGGTTGCATGCTATCCTTCATAATTCGTTAGAATCCTACCTTTGCCTGAGCTATTCTGCACATACCACCATGGCATATAATGCAAACCAGAAAACTTGATCAATTAAACCTGAGGAATAGGTACACAAATAAACCACCAATTCACATTAAATGAAAATAATGTTTATTTAAGGCACTGCTATGTGAGATAAATGAAAATAATGTTTATTTAAGGCACTCGGTATGTGAGATAAATGAAAATAAAATTTACTTCAATCTAGATTAATATAGTAAGTAAAGTAAAGAGCCCCCGTCACGCCAAGTGGCATATAGGGAATATGGTGTTAGTGACCATAAATTTTACAGACCTTCAGCACATGATTTTTGGGGCAATGTGGTCGGTATTACACCCGTACCACTTTACTTTCCCAGAAAAAAAAATCTGGTACCCATTTACGGCTGGGTGAACCCAGAAGCCATCGGTTGGGATCTAACCCTAGGGACCCCTTTGTCCTTTGTAGTCCAGTTCACTAACCACTGAGCTATCACGGCTCCGTAGATTAATATCTGTCTATCTATTGTCCTTTCGAGCTGAAGACGGCACATAGGGCAGAACCACAATCTCAAAAACAGAAACCTTGCGTGCCAAAATGGCACTAATTGAAGAGATCATTGCTTCTAAAATCTATGGCTCTTGTTTCCATAACAATACTCTTTTACAATGACAGCTTGTCAAGCCATCAATCAACCTCCTTAGTCGCCTCTTACGACATGCCTGGAAGGTCACAGTGTCACTATTCTAGATTAATATACTGTAGTAAAAATTACCACATCAAAACACAAATTCTACAAAATTTGATAGTTTGCGGTGTTCAAACCCCCCTCCGTGTACCTTCCCTAATTACTACTTCCAGTGACCCCTGAATGTTTGATTTGTTTCTATCGATGTAGGATTTTTTTCCCCCCATTTTGTGAGATACACTCTATTATGTGAACCAAAAAATTGTCAAATTTAAACAAATTGGTAGTTTTTCTTTTTTTTTTTGCCCACTTTGACCGGGGAAATTTCCTCGGTCGTCAGCAACATCAAACAATGTCTGTAATGCGGAAAATCTCAGCCAATAGGGCTTTGAGGTAGCCAAACATACTGACGAATTTACGGCATTCGTCTGAATAGATAAATAGCTCATCCGGTCTGAGCGGTCAATTTTAGGTCATTAATCAACATGAGACAGGAAACCTGAGTTCCTTCAGTGTGTGTAATTGGTAAACATGCATTTGTGTGTCAAAAGTTTAAAGTAAATACTGTTTTTAGCCCTAATGTTACAATTAAGTGGTAGTATTTTGTACTATGGAATGTATCGAAGCGTGCCAGAGGTAGGTATTGTAATTAAGGGTTAAGATAACGGTATGTGAGATAAATGAAAATAAAGTTTATTTAAAAACACTGGTGTGTGAGAAAAATAAAAGTAAAGTTTATTTAAGACGCTGAAATGTGAGATAAATGAAAAGAAAGCTGATTTAATACAACCCAGATGAAATGAAATGATATTCAATATTAATAATCTTGTTTGATCAAGTATTTGTTCGTAAATGTTAAAGTCATTAAGTTTAACATTTCTTTATAAATACAAAAGTTTTAGCAATTAATTTAGTTAATTTGTTCACCTGTTTTCTGTCCTACCTGTAGTCTATCACGCAGTATATATGGACTCTCTTATACTTGAAGAATTAAAAATAAAGTTGTCATCATTATTTGGGATTGAGACTCAGCAAATTGGTGATATTTATATGCAAGGGCCCTCACAAATCCACATTCTTCTCACTGATGAGGTAAGTGGCAAACAGCTTTCTGTTAAGTTTGTTATTTTGTCAGTTTGAGCCAATGCTCTTTTAAATGGAGGACTACTTGAATGTTCTTTCCCCAATTCACTATCATCATCATCAAGTAACGTGCCTGCTGGCTTAGGTGATCATGTCTCTCCACAACTTTCGATCTTGACAGTTATTTATCATTTCTATTGTTGACCTTCTGCCAAGCCATTCTCTTAAGCTGTCTGGTATCTTTTCTCTTTGCTTCCCTCTATCTCTTCATCCCTCAATTTTTCCAGTTGTTACAATATATTCCAGTCGTTCTCTTCTCATTACATGGCCAAAAAATGATGATTGTTTCTTCCCAATATTGGAAATTAGCTCTCATTTTTTGCTTTGGCCTCTTTCAGAACATTTTCATTATTCTTCTTAGCTGTCCATGGTATTTTCAACATTCTTCTGTAAAACCACATTTCTACAGACTCCAGTGATTTGGTGATTCATCATTGTACAAAGAAATTACGACGGTGGTTTTCTGTTGCCATCCGTCGGTTTGTTTACAGTTGGCTCCGTTAGCCTTTGACTAAAAAGTTTCACCCACAAGGCAGTGGGGTTGTTTTGCTTTGGGGTACCCTCCCATAGCCTTTTACTCTCCCGAGCTTACCTGCAGGGCAGCTACAGGTTGTACTGTTTACTGCATACAGTAGCAGGTAAAATTACCTGACCTGACAATATTTTAGATTGCCAGGACATAATATCTCTCATGACTTCCATGTTGCTGGCATCATCTCTTGTTCCTCTCATGACTTCTGTGTTACCGGCATCATCTCTTGTTCCTCTCATGACTTCTGTGTTACTGTCATCATCTCTTGTTTCTCTCATGACTTCCGTGTTACTGGCATCATGTCTTGTTTCTCTCATGACTTCCATGTTACTGGCATCATCTCTTGTTCCTCTCATGACTTCCATGTTACTGGCATCATGTCTTGTTCCTGTCATGACTTCCGTGTTGCTGGCATCATCTCTTGTTCCTCTCATGACTTCTGTGTTACTGGCATCATCTCTTGTTTCTCTCATGACTTCCGTGTTGCTGGCATCATCTCTTGTTCCTCTCATGACTTCCGTGTTGCTGGCATCATCTCTTGTTCCTCTCATGACTTCTGTGTTACTGGCATCATCTCTTGTTTCTCTCATGACTTCCGTGTTAGTGGCATCATGTCTTGTTCCTCTCATGACTTCCGTGTTACTGGCATCATCTCTTGTTCCTCTCATGACTTCCGTGTTACTGGCATCATCTCTTGTTTCTCTCATGACTTCTGTGTTACTGGCATCATCTCTTGTTCCTCTCATGACTTCTGTGTTACTGGCATCATCTCTTGTTTCTCTCATGACTTCCGTGTTACTGGCATCATCTCTTGTTTCTCTCATGACTTCCGTGTTACTGGCATCATCTCTTGTTTCTCTCATGACTTCCGTGTTACTGGCATCATCTCTTGTTTCTCTCATGACTTCCGTGTTACTGGCATCATCTCTTGTTTCTCTCATGACTTCCGTGTTACTGGCATCATGTCTTGTTTCTCTCATGACTTCCATGTTACTGGCATCATGTCTTGTTTCTCTCATGACTTCCGTGTTACTGGCATCATCTCTTGTTCCTCTCATGACTTCCATGTTACTGGCATCATCTCTTGTTCCTCTCATGACTTCCGTGTTACTGGCATCATGTCTTGTTTCTCTCATGACTTCCATGTTACTGGCATCATCTCTTGTTCCTCTCATGACTTCCATGTTACTGGCATCATCTCTTGTTTCTCTCATGACTTCCATGTTACTGGCATCATCTCTTGTTCTTCTCATGACTTCTGTGTTACTGGCATCATCTCTTGTTCCTCTCATGACTTCCGTGTTACTGGCATCATCTCTTGTTTCTCTCATGACTTCTGTGTTACTGTCATCATCTCTTGTTCCTCTCATGACTTCCATGTTACTGGCATCATGTCTTGTTTCTCTCATGACTTCCGTGTTGCTGGCATCATCTCTTGTTTCTCTCATGACTTCCGTGTTACTGGCATCATGTCTTGTTTCTCTCATGACTTCCGTGTTACTGGCATCATCTCTTGTTTCTCTCATGACTTCCGTGTTACTGGCATCATGTCTTGTTTCTCTCATGACTTCTGTGTTACTGGCATCATCTCTTGTTTCTCTCATGACTTCCGTGTTACTGGCATCATCTCTTGTTTCTGATACCCATAGCCATTTCCCGTTGGAGAGACTTTTCACTTGTTTCTTGAATTACAGGTCTCCTCTCCATGTCTTTTCAGTGTCCTATCCCTATTCCTCCTTATCTATCTATCTATCTAATGTCCTTTCAAGCCGAAGACGGCACATAGGGCAGAACCACAATCTCAAAAACAGAAACCTTGCGTGCCAAAGTGGCACATATTGCAGAGATCACTACTCTAAAATATATGGCGCTGTCCATAACAATACTTTTTACAATGACAGCTTGTCAAGCCATCGATCAACCTCCTTAGTCGCTTCTTACAACATGCCTGGAAGGTCACAGTGTCACTATTCTTTACTTCCCTCATAATGAGGCCCCAGTAACACACAGGCCCTGCGTTACCTTTATTACCTCTTTTGCTCTTCTCTTCCCTCTTGCCACCCCTATTCTCTCTTTCTTTTATTCTTCTTATTGTTTTCTTTGTACCTATGAGACACCTTTCATTTGTCCAATTTTTTTATTTCTATTTCCTTTGATCTAATTAAATCCTACCTACCCTGTTGTCTATTAATCTTGCAACTAGTTTGCTGAGATGTTTTAGCTTTTCTTGTCTTTCTGTTAGTTAAGTTAACTCTTTCCATACGGAAGCTTTTTATCAATGCAACAGAAAAGATTTCATAGACATTTTTCATGTTTTTAAAATTCAATCTATATATTTATTTAACATATATTATATATGAATTTTGGATAATTGAACAAGGAATTAGATTTCACCAAGTAATGTTGGGGGAAGTGCTGTTGCTACAGAATCCATGCCTCTGAGATGAAACTATCATCATTGCTTTCACTCACATGTGGCGGTAATGTTGGGGCAAGTTATGGTGAGAGGGCCTGCATACTTTAAATTTATCCAATAAAAAAATTATCTGTTGACTAAACAAATGCAAGAGGTGTGTTAATTCATCAAGTTGACAGCTGAAGCTTGTCCTGATGATCAGTGAGTCTGAAAGTAACAGTGATCACTTTCCACAGGTAATTCAGAACACACAAGATCAAGCAAGGTTTGTGGTTGAAGGCATGAAAGGTAGGACATTGTTCATTTTTTACATGTAATCTTTTTTTTTTTTCCTTTGTTTTTTTTTAAATTTGTTACATATATAAAGATATGGATGTATATATATATATATATATATATATATATATATATATATATATATATATATATATATATATATATATATATAAAGATATTGATGCGTTTTCTATATTTTTCAATGTCAGTAACACTGCATTACCCAATGATAATTTCTGTGGGACTACATTTATGCATGCATTCATCATCATCAAGTACCGGGCCTAGTGGTGTAGGTGATCATGTCTCTCCACAACTTTCGATCTCGGCAGCTATTTATCATTTCTGTTGTTGACCTTCTACCAAGTCATTCTCTTAAGCTGTCTGTTATTTTTTTCTATTTGCTTCCCTCTATATCTTCGTCCCTCAATTTTTCCAGTTGTTACAATATATTCAAGTTGTTCTCTTCTCATTACATGGCCAAAAAATGATGATTGTCTCTTCCTAACATTGGAAATTAGCTCTCTTTTTGCTTTGCCTCTCTCAGAACCTCTTCATTACTCATCTTAGCTGTCCATGGTATTCTCAACATTCTTATGTAAATCCACATTTCTACAGACTCCAGTGATTTTCTTGTCTGTTGTCCTATTGTCCCTGACTTGCATCCATATGTTAAGACTGGCTCTAAGTAAACTTTTAAGAACTCTTTTTGTTTCTATTGTCAAAAATGGATTGCATAGTATTTTCCTCATTTTTTGGAAAGCTGCTTTTGCCTGAGCCATTTTTGCTTACAGTAGCTTGATGACGATCGGATCACCTGTAGCACATGATATCCCCTACCGAACGAGGGTTTTCCATGGGAATCCCCCTTAACAGTGTTGTCGTTATGTCTAATGTTGTGGCGATTCATGATTATACAAAGAATTATGACGGTGGTTTTCTGTTGCCTTCCGTCGGTTTGTTTACAGTTGGCTCCACTAGCCTTTGACTAAAAAGTCTCACCCACAAGGCAGTGGGGTTGTTTTACTTCAGGGTGCCCTACCTTAGCCTTTTACTCTCCCGAGCTTACCTGCAAGGCTGCAGGGCAGCCACAGGTTGTACTGTTTATTGCATACAGTAGCAGGTAAAATTACCCGACCCGACAATGCAAGCATTGTATTTTCATAAAACGTGATTTGTGTTATTTATTTTAATTTAAACTTAAATAACAAACAAAAATGTAGAAAGTTGCACAAGTAGTCTATTTTCCTGTACAAATTCCCCTGTAAGGCTTACAAGCACATTTTAAAGAAAATCCCATTACAAATTATGGTAAACTCATACAAGATAACAAGATTTGAGTGTTTTATGTCAGGTACTTATCAACAGATCAACATGACCAAAACGAAAGTCCTGGATATCACCAACAAAGCCTCGTATATAATATCGACAATAAAATTTTACAAAAAGTTACAAATTTTACGTACCTAGGCAACAAAATGTCCAAAGATGTAGACATAGCATTAGAGATCATGACACGCATTGCACTAGCATCAGATCAGATACTTTCAACAAACTGATGAACTTCTGGAGATCCCAAGTTCTCAGTAAATGAACAAAACATAGATTGTTCAACTCCTGTGTGATACCAGTGCTAGCATATGGATGTGATACCAGTGCTAACATATGAATGTGATAGTTGGAAACGCACCAAGATTTTAGATAGAAAATAATTTTAATTTTAAAAAAGAAATGCCTTCGTAGGATCTCAAGAAAACAAATGGTGGAAAGAATACATTTTAAATGAACAGATAAGAGATGAATCAAAACAAGAATACGTGTCTTGCTAAATAAGAAGGCGGCATTGAAACTACATCAGTCATGTGCTGAGAGTGAATGAAAAAAGACTTCGCCGTCAGGCATTCATGTCGAAACCATCTGTAAAAGGAGAAAGGTAGAGCAAGAGAATTGCTATGCAGAACAATGACCAGAGAAGGCTGAACCTTGGGATTAAGAAACAACCAAGAACTAGCAGCAGATCATTAGTCGTGGAGAACTATGACTTCTGCTCTTTGGGCCATCTTTGACCTGAGAGGAAAATGGATGAACTTTTTGAAACATTTGTTTTTGTGGAAGCTTAGTGAAACACTGGGAGCCATAATAGCTCAGTGGTTAGTGAACTGGACTACAAAGGATAAGAGGTCTGGTTCGATCATGACCTGTGGCGTCTGGGTTCACCCAGCCATAAATGGGTACCAGATTTTTTCTTGGAAAGTAAAGCGGCACAGGCGTAATACCGACCACATTACCCCAAAATCGTGAGCCGAAGGTCTATAAAAATTATGGTCACTAACACCATATTCCCCGTACACCACTTGGCGTGACGGGGCTCTTTACTTTTTTACTTTTAGTGAAACACTTGTTGCTTATTTATATTTTTCATGATTAACTGATAACACAGTTTTATCATTACTGTCTATTTTTGTCCTTATCTGAAGTTCTGCCTCCCTTGAACATTTACTGTTGTTATTGTTTTCTTTTACAGATGAAAGTGGTGATAAATACAGAATTCTTCTCAAGACTGTTGCTGATCGTTGATAACACCTCATCCATTTGTACCCACTCCACATTAGCTTGAACAATCAGGGCATGCTTGTGAGATACGTTGAGGAAATCAGAGGTCTGGAAGTGACAGAGAGCTAGTTGGAAGTGACAGTCAGGTGGAAGTGACAGAGAGTTAGGTGGAAGTGACAGGAGAGTCAGGCAGAAGTAACAGTCAAGTGGAAGTGACAGGGTGTTGGTTGGAAGTGACAGAGAGTTAAGGCAGATTGTGTGTGTGAGACAGAGAGAGAGAGAAAAATAAGACAAGTATAATTTCCAATTATATTTGCCACAAGAAGCAATGTGATTTTAATGAATTGCAAGTGACATCTCTTATCTTGTGAAATCTAAAAGAATTATCCTGTTGTTCCCATGTCTGTTGTTCTGAGAGTTAATGTCACGTTTGTTATGCTATGTTTACATTTCACTGGTCCAACTTTATGACTATTTGTCTGACATTTTGTGCTGAATTATTTTAATTATTTCTGTCATAGATTTAATTGTTTTAAAATAATTTGTTTATTTTGAATACAAAATGTTTTTTTTTTTTTAAACTTTTCTGGTGAATCCAGTTTTCTGGACAAGCACTTTTTCCATTCTCTCTTTTGTCACCTGTCTTTTGAAATGTTAGTTAGAAAATATTGGTAGAAGTGAGACCTAGAATCTCTGTGTTTACATATTAATTTGAATCATTATTAAACTTGATATGTCTCGGCAAAAACACTCGCTAGTCACAATAAGGTCACTAAGATAATGATGTGCCAAAATAAATATAATATTATGATGTGGCAAGATAGAGATAACATTTTAATGTGCCAAGTAATGCTGATATATTAATGTGCCTCGGTAGAGCTGATATATTAACGTGGACCAGCCATTTCATCAGATTTACTCTTATCTGTGTGTGCTCAATAGATAGTGAGAAAAGTCATGAAAATAATGTTTTTTTAGCTTATGTATTCCTTTTCCCATGCTTTTTTCATAAAATTTTCATTTTATCCTAGATATGAATCAAAGCATCTTTAAAATGGCCTATTGTTATCTTCTTGATGTCGGGTTTTTTTTTTTTTTTTTTTTTTTTTTTTTTGTTTTGGTAACACTTTCATAAAAATTAACATTTACAAAATGAGAAATAACAAATAACGTTCCTTTGCTGATACCATATTTAATTTGTGAGGCCACATGTACATTCAACACTCATCCAGATAATTCAACAGCGTTGTTTTTATTATCCATTGATTGGTTGGTTATGAAGTTAATAGAAAACTGTCAAATAAATCCAGTTACAACAAAATGGACCATGTTCCATCAGCTTTTGACAGAAACACTTTGTGCTATTTTTTTTTTTTTTTTAAATTATTGTGACCAGTAAAATTTGACACATAGCATATTATTTTGTAGGTACGTAAAGTGTGCCAGCCAATCAGGCGGCAAAGAAGAAAGACTTTAGGTGGCACATAATGTAGTTTTGAAGAAGAATGTTGAGAATACCATGACTGGCTGATATGAGTAATAAAGATATTCTTCTTTCTTTCTGGCCAATGATTATTTGACTAAAGGACTGAATGGTCCTCTTCATCATCTGCCTTAAAAGGGCATTAAGTGGGCATAGATAACTTGTGGTTTGCAGCTGGGCTGTGAGATTTTCACCATCTGACTCTGGGCATCTGATTTCAGCACATTTTTGAGTACTTTGTTGTCTTTCCTCTTCAATTCCAATTTACTTGGCCAGATTGGATAGTCTGTTTCTAGGAGCACTGCTGAGAGGTGGAGCAGGGTCTTAATCAGCTTTGTTGTTTGCTGATCCTGATGCATACAGTCACCTTTGGGCCATTGATTGCACTCAACTCATGTTCGATCGATGTCTTGTCACACAAAGATATTAACTTTCATGGAGACTTCCTCCTCCGGATGATGTTTAATTGTTGCAAGGATATTCTAAACTTTCAATACCAAAATTAACCATCATCCGGAGGAGGAAGGCCACCACACTTTGGTTTTGTATTGAGAAGAGGTAACACCTGGAATATTTTGTGACAACAGGAAAAATAGTGGGAAGAAGAGGTTGAACATAATTTGTCAGAGAGTTCAAGGTAATGGCTTATTAGGGAGTCAACAAAATAATTGATAAGCAACTGTGGAGACACAAAGTTGTGGAAAGACGTAATCACCTATGCCAGTAGACATGATACTTGATAATATAAAGATTGATAACCTCATACGTAACCACAGTATTTGGCATTAATTGATATCAACATGAAGTATGGCCATCATAAAATGGTGCTAGAGAAGGAAAGTGTTGATGTTTGGGATCCAACATTCATTAGATCAGAATAGACAGAATGAGAAACAAACACATCAGAAATTGTTGCAACTACACCTTGAACAAAACACATCAAGAAAAAAAAGTAGAAAATGTTCAGTAATTTCATGAAAATGTCTTAAAGCAACTGACATATACATTCGCCTGTCACAACTATCAACATACACATTCACCAGTCACAACTATCAACATACACATTCACCAGTCACAACTATCAACACACACATTCACCAGTCACTATCAACATTCACCAGCCACAACTATCAACATGCACATTCACCTGTCACAACTATCAACATACACATTCACCAGTCATAACTATCAACACACACATTCACCAGTCACTATCAACATTCACCAGCCACAACTATCAACATGCACATTCACCTGTCACAACTATCAACACACACATTCACCTGTCACAACTATCAACACACACATTCACCAGTCATAACTATCAACACACACATTCACCAGTCATAACTATCAACACACACATTCACCAGTCATAACTATCAACACACACATTCACCAGCCACAACTATCAACACGCACATTCACCAGCCACAACTATCAACACACACATTCACCAGCCACAACTATCAACACACACATTCACCAGTCACAACTATCAACATGCACATTCACCTGTCACAACTATCACACACACATTCACCAGTCACAACTATCAACACACACATTCACCAGTCACTATCAACATTCACCAGCCACAACTATCAACATACACATTCACCAGTCATAACTATCAACATACACATTCACCAGTCACAACTATCAACACACACACATTCACCAGTCACAACTATCAACACACACATTCACCAGTCACAACTATGAACACACACATTCACCAGTCACAACTATCAACATTCACCAGTCACAACTATCAACACACACATTCACCATTCACAACTATCAACATACACATTCACCAGTCACAACTATCAACACACACATTCACCAGTCACAACTATCAACACACACATTCACCAGTCACTATCAACATTCACCAGCCACAACTATCAACATACACATTCACCAGTCATAACTATCAACATGCACATTCACCAGCCACAACTACCAACACGCACATTCACCAGCCACAACTATCAACATGCACATTCACCAGCCACAACTATCAACACACACATTCACCAGTCACAACTATGAACACACACATTCACCAGTCACAACTATCAACATTCACCAGTCACAACTATCAACACACACATTCACCATTCACAACTATCAACATACACATTCACCAGTCACAACTATCAACACACACATTCACCAGTCACAACTACCAACACGCACATTCACCAGCCATAACTATCAACACACATTCACCTGCCGCAACTATCAACACACACATTCACCTGCCACAACTATCAACACGCACATTCACCAGTCACAACTACCTACACGCACATTCACCAGCCACAACTATCAACACACACATTCACCAGTCACAACTATCAACATGCACATTCACCAGCCACAACTATCAACATGCACATTCACCAGCCACAACTACCAACACGCACATTCACCAGCCACAACTATCAACACACACATTCACCAGCCACAA
Organism: Megaustenia siamemsis; assembly: GCA_032433765.1. Taxonomy (NCBI): domain Eukaryota; kingdom Metazoa; phylum Mollusca; class Gastropoda; order Stylommatophora; family Ariophantidae; genus Megaustenia; species Megaustenia siamemsis. Next base: position 33,325,030 of record JAVIAB010000046.1, on the reverse strand, counting down.
CTATCAACATGCACATTCACCAGCCACAACTATCAACACACACATTCACCAGTCACAACTATCAACACACACATTCACCAGTCACTATCAACATTCACCAGCCACAACTATCAACATACACATTCACCAGTCATAACTATCAACATACACATTCACCAGTCACAACTATCAACACACACATTCACCAGTCACAACTATCAACACACACATTCACCAGTCACAACTATCAACACACATTCACCAGTCACAACTATCAACACACACATTCACCAGTCACAACTATCAACATTCACCAGTCACAACTATCAACACACACATTCACCATTCACAACTATCAACATACACATTCACCAGCCACAACTATCAACACGCACATTCACCAGTCACAACTATCAACATGCACATTCACCAGCCACAACTATCAACATGCACATTCACCAGCCACAACTATCAACACACACATTCACCAGCCACAACTATCAACATGCACATTCACCAGCCACAACTACCAACACGCACATTCACCAGCCACAACTATCAACATGCACATTCACCAGCCACAACTATCAACACACATTCACCAGTCATAACTATCAACACGCACATTCACCAGCCACAACTATCAACACGCACATTCACCAGTCACAACTATCAACACGCACATTCACCAGCCACAACTATCAACACACACATTCACCAGCCACAACTATCAACATGCACATTCACCAGCCACAACTATCAACACACACATTCACCAGTCATAACTATCAACACACACATTCACCAGTCACACATGGGGAAAAAATGATCAGATGGACAATGTGACAGTGATCCTGTAGCTATAGAGAGTAGCAATCATTACTGCATCTGTCCCAGGATAGAAAGCTACAGTTTCCCCTAAAAATAAAACACAAAAGGGAGAATGTGTCAGATGTAAACACTTGATTATAAATATATTTAACTGTCACTTCATTCTTAGCATGCCGATAGGAAATAACAAGACTAGAACAAGTCTGACTGACTAGACAATATGAAAATATGATTTCTGTCTCAACTTACACGGACAAGTCTCCAGAAAAGCAGGTCTCTTTGAGAGCTATAAGAGTCTGATACTTCAATAACAATATTTCACTTTTGAAATTATATCTTTGATGAGACATGATTACTAATGTTATGGATCTCAGGCACTTGTGGTGGGGTTCATCCACATGGTTCAGAGTTCTCCTTAGAGGTTTTCAGTATTTTGAGGAGATCACAGCATGTGTGGATGTATCCAGAGTGCAGTAATGATGATCATAACTTAATTGTCAACTCACAGGGAAAATATGGCGTTGATGGGTCTTACAGGTAGGGAAAAATAAAGGAAATATAAGTATTTTACAAATTGTTGATGGGTCTTACAGGTAGGGAAAAATAAAGGAAATATAAGTATTTTACAAATTGTTGATGGGTCTTACAGGTAGGGAAAAATAAAGGAAATATAAGTATTTTACAAATTGTTGATGGGTCTTACAGGTAGGGAAAAATAAAGGAAATATAAGTATTTTACAAATTGTTGATGAAACCTTCTTGTGGATCAACAAATCTGCCACTGGATGTCATTCTTAATGATGGGGATCCAGGAGGATGTTAACCTCAAGCTGGTAGAGATAGCTCATTACTGAAGAGCATTGGTTAAAGGGAGAAGGAGAATCTGTAATGTTAAGAAGGCATGCTTGATTATTAAGAAAGTTTTGTGTGTGGGCCCGTGTCATGAGTCTAATAAACATAGTAGAATGAGGTGAGGGCATGTCCAAAAAGATGTGATTAGCAGTAGATCATTGATACACATCTCTTAGCTGTATTGTCATTCCTTCTTCTCTCATGGTTTGAATCAAAAATGGAAGCAATGTTCACTTTAACACTTAGTAATTTATAGCTTTCACTTTGATCTTCCTAATGCTTTGTTTATCAGCTGATATGTGGGACATGCAAGAATGCAAACATTTAAAGAGATGTTTTCCTTTAAAAAAAAACATGTTTGTTGATGAATGCAAGTTCAAATCATGGTAGGGTCAAATATTGTTGTTACCAAAACTGATATAGAAACACCTCGTGATAACCGCACAGTGCATACAGTCTGTATCCATCAGCCCCATAGCAGCAAACCAATGAAGTTGGATGCAAATCATAATGTACATTTGTTTTATAAATTGAAGTCAAGGGCACTTCTTTATGGGACTAGTGATTGATGGCATATTTGTAGGTTTTATGGTCAGTACAAGCCATCAGTCACAGAAAATCTCTGGTACCTACTTTCAGATTTTGGGTGAACACTGAAGTTCTCTCTATTTGAAGCAAAAGCCATGACAGCTGGGTATTGAACATGAACCACTTGCGCAACATGGCTTCATGTCGTAGTAGTCCAACAAATATTCTCAATCTTCATGATGTTGTTGCAGCTTTGGGCATAGTTAAATAAGCAAGTTCTCCTTTCCAGTTTACTGGTAAACTTTACAGTTTAGTATTTAACTTAAAGAAATATTTGTTTATGTCATTGGTGTGTGATAACATTTCTGTGCGGTCTTTCAAAGATGTTAGATTTTTTTCCTCCCTGAATTTATCGCACAATGTTAACATTTTTATTTTTTACTTGTCAAATGGGGGAAAAAAAAGAGGTCTTTCGAGTTTTGTTTATGTTTTTTGCTCTTAAAAGAGTACTGGCAGCATTTAAGAAGCCAAATATTTTATTTGTTTGTTGCGTAGGGCTTGCTTTATGTAAACATGTAACCAAGATGTTATGTTCAAGTTGTTGTCAGATGCCTTTGATATTTCATATTTGTTATTGCATATTTTTGTCTTAACTTACGGAATGCATATTGATATGAGACAAGTGAATTCTACCCAACAGTTTGATCTTTTTGTTCAATTGTTATTAACTGATTTGATGAGGATTTTTTCATGACCTAACTTTGTTTTGCCTGTCAAAAGTGGTGCACTCAAATGCATGATTTCATAATTTGTTTGTTCTTATGTAGGCTGTGACAATGATGCTGTGGAATCAAATCTTTGCTGTTGTGTAATGTTTGATTAATGGCTTTCTCTGACATTTATGACTGAATTAGAAAGGGAGCTGAAAGTGTATGTCATTTACCAAATAGGCTTTCATTGTTTTGATTGAGTCATCACACTTTGCAGAACATGTTTTGAAAAACATTAATGTGCTATGATTTTATCTCTGCTCCTTTGTCCATCCTTTTGTTAAAGAGATGGCCTACATATGATATTAGTGATAGATTGTGTAAGCTGCTCTAGATTTATTTTCTTTGTTGTTTATGCAAGGTAAAGAAAACAGATAAGCTGAACATTGGCTGGATCAAGACCTTGACCAACTTTGAGATGCCCACAAACTAAATGTTGGCTTCCCCTTCATGATGACATCCAGACCTTGACAAACTTTGAGATGCCCACAAACTAAATGTTGGCTTCCCCTTCATGATGACATCCAGACCTTGACCAACTTTGAGATGCCCACAAACTAAATGTTGGCTTCCCCTTCATGATGACATCCAGACCTTGACCAACTTTGAGATGCCCACAAACTAAATGTTGGCCTGGCTTCATGATGACATCCAGACCTTGACCAACTTTGAGATGCCCACAAACTAAATGTTGGCTTCCCCTTCATGATGACATCCAGACCTTGACAAACTTTGAGATGCCCACAAACTAAATGTTGGCCTGGCTTCATGATGACATCCAGATCTTGACCAACTTTGAGATGCCCACAAACTAAATGTTGGCTTGGCTTCATGATGACATCCAGACCTTGACAAACTTTGAGATGCCCACAAACTAAATGTTGGCCTGGCTTCATGATGACATCCAGACCTTGACCAACTTTGAGATGCCCACAAACTAAATGTTGGCTTCCCCTTCATGATGACATCCAGACCTTGACAAACTTTGAGATGCCCACAAAATAAATGTTGGCCTGGCTTCATGATGACATCCAGACCTTGACCAACTTTGAGATGCCCACAAACTAAATATTGGCTTGGCTTCATGATGACATCCAGACCTTAACAAACTTTGAGATGCCCACAAACTAAATGTTGGCCTGGCTTCATGATGACATCCAGACCTTGACAAACTTTGAGATGCCCACAAACTAAATGTTGGCCTGGCTTCATGATGACCTCCAGACCTTGACCAACTTTGAGATGCCCACAAACTAAATGTTGGCTCCCCTTCATGATGACATCCAGACCTTGACAAACTTTGAGATGCCCACAAACTAAATGTTGGCCTGGCTTCATGATGACATCCAGACCTTGACAAACTTTGAGATGCCACTAACTAAATGTTGGCTTGGCTTCATGATGACATCCAGACCTTGACAAACTTTGAGATGCCCACAAACTAAATGCTGGCTTGGCTTCATGATGACATCCAGACCTTGACAAACTTTGAGATGCCACAAACTAAATGTTGGCCAGGCTTCATGATGACATCCAGACCATGACAAATTTTGAGATGCCACAAACTAAATGTTGGCTTGGCTTCATGATGACATCCAGACAGTGACTACTTTTAGATGCCACGAACTAAATGTTGTCCTGGCTTCGTGATGACATCCAGACCCTGACAAACTTTGAGATGCCACAAACTAAATGTTGGCTTGACTTCATGATGACATCCAGACCGTGACAAACTTTGAGATGCCACAAACTAAATGTTGTCCTGGCTTCATGATGACATCCAGACCTTGACAAACTTTGAGATGCCCACAAACTAAATGTTGGCTTGGCTTCATGATGACATCCAGACCTTGACAAACTTTGAGATTCCACAAACTAAATGTTGGCCTGGCTTCATGATGACATCCAGACCTTGACCAACTTTGAGATGCCCACAAACTAAATGTTGGCTTCCCCTTCATGATGACATCCAGACCGTGACAAACTTTGAGATGCCACAAACTAAATGTTGGCTTGGCTTCATGATGACATCCAGACCGTGACCAACTTTGAGATGCCCACAAACTAAATGTTGTCCTGGCTTCATGATGACATCCAGACCTTGACAAACTTTGAGATGCCACAAACTAAATGTTGGCTTGGCTTCATGATGACATCCAGACCGTGACAAACTTTGAGATGCCACAAACTAAATGTTGTCCTGGCTTCATGATGACATCCAGACCATGACAACTTTGAGATGCCACAAACTAAATGTTGGCCTGGCTTCATGATGACATCCAGACCATGACAGACTTTGAGATGCCACAAACTAAATGTTGGCTTGGCTTCATGATGACATCCAGACCGTGACAACTTTGAGATGCCACAAACTAAATGTTGTCCTGGCTTCATGATGACATCCAGACCTTGACAAACTTTGAGATGCCCACAGACTAAGTGTTGGCTTCCCCTTCATGATGACATCCAGACTTTTATGTTGTTATCATATCCTGGTGTCAGTATTACCTTTCAACAAGAGCATTGAATATTTGAAATGTCACCACCAGGAGAGGGAGCCACGATAGCTCAGTGGTTAGTGAACTGAACTACTAAGGACAAGAGGTAGGGTTCGATCCCAACCGACGGCTTTTGGTTCACCCAGCCTTTAATGGGTACTGGATTTTTTTCTGGGAAAATAAAGCGGCATGGGCGTAATACCGACCATTTTACCCCAAAAATCATGTGCCGAAGGTCTGTAAAATTTATGGTCACTAGCACCATATTTCCTATAGGCTACTTGGCATGACTGGGGTACTTTACTTTTTTTTTTACCACCAGAAGATATTTACAAGTGAAAGAAGTCTTGTTCCTTCTGCACTGACCTGGGTTGTTCCCTGTAGTGTCTGCTGTTGGTTTATTCTTTGGTAATTGTTATAAGAAATCAGAACAAGATGGAATGAGCTGATCACTAGATGCTGCTTTCTTTATGCCATTCATCGATTAAATAAAAAAAAGCTTCAAAATATGGAGAAGTTACAAATGTCTGGATTTTCTTTTAAATTCTTGGTTTTGATGTTGATCAACTTATTCAACATTCACTGGTTAAGTGGATGTGAATGACCTGTGGTCACTAGCCATACTGTCTGCACCCTTCGGCCCAACACATCTGTCTCCAGCATGGGTACATTTTTTAATTGCTTAACAATTTTGTCCAGGCAGCAGCCATTTTTGGCTTATTCTTTTCGACTTTTAAATGGCAAGGGTACTTTAACATGTGCAAGCTGCATATGGGACCTCCTGTTTTTATTTATTACGTTTATCAGAAAGGGATTGGTATCTCACTACCCAGAGTCTGGAGGAGGATAAAGACACGAAGAAGCCATGGATTTGAAGAGAAGAATTTTCACTTCCTGTGGTTGGATACAAAAAGAACTAACAATGACACAAAGAGCCATAAACAAACGCTACGAAAACGCCAGATTAAGAGGAAGACAGAGAAAGAGATGGATAAAGGGAATACTAGAGTCACAAGGAGTTTTATCAACAGAAGAGGCCAACAGAAGAGCAAAGAATCGCAGATTGTATCTCCCCTTGACACCAAAGGCAATGGAGGAAGGATAGAAGAAAAAGAAGACATGGTTACATTTGAAGAGAAGAATTTTCACTTCCTGTGGTTGGATATGAAGAGAAGAATTTTCACCTTCTGTGGTTGGATATGAAGAGAAGAATTTTCACTTCCTGTGGTTGGATTTGAAAAGAATTTTCACCTCCTGTGGTTGGATTTGAAGAGAAGAATTTTCACCTCCTGTGATTGGATTTGAAGAGAAGAATTTTCACCTCCTGTGGTTGGATTTGAAGAGAAGAATTTTCACTTCCTGTGGTTGGATTGAAGAGAATTTTCACTTCCTGTGGTTGGATTTGAAAAGAATTTTCACCTCCTGTGGTTGGATTTGAAGAGAAGAATTTTCACCTCCTGTGGTTGGATTTGAAAAGAATTTTCACCTCCTGTGATTGGATTTGAAGAGAAGAATTTTCACCTCCTGTGGTTGGATTTGAAGAGAAGAATTTTCACTTCCTGTGGTTGGATTTGAAGAGAAGAAATTTTACTCCTGTGATTGGATTTGAAGAGAATAATTTTCACTTCTTGTGATTAGATTTGAATCTGAGATCTTCTTGTCCAGAGGCTGACTTCTTACCTCTAGCCCTGACACATGCCTCCCCCACCCCCCCCCCCCCCCCCCCCCCCCCCCCCCCCCCCCCCTTTTCCCTAGGGGTTATCTCTTTTCACAAAGTTCATGCAAGCTGTTCTATTTTAGACTCATTTTGGTGATAAAGTGGACTGCAATAGCTTGCTTGATTTCTCGGTTTTACTGGAGAAATTTAATTTATGATTGTTCTTCCTAGAGACAGTGGTAACGCTATGTCAATAGGCTGCACCCCTGCAGTGACATTAGACACAAACTGTTTCAATGTTCCCAGCAAGTCTACTATGTGGTGAAGCACAGCCTTGATCATCTTTGGGTCATTAACTCTTCTGTGGCTTCCTTGAGTCTCAAGCTTGCAGCATTCCCTGAAAGTAATGGTTGGTCTAGACTTCCATGTTCTACTACAATTTATGAGTGCATTAATTTGTTGTCCATTGGTTGATACAAAATATATGTCACAATGGGGCCTAAAAAAAATTTCAGAGCTATGATACTGAAATAAGTGACTCATATTCTCAACTTTTGGGGTGAAGTGGTTCACTTGTCCTTGCTTTTTTATTGTTACCTTACTCTTCATGACAGATGCACAAATGGGTTGGCCACTGGGTACATTTCGAAGGAATCTCTGTTGTAGTCTGTTTTATGTAAATTGACAAAGTGGCTGCTGAGTATTGTTTACATTTTGTAACACATTTACCAGGGTATATAAGAGGTAATTGTCTGGTCACATCTAGAGGAGAGTAGTGGTAATTGTTTGTTTATAGCTAGAGGGGAGTAGGGGTAATTATTTGGTTACAGCTAGAGGGGATTAGTGGTAATTGTTTGGTTATGGCTAGAGGGGAGTAGTGGTAATTGTTTGTTTATGGCTAGAGGGAGTAGGGGTAATTGTTTGGTTATGGCTAGAGGGGAGTAGTGGTAATTGTCTGGTTACAACTAGGGGGAAGTAGAGGTAATTGTCTGGTTATAGCTAGATTGGAGTAGTGGTTTGACTGGTTTTAGCTGGATGAGTATAGTTGTAGTTGATTGGGTGTGGTTAGAGAGTATGTAATATTTATTGTTGTGTTGGGTATTAACTTTTTGTGAGCAGAAAACTGAAATGTTATTTCAGCAACTAACATGAGATTATTCAGGCAGATAACCCATGTTTATCATTGATATTTGAAATGCAATAAATAGCAGCTTTCACTTAGTAACATAATCATTCTTGAAGTGATAGCACAAATGTCCAATAAAGTAAATTTAACTGTAATCAGTTTTGTTATCATTTGATCAGAAATGTCATGTTCTTACAATGGACAAGTATATTCAATTAATTACTAGTTTCAACTAAACATTCATCATCATTGAGTGCCATCTCCGCAACGAAGGTTGGCTACCATGGAGCGCCATTCTGCTCTGTCTCTTGCTTTGATGGTGCAGGTTGTCATAGGCTGGTTTGTCCAGCTTTTGATGTTACTTGACCATGTTAGTCTTGGTCTGCCTCTTTTACCTTGTATTTTCCTCTCCAGGATTACTTTTAGTAGGCTGTTGTTCTTTTAACATGTTCCAAAAAGCGCATTTGTTTTGATTGAATTGTGCTTAGTAGTTCTCTTTTCATTTATAGTTGTTTTAAGACTTCATCGTTTATTTTCTTTTCCTTCCATCCAATTCTACCTATTCTTCTATATATCCACATTTCAAAGACTTCAATTCTCTGTTCTTTTTTCTTGTCTAACGTCCATGTTTCTGCATTATATAGGAATGTTGAGAAGATATAACATTTTGCTATTCTTAGTTTTAACCCTGGTGTTATTTGTAAAAAAAACATTAGTTGGAGAAAATAATTGCCAGGTAATTAACCTACCAACTAGGAAGGTTGCATCTTCTTCCACCTACCCTCAGAGAGTGCCGTCTAAACAGAGAGACTTGTGTAAATGCTGCCATCTTTGTTGGTGATATATATGAGGGCTTCCATGCAGGCGCTGAAATCTTTGCTGTTACAATTAGCCTAGAAGATGCATATAAGAAAGTATCTCTGGATTTCCTGATGTCTCAGCTTATTGAACTCAAGATCAGCCCATTCATTCATTTCATTTTTGCTGTCCTCCTACAATATAAATGTGGTGCATGAATCCAAACCAACGACAGTCCACCCCGACCTTACACAGCGTTCGTTATCTCCCGTGTTGTTCAACGTCTACACAGTAATAGTCACAAGCGAACAAATCTTAGGACGGGGCGGACGATATTATGCTGATGTTTTGGTGTAACGCCAAGGCAGAGATAGGGAAAGTGTAGCTGGGGAACTTCACAGCTTGAAGTGTGTGGTGTGGGGGAGGCTAGATCACTTGTCAACACGACTACTGCAACAGTGACATGGTTCTCTTGAAATAATGGCATAATCAAGTTAGCACCAAATGTGAATCTGTGTTCAGTTGTGGAGAGAACTCATGTGATGAGATACCTGGGAGGGTAGTTTGATCGAAGCCTGACTTTTAACAAGCATGTAGACCAGGTGGTGTTGAAAACCAGAAGGGGCCTGTCTATAATGAGTGTCATGGCATCAGCACATATTGAGCAGAGTCATTTTGTTCTCTTATACCAGGGGCTGGACCTGTCTGTGACAGAGCATGCAATCTGGCAACCCTCACCCTCAACATTACCAGTCTGATTGGAAAGTATACAAAATGAGGCGATGGACATCGTCCTTGGGCATAAAACAGATACTGAGTGTAGGACGTTACGTTACCTCCTCGATTTTCCCACCATGGCAGACAGAATAAGACTTTGCCGACTACCTTCGAATCACTGCAGACATTAGCCGCTATATCGTAACTATTGGGTGCAAAAGGTAGCAGGTTAACAAATGGATGGGACAGGCTATGGATAATGTTTAGCAGGTGTGTTCAACTGAGGACAGAACCCGGGGAAGAGTGGGTTGGGTACGAGTGCAGTATGGTCATCACACCGGACAGAGAATGTAGACAAAACCTCTTGGTCGTTGAGGCAGAAGCACAGAGTTTTGAGAACTCTTCTGATTGTGGCGCAGTCATTTACACAGATGGGTCTGTTAGCACGCATGGAGCTCGTGGACTTTCACGGTTCATGTTGGAGGTAGAACAGTGAAGAAAGACAGTGATATTTTCGCATTGACTAAAAGTAGTTTGACCATGGAAAAAACGGCTATCACTAAAGCATTAGCATGACTTGAGACACAGCCTTATAAACATGTAGCAATACTAAAAAAAAGGAAGAAAAAAGTGGTATGGTGACAGCTTTACGTGGTAATGGACGAAACAAAAGTCGACGTTTCGGCCAAGTAGGCCTTCATCTGGACGAACAACAAACATGTTTCGTCCATTACCACGTAAAGCTGTCACCATACCACTTTTTTTCTTCCTTTTTTTTGTAGTATGCTATTATCATCAGCTTTACAGCAGCTTCGCACCTTGGTGCATCTTGATGCCTTTACCCTTATAAACATGTGTTTCCTCAGTGACTCAATCACCAACGGCTGTGGTTAGAGTCTCTGTGGAGGCCTATTCTAAAATGTGTCTGCTTCATTTTTGTTCCAGGGCAATCGGGTGTAAGAGGTAATGAACATTCTGACAGACACTTGCTAGTTTGGCTGATGTTGAATGTGGGAGGGCGATGGACCGATTGACACCATGAATGCCCCAGGGATGCTGACGTAAAACTGACTCAAATAATGACCCTGAATCTGCAGTCATGAACATACTTCACGAATATCATGTCAAATTGGAGATGCCAGGTGAGAGCGCTAGATAGGAATCCAAGAAGGAGTTCAAGCCAACACAACACCGATGCCGTTAGTCGCTGATGGTTGAGCGATATACTTTAGAAGAGATTTGCCAGTGTATAGAATAGTCCGATGTGCAATGAGGAAGATCTGTCGGCTAAGCTAATTGATCATGTTCAAGTGACCGGTACACATCTTTTTCTCTTGTCACTCAGGAGGATTTCAGGAAAGTGCACATACTCCATAGAACTGGTTTGAATCAACAAAAGTCAACTACTTCTTCTTCTTTTCTCTTTTCACTGATACCGTAAAGGTGTCGTGGTATATCATTTGTCGTTCTTGAGCTGCTCGAACTGTCTGAATTAGTGATTTTCCTTGTTGTTACATGTCTCTGTCACTGCATCAGTTCGTGGACTGCTCGAACTGTCTGAATTAGTGATTTTCCTTTGTTGTTACATGTCTCTGTCACTGCATCAGTTCGTGGACTGCTCGAACTGTCTGAATTAGTGATTTTCTTTGTTGTTACATGTCTCTGTCACTGCATCTATCCATCTTCTAAAAAGTCGACTACAAACATTGATAATACATACATGTACTGGGTTACCATCACAGTACAAGTGTCCATTCATCGTCATCACTGGATGCTGTCTCCATATCGAAGGCTGGCTATCACGGAGCACCGTTTACTCTATCTTGTGTCTTGATAGTGCGCGTTGTCGTAGGTTCGCTTGTCCACCTTTTGATATTATCAGCCCACTTTAGTTTGGTGTGCCTCTGCCTCATCTACCTTGTACCTTCCCTTCCAAGATGTCTCTTTACTTGTCCCAAATATTTCTTACAATTCTTAGTTTTAGTTTCAATGTTATCTGCTTTGATGTTATATTTTTCATGTTAAATTTTTTCCCCATTCCTATTCCTTTGTTTATTTCATTAGTATCATTTACTGAAGGGAGGTCAAAAAGTAATGCACACCAATTTTTTTCTCGGCTAATAATAAAGATAGGAATATGAAATTTTGCACACTTGGAATATGACATGTTCCAATTATGTGTACCAAATTGCACAGCATTCTGATAAATATTACGCAATCTATGAACCGTTAAAATGGAGCTTGTCAACAATGTCCGTTACAAACAGCGAATTGTCATAGAATTTCTGGTTGCGGAAAAAGAAACTGTGGCAAACATTCATAAACGACTGTGTGCAGTGTACAAATGTTCTGCAGTCGATAGGAGCACAGTTAGTCGCTGGGTTCAGAGAATTAAAGCTGCAGAAAGTGTACGAGTGGAGCTGCATGATTTACCGCGTTCTGGACGTGTTGCCTCGGCTACCAGCACAGACATGTTAAACCGGGCTGATGCCATTATTCGTAAGGATAGTCGTATCACTAGTCAGCAATTGGCATTGCAGCTTGCAGTCAGCAAGGGAAGTGCAATCGCAATTTTTAAAACTCTCGGATATTCAAAGATTTGCGCTCGATGGGTTCCTCGGTGCCTAACAAATGATCACAGAGTTCAAAGGAAAACATTCTGTTCTGAATTGTTGGAGCGTTTCGGTGTTGAAGGAGAAATGTTTTTGTCAAAAATTGTTACCGGTGACGAAACGTGGGCACATCATTATGAGCCTGTCACCAAAAAGAAAAAAATGCAAAACATCTCCATCAGCCGGAAAGGTGATGATCACTGTCTTCTGGGACATTGATAGTGTGATTCTTGTTGATGTAATGACAAGAGGTGAGACAATCAACTCGACAGCTTACATCAATACACTGACAAAACTCAAAAATCGGTTCCACAGAGTTCGGCCTAATAAGCCATCTGCAGATGTGTTGCTTCAACATGACAGTGCACGCCCTCACACAAGTCTGGTAACACGGGAAGCAATCAACAAATTTGGTTGGACTGTACTGCCCCATCCTCCTTACAGCACTGATCTGGCTCCCTCAGATTTCCATCTGTTTGGACCACTCAAAAAATTCCTGCGTGGGACACACTTTGACAATGATGAGGATGTGATCCGTGTAGTTAAAAAATGGCTACGCGAGCAGGACAAAACTTGGTACAAACGAGGCATTCATGACCTAGTTTCGCGTTGGCGTAAGGCAATACGTTTGGACGAAGATTATGTTGACAAATAGGTAGTGTCAAGGGGATGTTCAGCTACAATCTGTGAAAATTTCACACATTTTGCCCGAATAGTTTCCGAGAGAAAAAATTAGTGTGCATTACTTTTTGACCTCCCTACGTAGTAATCACATTTGTCTTCTTATTATACGAGGGGCGTTCAAAAGGTAATTCGCCACATCGGTTTTCTCAGCTAATAATAAACATAGAGGCATGACATTTTGCACACTTTAAATATGGCATGTGTTGATTATGTGCACCAAATTGCACTGCAATCGGCTAAATAATACGACTGCACTAAACCGTTGAAATGGAGCATTTTAGCAACATGCGTTATAAGCAGCGAATTGTGATAGCATTTCTTGTGTTAGAGAAGGAAACTGTTGTGAATATTTACAAGTAATAGTCTAAGTGATGTGTCTAGAAGTTTTGCAGTCGACAGGAGCACAGTAAGTCGCTGGGTTCAGAGAATAAAAGAATCAAAAAGCTTAGATACGGAGCATCTTGATCAGCTGTGCTGTGGATGACCTGCCACAGTCATCATTGTAGAGATGTTGAAATGGGCTGAGAGCATTATTCTTGCTGATAAGAGCATCATTACTCAACAATTGGCCTTAAAGTTGTCAGTCAACATTGGTAATGCAAATGCAAGTATAAAAAACTCTCGGATTCTCTAAGGTTTGTACAAGATGAGTTCCACAAAATCTCACAAATGAGCACCGATTGCAAAGAAAAACAATTTCTTCTGAACTGTTGGAGCGTTTCAATGTTGATAGAGAGAACTTTTTGGCTCAGATTGTTACAGGGGACGAAACCTGGGCACATCATTTTGTACCTGAGACAAGAAGACAGTCAATGGAGTGGCATCATCCGCACTCACTATGAAGAAAGAAATTCAAGACATCTCCTTCAGCTAGAAAGGTCATGGTCACTGTCTTTTGGGACATTAAAGGTGTGATTCTTGTGGATGTTATGCCAAGAGGAGAGACAATCAATTCGCAAGCTTACATTAAAACATTAAAAGTGTGATTCTTGTGGATGTTATGCCAAGAGGAGAGACAATCAATTCACAAGCTTACATTAAAACATTGAAAAAACTCAATCAACGTTTTCGCAGATTTCGGCCGCACAAGAATCCATCAGATCTCCTTCTCCTTCATGACAATGCGCGCCCTCACACAAGCCTGGCAAGACGGGAAGCAATCACCAGATTGGGTTGGACTGTACTCCCCTTCCACCACACAGCCCTCACACAAGCCTGGCAACACGGGAAGCAATCACCAGATTGGGTTGGACTGTACTCCCCTTCCACCATACAGCCCTCACACAAGCCTGGCAACACGGGAAGCAATCACCAGATTGGGTTGGACTGTACTCCCCATCCACCACACAGCCCTGATTTGGCACCCTCTGATTTCCATCTCTTTGGTCCACTTAAAGATGGCCTCCGTGGAACAAAGTTTGAAGATGATGAAGGAGTGAAGAGATGGCTACACAATCAAGACAAAACTGGTATACGCTAGGAATACATGCACTTGTTGTGCGCTAGCATTAAGCTGTACAAGTGGGTGTGGATTATGTTGAATGATACCGATGTTTACATGACATATACATCATCATCATCATCATCATCAAGTACCGAACCTAGTGGCGTAGGTGATCATGTCTCTCCACAACTTTCGATCTCGGCAGCTATTTATCATTTCTGTTGTTGACCTTCTGCCAAGCCATTCTCTTAAGCTGTCTGTTATTTTTTCTCTTTGCTTCCCTCTATCTCTTCGTCCCTCAATTTTTCCAGTTGTTACAATATACTCAAGTTGTTCTCTTCTCATTACATGGCCAAAAAATGATGATTGTCTCTTCCTAACATTGGAAATTAGCTCTCTTTTTGCTTTGACCTCTCTCAGAACCTCTTCATTACTCTTCTTAGCTGTCCATGGTATTCTCAACATTCTTCTGTAAAACTACATTTCTACAGACTCCAGTGATTTTCATGTCCATATATACCGTGTAAAAGCTTCACACTTTTTAAATTAACGTTCCCGAGAAAATCGCTGTGGTACTGAATGCACTAGGTAATAGACAGGACGTAGAGCTGGCGCGGCTCTACAGGGGATGGCTACATAAGTGTGGACAAGATGCACTTCAATGTTTCTTTCCAAAGAGACAGCCAGTTGTGTTTTCTCTGAGCGAATAATATAATCTTTAAAGCAGATTGTTAATTCATCGTTTATAATAAGTTTAGCAGGCACAAGGAATAAAAAAAAAGAACTAGAAAATACTAATAAGAGCACTAAAAAAGAGGCAAAGACAATGGACATCAACTTCCTGATATTTAGAGGCTCATCCACAACACGGATTTGTGGCGAGGAATACAGTAAGACTTGTGCAAAGTCGGGTGACACTTGAGCGATAATAAGTTAATTGTTGGAGAGTTTTTTTTCTTCTATCCTACCTTGTGTTCCATCTGAGACTGGAGATTGTATCTACCTTATGTTCCATCTGAGACTGGAGATTGTTCCTACCTTATGTTCCATCTGAGACTGGAGATTGTTCCTACCTTATGTTCCATCTGAGACTGGAGATTGTTCCTACCTTATGTTCCATCTGAGACTGGAGATTGTATTTACCTTATGTTCCATCTGAGACTGGAGATTGTTCCTACCTTATGTTCCATCTGAGACTGGAGATTGCTCCTACCTTATGTTCCATCTGAGACTGGAGATTGTTCCTACCTTATGTTCCATGTGAGACTGGAGATTGCTCCTACCTTATGTTCCATCTGAGACTGGAGATTGTTCCTACCTTATGTTCCATCTGGGAGCCTAAGGAAACCAAGAATAACTTCACCTTAATTTTTTTGTTTTACTAATTGGCGAGTTCTTTATGTTGACAGACATATCTGTGACGTCATTAATGTAGAACTGTCCGAGACAACAAGAGATGTCTAATTATATCACAAGCTTAAGTCAACACAAGCGATAGAAACAAAAAAAAAAGCCTTTATTTCCACCTTGGTGCATTAAGTACAAAGTGATATTATCTTGTGAAAATGGTACAAATTTATAGAAAAATATAAATTTATCTGAGTGTTCATGTCATCATTTACATTCATTCGCATTTTTGGCAAGCTGTATCAACTCGTTTGACAAGAGCTTGTGCAAATAATATAAAACAGCAAAAATTAGGAAAATAAAATAGATACTCGCGTAACAGATGATAATAAGTCTACCCTGCAGAGAAGTCAAAAATAGAAACCGGACGAAACAATACTCAAATAATGTCTAGACCAAATATTCACTCTAAGGATTACACAAGAATAACATACAAAAGAACAACAATTAATCTGCAAATTTCATTGAATATAAAAGCATTTGACATCAGACATAGATTGTCCTTGTGGAATATCTTGAAACATTATGGAATACCGCCAATTACCAACAATATAAAAGACATATGTATGATGGCTATACTTGCGCAGTTCGTACAGGGGAGGGAATGAGTGATTGGTTTTGAATTGAAACAGGAGTCAAACAGGGATGTATACTATCACCATTGTTATTTGGAGTTACCATTGATTACATAATGAGTAAAGTTTGCAAACGTGATAATGACATTAAGTGATACGACAGGAATTACTTGGAAGGTCTAGATTTTGCTGATGATATAGTGCTCATAAATGACATCAACAAGATGCAAAATATCACATACACCTTATCATCCAAGGCAAAATAAATTGGACTTGAAATCAACAACAGGGATAAAACAGAAATAATGAAAAGTAACAATACTCATGAGAGCAATATTTATCTAAATGGCCAGGCATTGGAAAGAGTAGACCACTATATATATATCTTGGTAGTAATATAGATCAAGAAGATGAAACAAAGAAATAGATCAGAAGCAGGAAAGTAAAAGCAGCAACAAATTTTACAAATCTGGACAAAATATGGAAATAAAAAATAATATGCAAGAAAGCCAAACTTTGGATATTCAGCTCAAACATATTATCAACACTTACCTAAGCACGTGAAAGCTGGAAAACATCAATAGAGATTGAGAAAAAAAACTAAACGCTTTTGAAGACAGAGGCCTAAGAAAAATACTCTATGTACAATAGAATGAATTCAAGAGTAATATTAAAATAAAAGAAATGGTCATGCAACCAAATATTTCATCTACAATGATGGAAAGAAGATGGGTATGTTCTGAGAAGAGACAATAAGAGAATTTCAAAACAGGCTCTTCTATGGGAAACATCAGAATACAGAAACAGATGAAGACCTAGAGAGACACTAAAAAGGACACTAATAAGAGAAGCAAAGTTTGTAGGCATAGACTCATAAGATCGAACATCTCGCTGAGAATAGAGATGGAGAAAAACACTAGAAGCCCTGTGTGATGTCTAACGGCTGCAGGAAGGGTAAAGCATCCCCTAATACGTGCTGAAGGCGGGTAGCATAGCTGAGAGTGTAGCTCACTATGTGAACGAAGATAGAACATGATCCTTGCGAGAACTAATAGAATCTGTTGGGGATTTGAAATGGTATGTGGTGGTAATATGGTATGTGATATGGTATGTAGTATGGTATGTAATATGGCATGTAATATGGCATGCAATATGGTATGTAATATGGTATGTAATATGGTATGTAATATGGCATGTAATATGGTATGTAATATGGCATGTAATATGGTATGTAATATGGTATGTGATATGGTATGTGATATGGTATGTAATATGGTATGTAATATGGTATGTAATATGGTATGTGATATGGTATGTAATATGGTATGTAATATGGTATGTGATAAGAGAATATTGAAGAAAAGACTTATCAGTGAATATGATTAGATATTGGTTCAAGCGAGGACAGAGGAGTCAGCACAAACTACGGAGATCAATATAGGGTCCACAAGACAGGCTGAACATGTAACCACGTCGAGGATTGATAGATCAGGACGATTTGAACAACTGCAATGACTGGCCAAGAAAAGTGATAAATTGTTTGAGTACACACATGACTTGTCTCTTATTAAGATCAGAAATAATTATGATGATGTCGGTTCTATCTTTCTGTATACACGACTCAGCAAACATCATGCATGATTGTCACAGATCGATGAATTATAAGTCAATGTAATTTGTCACCGTCATGAGAAGTAAAGTTCCATGGACAGATAAAAAAGACCAAAACCAGGAAAGTCTCAAAGAGGCCAAAACAAAAATGAAGCTCTTAAAAAATAAAAGAAAGAAACAATGAACATATTTTTCGAGCACACCATGAGAAGAGGAAAGTTGGAATACTTGTTTACAACTGGAAAAATACAGGGAAAGAAAGATCGCGGACGACAAAAAGAGAAAATACTAGACAGCTTGGTGTCATGGCATGGAAGACAGTCAACAACAGAACTGATATGATGCACAGTCGATTGAAGATTGTGGAAGGACATGATCGCCTACGCTAACTGGTATGGCACATGATGAGGAGGTTGATAACGATGACGTCAACTTTTGTAGGCAGGCATCAATGTTCAGCACGTTTATTTAATCTTTTTCGTTTCATTTTCTGCCATTTTGGCAAAGGTTAACACCATCTAGGAACTTGACAGCGAATAAGCGACGGCAGAAACTGTAACAACAAGTCATTTCTAGACAGAACATGCCAGAAACTGTAACAACAAGTCATTTCTAGACAGAACATGCCAGAAACTATAACAATAAGCCATTTCTATACAGAACATGCCAGAAACTGTAACAACAAGCCATTTCTATACAGAACATGCCAGAAACTGTAACAACAAGCCATTTCTAGACAGAACATGCCAGAAACTGTAACAACAAGTCATTTCTAGACAGAACATGCCAGAAACTGTAACAACAAGTCATTTCTAGACAGAAACATGCCAGAAACTGTAACAACAAGCCATTTCTAGACAGAACATGCCAGAAACTGTAACAACAAGCCATTTCTATACAGAACATGCCAGAAACTGTAACAACAAGCCATTTCTAGACAGAACATGCCAGAAACTGTAACAACAAGCCATTTCTAGACAGAACATGCCAGAAACTGTAACAATAAGCCATTTCTAGACAGAACATGCCAGAAACTGTAACAACAAGCCATTTCTAGACAGAAATGCCTGGAATATTTATACAAGCAATAGATGAAATGTTCGGGCTTACGGTAAAAATGAAACCAGGCAAAACAACATCAAAAGCTTTCTATCTCAAAACACCAGGACAGATAACAAGAGGGAGACCAAGGTAGAGATGGATAGACGGAATCAAAGACATATGCAAGATCCAAAACATTTTCTGTCAGCTAGATACGCCCAAGAACGACACTACATCTCTAAAAGTGAAACGAACATCAGGACACTAAGGACATCAAATGATACATTCCTCCTTTTCTTCTGCCATGTTGCAGGGAAACAGTAGATGGATAAATGGAAGAAGAAGCGATGAAAATAATTTAAAAGAAATGTATGTTTCAATTTAAACCTTAATAAAGTAATATGTAGGCTACACATACATTAAACAGATTAATAAATAAAGTTATATTTCCATGAACATGCAATTAGTGTAAGAGAACAACCGGTTTTTAAAACATTCATTAGAAAAGCGAACAAATGTTTATAAAATATAAATAAATGAGAGTGTTAAAAGCTTGATACAAATGTTGTCACTAGACACAACTCGTGCGTGTGTGTGTGTGTCTGTGTGTGTGTGTGTACACAAACAGCCATTATGAGCCATGCTTAATAAGTGTAGCAATAATACATACACACACGCAGACTAAGTAAATATACACATTTGTACACACGTGTTTATATACAAATATCAAGCACACATCATATATTTTGTGTGCGCGCACAAAAGCGTTTGAAACTTGTGTTTAAAATTGGATAGAAGTGTGCACTTCAATGACGACAGTACAATGTGGCATAACAATACATTTGATGCCAAAAAGTATCAAGGGATGACAGGATAGTTCCCAGTTACACTAGATTTGATCGTGACCGCTTCTATCTAGACAAAACCTAGTCACATCTTAGGGAGCCGCGATTACTGAACTGGACCACTAACGGCAAGAGGTCGAGTTAGATCCTGATCGACGGCTTCCAGGTTCACCCAGCCTTAAATAGTAAGTTTCTGTCGGACCAAAGAGCCGAGGATCCAAATCATGACTCTTCAAGTCTGACCACTGCTGTGTCTCGTTTTGTTAAGCACTTAAGATTAATTATTCCTCTTAGGGTTTCTTTTGGCCTTCCTTGTTTTCGTTTACCACTGGGTGTCCACATGAACACATGACGTCTTCTTTTGTTCATTTTGATCACATGACCGATGTACTTCCAGGGCCTTCTCTGCTCATAATTTGACTCGTATTCTTGTTTAGTTATCTTCCCTTATAGTTTGCCTCGTATTCTTGTTTAGTTATCTTCCCTTATAGTTTGACTCCTATTCTTGTTTGGTTTCTTCTCTTATAGTTTGCCTCGTATTCTTGTTTAATTATCTTCCCTTATAGTTTGCCTCGTATTCTTGTTTAGTTATCTTCTCTTATAGTTTGACTCCTATTCTTGTTTAGTTATCTTCTCTTATAGTTTGACTCCTATTCTTGTTTAGTTATCTTCTCTTATAGTTTGACTCCTATTCTTGTTTAGTTATCTTCTCTTATAGTTTGACTCCTATTCTTGTTTAGTTATCTTCCCTTATAGTTTGCCTCGTATTCTTGTTTAGTTATCTTCCTTATAGTTTGACTCCTATTCTTGTTTAGTTATCTTCTCTTATAGTTTCATTCGGTCTCAAGTCTCAACAATGTATGTTTAAGAGTCTTCCGGGGAATTTATTTTAAACGACAATTATATATATATATATATATGGATAATGTCACTGTTTTCCATGAGCATTGATACGTCTCTGGTTGGTGTATCACTCCAGGTTTGAATATTTGTGATACCCAGAGACTGAACGTATCCGGAGCTGAATGTACCTTAGATAATATTTTATCACAAAGCACAGAACATATTCCTTATCTGATCATCCTACTGTCATAGGTTTATGGTCTATTTGTATAGCCAGACGGAGAAATTCAAATGGTAATAGACACGGAACAAAGTATTAAAACCGCTAATTGGTCACATGACATGCGTGCTCAGTAGTGTCTTAAAGAATTGTTTATCTATTGTCTATTATTTCTGTGTTTTATCTATTGTCTATTATTTCTGTGTTTTATTTATTGTCTATTATTTATCTGTTTTATTTATTGTCTATTATTTCTGTGTTTTATTTATTGTCTATTATTTCTGTGTTTTATCTATTGTCTATTATTTCTGTGTTTTATCTATTGTCTATTATTTCTGTGTTTTATCTATTGTCTATTATTTCTGTGTTTTATTTATTGTCTATTATTTCTGTGTTTTATCTATTGTCTATTATTTCTGTGTTTTATCTATTGTCTATTATTTCTGTGTTTTATCTATTGTCTATTATTTATGTGTTTTATCTATTGTCTATTATTTCTGTGTTTTATTTATTGTATATTATTATTGTTGTACAAAGAAATTACGACGGTGGTTTTCTGTTGCCTTCCGTCGGTTTGTTTACGGTTGGCTCCGCTAGCCTTTGACTAAAAAGTCTCACCCACAAGGCAGTGGGGTTGTTTTACTTTGGGGTACCCTCCCTTAGCCTTTTACCCTCCCGAGCTTACCTGCAAGGCAGCAGGGCAGCCACAGGTTGTACTGTTTACTGCATACAGTAGCAGGTAAAATTACCCACCCTGACAGTGTGAATCATGGACAATAGGAAAACAGACAAGAATATCACTGGAGTCTGTAGAAATGTGGTTTTACAGAAGAATGTTGAGAATACCGAGGACAGCTAAGAAGAGTAATGAAAACGTTCTGAAAGAGGCCAAAGTAAAAAGAGAGCTTATTTCCAATATTAGGAAGAAACAATCATCATTTTTTGGTCATGTAATGAGAAGAGAACAAAGGGAATATATTGTAACAACTGGAAAAACTTAGGGATGAAGACATCGAGGGAAGCAAAGATAAAAAGATACCAGACAGCTTAAGAGAATGGCTTGGCAGAAGGTCAACAACAGAAATGATAAATAACTGTCGAGATCGAATGTTGTGGAGAGACATGATCACCTACGCCAGCAGGCCCGGTAGTTGATGGCGATTATTATTGTTGTGCTTTATTTATTGTCTGTTATTTCTGTGTTTTATTCATAATGGCTACGTCTTTGTTTAGCTAAAGTCTACGTTTGTTTACACTATCAGGCCTACCAGAATTCCGCAACGTCGTTTTTTTAAAAACTTTTGTCCTTCATCACTGTAAAGTTGTAGCTGTTTTTTTCCCTACGTTTTTGCTTTTCTCCCTAAATCATTTATTTACATTAGACTTAAACATGAAGTGTTTCTTTGTCTTCACAGCTATTCGTTGTAAAACCGGCAGGGCATTTTTTGGATGTAATTTACGAATCATTATAATAATTATTGCCCCAACTAGATATACATTATAAATTACTGTTTTAGCCATTTTTTGCTAGGTTTTGGCTGGCCAGTTAAACAGCTTTTGTTAATTTGTCCTGAGAGTTAAAACAATTAACATTAACGGCCCAATCACAAACTGCCAATCTGGCATTATACAAGGTCCCAGGTGGGCAGGTCACTCGATGAGCCATACCCCAGCTGCAGAGGAAGAAAGCCTGGCAGTTGTCGGGATCTCTATGGTAACCAAACAGGTCTGGGCACTGGTAATCTGCGAGGTAAAATGGTGATAGTTAAAATAGTCATCTGTGAAATCAGTAAAGAGATTCAGTTTTACTTTTGTCAACGTCAATAAATGACATCACACAATCAATCAGTCCGTCTTCGTGGATGTCGTTGGTGTGTTCTTGGTGTCAACGTCAACAACTTATATCGCACATTCAATCAATCAGTGATGTCGTTGGAGTGTTCCCATGAGAACCTCATAATTTCCTTCCAGCCTCCACGGCGATGACCTTCTGTGATGTCATAAGTGTCCTTTCTTTGACGTCATACTTCAAACACCCACTCATTGTGTAGTCCCTGTGTTAGTGACCTCTTTTTTAGACTCGATTATTTCCTCTGACATTTATATTCTCAAAACCTGTAGCTATTGACATCTGTGCTTCACTGTTTGTTGTCGTTGACCCCGTCTTCTGAAGAAGGCTGCCGGTCCAAACGTCAGTATTTTGTTGTGTTCCTTTTTCGTAAAGCTGTCACCGTACCTTGGAGTGTATACCACACCCCACTATTGGCTTCTAGCAGATACGGCTGAGAAATGATAAACAATTAAGTCTATAATTACAGATAGAGGAGACTGTGAGGTGGTAAGAGGAGACTGTGAGGCGGGAAGATGAGACTGTGAGGCGGTAAGAGGAGACTGTGAGGTGTAAGAGGAGACTGTGAGGCGGTAAGAGGAGACTGTGAGGCGGTAAGAGGAGACTGTGAGGAGGTAAGAGAAGACTGTGAGGCGGTAAGAGGAGACTATGAGACGGTAAGAGGAGACTGTGAGGCGGTAAGAGGAGACTGTGAGGCGGTAAGAGGAGACTGTGAGGCGGTA
Source organism: Megaustenia siamemsis (assembly GCA_032433765.1). Classification (NCBI taxonomy): domain Eukaryota; kingdom Metazoa; phylum Mollusca; class Gastropoda; order Stylommatophora; family Ariophantidae; genus Megaustenia; species Megaustenia siamemsis. Next base: position 33,301,421 of record JAVIAB010000046.1, on the reverse strand, counting down.
AGAGGAGACTGTGAGACGGTAAGAGGAGACTATGAGGCGGTAAGAGGAGACTGTGAGGCGGTAAGAGGAGACTGTGAGGCGGTAAGAGGAGACTGTGAGGCGGTAAGAGGAGACTGTGAGACGGTAAGAGGAGACTATGAGGCGGTAAGAGGAGACTGTGAGGCGATAAGAGGAGACTGTGAGGCGGTAAGAGGAGACTGTGAGACGGTAAGAGGAGACTATGAGGCGGTAAGAGGAGACTGTGAGGCGGTAAGAGGAGACTGTGAGGCGGTCAGAGGAGACTGTGAGGCGGTAAGAGGGGACTGTGAGGCGGTAAGAGGAGACTGTGAGACGGTAAGAGGAGACTGTGAGGCGGTAAGAGGAGACTGTGAGGCCGTAAGAGGAGGCTGTGAGGCGGTAAGAGGAGACAGTGAGGCGGTAAGAGGAGACTGTGAGGCGGTAAGAGGAGACTGTGAGACGTTAAGAGGAGACTGTGAGGCAGTAAGAGGAGACTATGGGGCGGTAAGTGGAGACTGTGAGGCGGTATGAGGGGACTGTGAGGCGGTAAGAGGAGACTGTGAGGTGGTAAGAGGAGACTGTGAGGCAGTAAGAGGAGACTGTGAGGCGGTAAGAGGAGACTGTGAGGCGGAAAGAGGAGACTGTGAGGCAGTAAAGAGACTGTGAGGCAGTACGAGGAGACTGTGAGGCGGAAAGAGGAGACTGTGAGGCGGTAAGAGGAGACTGTGAGGTGTAAGAGGAGACTGTGAGGCGGAAAGAGGAGACTGTGAGGCGGTAAGAGGAGACTGTGAGGTGTAAGAGGAGACTGTGAGGCAGTAAAGGGACTGTGAGGCAGTACGAGGAGACTGTGAGGCGGAAAGAGGAGACTGTGAGGCGGTAAGAGGAGACTGTGAGGCGGAAAAAAAAAAGATTATGTGGCGGTAACAGGAGACTGTGAGGCGGTAAGAGGAGACTGTGAGGCGGTAAGAGGAGACTGTGAGGCGGTAAGAGGAGACTGTGAGGCGGTAAGAGGAGACTGTGAGGCGGTAAGAGGAGACTGTGAGGCGGTATGAGGAGATTTTGTGGCGGTAAGAGGAGACTGTGAGGCAGGAATAGGAGACTGTGAGGCAGTAAGAGGAGACTGTGAGGCGGTAAGAAGAGACTACGAGGCGAGAAACGGTTATTGACGTTAGAAACTGGAGACATTTGACTCGGGGGAAAATGCACAAACAAGCTGCCACAGGAAACAGTGGGAACTGTTTCAATCGTAACCGTGCTCTTAAACATTTAGACTAGCGCTTTGCTGCTAGAGGTAAGAGTGCTAACGGAAGCTTCCAGTTCACCCAACCATAGCACACATACAAGCACACTTTCCCAAAACAAAGTATTTGTTTATAATTCTAACATAATCACAGAACCATTCGTAAATGGTCTTCAGGCTGGGGCACAGAATCCACAACAAATGCAGTTCTCATTAATTTACATCAGATTCTACAAACTATAGTCCGTTCATAAAGTCATGAACACGTTTGCTTTTGATTTGCATGAAAGCTACCTATTTGATGGCAGTGATTTCTTGCATGCAGCTTTAGAACATCCTTAAAGTTATGTAAATATTTTTTGCTCGTAGACATTTGTTCAGGTTAGCAAGATTTCTTCTTTAGGCTATATTGAAATCAACTTCACGGAATTGGACATAATTTTATCCGATTTATTATGCTCTGTCGTGTTGTTCTAAAAATAGTTTTGTTTTCACATTGAAATTGACCGAAGAAATAAAAATTCATGATTTCTCCGTGCACCAATTCGACTTTCAGTTGAAATCGGTAAACAATAAAGTTATAATGCGACGCAGCCGCTCATGTTAAAGGCGTATCCAGTTATTACTGTGAAGTTATTGTATTATAATGTTGGCTTCGAAAAACTGACATTTATATCAACATCATATAAGTTTGAAATGCAAATTGATAATTATGCAGAAGGTTACCGTTTTACTATACCAGCACTTCCGCAGGAATTCGAAGATGGGTTATATGTGATATTCATGTCCCAAAGAGACGTGCGAATTGGCACTTGGTCTGGATAGACTATCCTTTTCCCGTTGGTTTAAACAAGACTCAGAGTGCACTCATGTCAAGCAAGGAAGGAAAAGGAAAGTTGACGACTTTGGCGTAGATGTCATAAGACTGGAGATATTGAAAATGTTTGCTACAAATGTACTTGTTATTCTCAGAAAGTTAAAATGAATATTGCATTCCGACTGCAGTATTAAAATTTCTAAAAGTACACTATAGAAAATTGTACGAGCCACCGGCTTCACTGTCAGGAAAACTGTAGGCAGCAGGAATATTATTTGTGAAAAACCACATTTGATTGCTGTCCCAAGCAAATACCCAAGGCAGATCCGTGAGCGGCGGGAGCAAGGCTATGGTATTGTATATTTGAACAAATCCTGGGTCAATGCTCACCACACCTATGCTAAAGAATGGCAATCAGTAGACGGTGAACCGAAAAGAACAATTCCCAGCAGCAACTGTCAGCGCATCATTCTAACTCATGTTGGAAGCTGTGAAAACTGCCTTGTTCATGACGCAGGACTTATTTTCCAATCATAAAGTACCGACGTTAAAGTCTAATACACAGAAATGAATGGACACATTTTCAGGCCCTTGTTGGAGAACGATATTTTTCCAATCCTGGATAGACCATCATCCCTAGTAATGAATAATGTATCTTATCACAATCATGTGTTCGCGGAAGACAAAGTACCAACTGCATCAAATACAAAAGATCAAATTAGGATCTTCTGGAAGAAATGTGTTGGACAAGAGCTCCGGATGGAAGATGATTACTGGCAACGAGATAGATGACAATTTGTCCAGCCGTGAACTATTATTAACATCGTGGAATCATCAGATTCGGAATGATGAAGACCATATTTTGTTGACAGGCCGAATAACAGCCTGGGACGATTATGCGCATGATGAGCAAATAGTTGTATAATGTATGTACAATGGCAACAAATATATTTCCATACCAAAATGCGTCTACCACCATTCAATTTGAGGTACAGTTAGAACACCCTGGGGTCTAATCTTGACCGAAGGGAAAGACTAACTGTAGCAAAATGAAGTCATGTTTGCAATTACATAACGGGCAACACACACAATTACTTGTTCTATAAAAGTATTATGTAGATACGCCTCTGAAAAGAATTGAACTGGAAATTAACATGTTTACTGTAAAATCTAAAATTTGAATCAACTTATATGCAATGGTCATAAAAGACAAAAGGAATTCGCCGATGTACAAAATCTGGTGTATCTGTGGAATAATTAATATCAATATTTTTGCGTCATGGATATTCTACGGTTGCATGCAAAAATCCCTGCGATCTAACAGGCAGTTTTCACGCAAATCGAAAGAAAACGTGTTTATGAATTTATGAACGGACTATAATGAAACAATCAACAATAGAATGACATGAACAAGATGAAGGTAGAATTGTTTCTTACCGTTTAGTGCTGGGACACTGTGAGCTGATGCAGGTCCATTATGAGCCAGCGAACTTGTCCAACCAACGTCTTCGTCTGTCGCTTCTCTTGGGTCAAAGTTATTTTCAGAATTGTTGTTGGCCAAATCAGTTGGCTTTGCGCTTTTTTGGGTTGACCTCAGTTCATTCTTGCCATTATCGTTACCAGGGGAAGCAGCATCCTTTTTATCAAGGACTTTGTATTTTGTGTAATCGTTTGGACCATACAGTTCTACAGGAGGGAAACCTTCAACGCGATACATGTCTTCGTGTTTACTTTTCAGATCCTGAGTGGAATCTTCATTGTTATAATCAAATAAATCTACACCTGAGATATCGACATCATGCAAGTTCTGTGAATAGGCCGAAGTCCTGCCACTTGATTCCACAGAAGACCATCTTGAGGGCTCCTCTGTTAGTGGGAAACGTCTAAGAAAGTTAGCGTCGTTTTCTTTGTAATCCTGAGTAAAGAGATATGTTCCAGAATTAACACTAATTGGCTTACTATCTTTGCTTTTCGTTACATGATTTATGTTCTCCGACATTCTTTGATTATTCTCATTCATGTTTATTTCAACATCTTTCTTTTGAGGTAGTTCATCATCTTTCGACACCTTTTCGTTGCCCAGAATTTTCTGAAATTTGTTTTCATTATTTTCCCACGGTCTTGCTTTCCATAAATAATTTGTTACCTGACTTTCATGTTTATCAGATGCTACCCCGAAGTCGGAATGAAGCTCTAACTCCGGGACATAGTCCTGCCCATCATTTCTACTTTGATATTGTCTGGCTTTGTGCCTGCCGAGCGCGATGTTGTAAGCTTTCCATGGGTGGATAAACGAAGTTGGTTGCACTTGATGATGCTGCTCATCAACCAAGAAATCGGAAAATCCTGAAGCATATGGGATTGCCTCAGGCTTCTCTCTTGGGCTATTTATAGCATAATCATAAACGCTGCCGCTGGGGTCTGCAAGCCCATTGGTGTAAATGGAAGAGAGTAGCTTTTCAGGGATCACATTGCCATTTATTCTTTGTCCCTCGAAATGTTGGTAGTGGAAGTTACTTTCTGTTGAGCTTAAACCGGAAGTTTTGTCTGAAGATGTTGCCGTTTTCATGTGTGCGATGTTTGCTTGACTGGGCAGGCCTTGAGCAATGGTTGGTTGTGTCTCGTTTACCGTTTGGGCTGTATTCAATTTACTCGACGTGGGTGTCTCGTTTACCGTTTGGGCTGTATTCAATTTACTCGACGTGGGTGTCTCGTTAACGTTTGAAGAAAGTTCCATGATATTGGATATGGATGCTTCATCAGATGTGTTGGATGGGTCCAGGGTACTGAATGCAGACGCTTCATCCGTGTTTTTAAAGAGATTTAATATACCGGAAGTTGATGTCTGGTTTATATGAGGTGGCTCAAATATATTGGTTGTAGATGTTTCATCAGATGTGTTGGATGGGTCCAGGGTACTGGATATAGATGTTTCATCAGATGTGTTGGATAGATTCAAAATACTGGATATAGATGTTTCATCAGATGTGTTGGATAGATTCAAAATACTGGATATAGATGTTTCATCATTTTGGAGCAGGTTCAAAATGCTGGAACTAGCTGTCTCAAGTGTTTTAGGATACATATAGTTAACAACAGATGCAGGTTGTCGATGATTGTTGGATACATTTAATACATTTGATGTAGATTTCTCATCATCATCAGATTTGCTGGATACATTTAATACATTTGATGTAGATTTCTCATCATCATCAGATTTGTTGGATACATTTAATACACTTGATGTAGATTTCTCATCATCATCATCAGATTTGTTGGATACATTTAATACATTTGATGTAGATTTCTCATCATCATCAGATTTGTTGGATACATTTAATACACTTGATGTAGATTTCTCATCATCATCATCAGATTTGTTGGATACATTTAATACATTTGATGTAGATTTCTCATCATCATCAGATTTGTTGGATACATTTAATACACTTGATGTAGATTTCTCATCATCATCAGATTTGTTGGATACATTTAATACATTTGATGTAGATTTCTCATCATCATCAGATTTGTTGGATACATTTAATACACTTGATGTAGATTTCTCATCATCATCAGATTTGTTGGATACATTTAATACATTTGATGTAGATTTCTCATCATCATCAGATTTGTTGGATACATTTAATACACTTGATGTAGATGTCTCATCAGTTCTTTTCAACAGATCCAGAAGATCTAAAGTAGATGTCACATATTCTTTGCGGAATTGTTCTGTTACAACAGATGTAGATATTTCATCCTGATGGGACACGCTCAATATACTGTAAGTAGATGTTTCATCGGATTTGTTGATAAATGTACTATGTTGGGTGTAGATGTTTCATCGGATTTGTTGGATAAATCTACTATGTTTGGTGTAGATGTTTCATCGGATTTGTTGGATGAATCTAATACACCAGATGTAGATGTTTCATTAGTATTTTGAAAGAGGTTAAAATAAGTGAAAGTAGATTCCTCATGTCCTTTGGGGAATAAATCTATTTCATGAACTGTCTTATCCTCATGAGATAGATTTAATATGTTGTATTTAGATGCCTGATCAGCTTTGTCGGATACATCTGTTATGCTGGATGCAGCAATGTTGGATAGATCTAATATATTGGATGCAGGTGTTTCGCTTTCATGTGACGAACTATCAAAACTGTTGGACAGTTCAACATTGGGAGTCACGTACACTGTTTGGGGCGGTGCAATAGTAGACGGATGACTGTTATAAGAGTCAATGCTTGGTCCTGCTATGTTCACGTGTGACGGGTCAGCTGGATGAGAGGAGACCGAGTTTAGCGGCACGTTCTTGTAAGATATGACTACGGGTATCTTGTCCTCGTTTAGGATCGTAAACGTATGTTGATCGTTTGTTTCCGAACGTAATGTTGACAGTCGAATTTCCTCAAACAAGTCACTGACGTCCGAATTACTCTGACTCGAGTCCATAGTCAAGTTGGCGTCATCAGTTTGGTTGTCTTCGTTGTATTTCCTTTGAAGTTTATTCTGTAAATTCAAATTGACCTCCGAAAGGTTTAGCTTAGCTAGAGACAGCATTGCTGACACCTTCTGCAGGCGATCAAGTGTAACATCTCTATATGGCACCGGTCGTAAAAGGGCATCGCCCACAAGATGTCTGTCTACAACGACAGAACCTGATGACGTTATGCTGACGTGTTCCTGTCGATTGTCTTCATTATCAGCGCTATTGATGATGTGGTCAGATTGAGCAGAATTCAGGCCAAATTGAGTAAACTGGTTCATTTCGAGAGATCTTGGTTCCTTCGTTTGGTTTTCAGTCAGGGCTACCGAGTTTATGTTAAAATGATCCTTGTCGAAAATGCGAAAATTGTGGCCAGCGGATGCTTCAGTCTGGTCATTGTTAACGTTGGTTATACTGGACATGTTCGCTATTTCATGGCTTCCACTTTTGGTTCCGCTATCTGGTAAAGAAGGTTCGCCGAAACTGCCAAGGTGATTGCTCCGCTCAGTTATGTTTGTGAGAGAAATAACGCTTGATTGACCAGCTGCCACGTGTTGATTTGTTGATATGGCAAAATAACCTTGACCTTTATAAGTAATTACGTTGTTATTTCCGGTGTTTGCAGGGCTGGGGCTGCTAGAACGATTATCAAAGATAGGACTGTCAACAGAGGTCGCTATAGTTTTCGATGTTTGATCTGTCACTTCAGCAGGAACAGCAGTAATGTTAGATATTTGATCTACAACTTCAGTAGGGGCAACAGGAATGTTGGATGTTTCATCTTCAACTTCAGTAAGGACAATAGTAATTTTGGATGTTTCATCTACAACTTCAGTAGGGACAACAGGAATGTTGGATGTTTCATCTACAACTTCAACAGGGACAACAGGAATGTTAGATGTTTCATCTACAACTTCAACAGGGACAACAGGAATGTTAGATGTTTCATCTACAACTTCAATAGGGACAACAGGAATGTTGGATGTTTCATCTACAACTTCAGTAGTGACAACATTAATTTTTGAAGTTTGATCTGCCACTTCAACGGGGACAGCAGTAATGTTAGATATTTGATCTACAATTTCAGTCTGAACAGCAGTCCTGTCGGACAGTTGTTTTGCAATCTCAGCATGTAAAGAACGTTGAGACTGCCCCATTAAAGCTGCCAAATCAATGTCATGTATAGAAGCGTCTGCTAAAGCTTTGTTTACATCAAGCTGTGCAAGTATTGTTGCTGTCGGTAGGGAATTCGTATCTTTCATTGATTCCTCTACTACAGCGGATTCTGCTGTCGATACTTGAATATCGCTTTCTCGAGATATGCTTTCACCGAAGTGTTTTATTTCCTCTTGAGCAAACGTTGACTCTGGATTGTTGATCGAGAAATCAATATCAGACGCTGCAGTATGTGTCGACTTGTTGGTGAGGATATCAACACCAGAATCAGCAACATTAACTGAGTTATCATGACTGCGTCCAGCATCTATGGCTGCCTTATAGGCTTCCATTGCTTGGGCGTCACCTTGCGTGGTCTGTGTATTCATGTAGACGTTTCGGGAGACCCATTTGTCATCTTCGAGTGCCACTTCCTGAGTTAAATTTAGGTTTTCGTTTCTACGTACCAGGGACTTCCCCCACAAATCTGGAGTGTCCACTAGTGTCTGATTCATGCCGTCAATAGTTTGAGAATGTTTCTGATATTGTATTGTGAAGTCATTAATATTAAGATGATCGTCATGGGTAACATTAACGGTATTTGTTAGCAGCTTGTTACCTTTGCTGTATTCTGCATCAGGACTGCCAACTTTGTTCGCTGATTCATTGTGTACAATCGATTCTGTGTCACGAATTGTAGCTTGTGTGGTTGGTTCGATGCTGTGAAGCCCATGAGATGTAACTGCAGAATCGGTTACTGTTGTCTCCAGCGTCGTTTCATCGATGGAATCGACGATATCCAAGAATCTGTACATGTCATTTATCTCACGCTGCAAAAAAATTTCATAGTTTGTGTATTCTTTGGCCCCAGTAGAGTCATTAATGCCGGAACTGGGAATGAAAATATTCATGTTAGGATTGATATGTGTTGACATTACAGTTGACTCAGCCTCGCTTCCGCTGTTACTCAAAATATCGAGTTGATGAGAAGGTGACTCCGCTTGAATATCGTGCTTCTTCATTGCAGTGTTTCCATGATTGAAATTGATGGTGTCGTCATCATTGACCTGACCGATCTCCGGTAAAAGGGTGTTACTATCTCCGTAAAAAGGAGGGCTAGTTGGCCTAAGTTCTTTGTTACCTTCAGACTCTGTTCCCATGGGGTTTCTAACTTCCTGCGTGGGAGGCGTAGTTGGTCTATTAGCATCCGTGTTGTCCTCGGGTGCTGCATTTTCTAGGAAACTGTTAACGTTTGCATACAAGGCTGATAATGATGACAAGTTGAGGTGATCAGTCCTGGCGGGATCCTGTGACGATGTGCTGGCCTCATCTATGACGTTTCTCTGAGGAAATGAACTTGTAAAATTTGTCACTACAGATTGTTCGCCATTTTTTGTTGTGCTAACACCATTTTTCAAATATTGTTCGCCATATCGTGTAGAGTTATCGTTAATTTCAGCAATCTGTTCGCCAGATAGTCTAGTATCGACTGTAGATGTGATCATTTGTTCGTTATGCTGTTCTGTTCTATCATCGGTTGAGACACCGTGTTCGCCATCTCGCGGTGTAGTTTCATTAACCGGGACTACTTGGTCGCCATATTGTGTGATGATATCGCCAGTTGGGACAAGGTCTCCGTTTTGTAACAAATGAAGGGCCACTGCTAGGGGGGAGGTTTCACGGCTTGGGACTATCTGTGGAACAACATCCGAGTTAAGAGCTTGCCCCAGGCTGTTGTTTAGGGGGAATGCAGTCGATAGTTGGTCATCGTTGGCTTTCCTGTTTCCACTGGCAGCTTCGTCATTTTCTGTTTCCGGAGTTTGTTTACTCTGAGCTTTAATTACACTGGAAGTGCTCAAAGCAACATCCCTAATTTTATCTTTAGCTCTATCCAGCATTTCCCTGACTTTGAAATCGGCTTCATAACTTGAGCCAAGTAGTTCATTATTACCTGCTTGTCGTTCATTTGCACTTGGACTCATCAAATCGTTGAGATCACCGATGTTCAATGTTGTCTGGGAATTATCTTGCGATCTGTACATTCCTCTAAACGAGTTTTCTTCTAAATTATTTCGTTCTTGATTTCTTCTGTTCTTCCTGAGATCCCAGCCATGTCTCCCTCCATATTTATCATGTACCCAACCTTCCAGGCACCCACGTTGTTCTCATGGCCCAGATTGCGAGAACCGATACCTTCAAGGAGCTTCTCCAACCTGTTGTCTGTTAATTTATTGTCTTGCAGGGGAGACAACTGACGCCCATCATTTACAAGAACACCGTTCTGTAAGCTCGTCTCCCCTAACATATTATTTTCTTTATAATCTCCCATATCTTGTATATTAAACGTGCTTTTATCATTCGCCCAATCGCCCAGCAGCAGTGAGTTTGCGTAAAGTTGAGCTCTCGGTTTCTCACTTCTACCAGTCGATCTCTTCATCACATTCTCCATGTCAACGTCACTTCCAGCTTCAGAAATGTAGGAGTTGCCCCCAGGTTTGTCCAGTGAGCGGAGATGCATTTGTTTGAGTTCACGGATCGACTGGGCAGGGTCCATTTTTGTGCTGAAGGACAAGGTCTTGTGTTTGTCAACGTCAGAGTAGGACCGAGATTCAGTGTCCGATAATAGTTGCGTTTCGTGGTTGTTAATTAAGGCCTCTGTCTCGTCCACAACAGTATTGGGAGAACGAATTGTGTCCAGGGGAACCGCGAATAGTTCGGAGAAACTGGTCTCTCTCCAGCTATCTTTAACATCATCCTGATGAGATTTATTGCTGACATTTTCTTCTCTTCTGATCTCGTTTTGAATGTGGACGCTACTTGTGGGCAAGCCTTTTTCGCCATTTTTAAGCTCCTGCGCATGTCCAGAGTTCTGCCTGACACGTTTTCGAATACTTAGTGGAGCGCTTCGTTCAATGTTTGTGGAGAACATCACAAGTTCCTCTCGTGCGGGCTGTTCTTTACCAACATCACTATCATGAGCCGGTGCTGGGGTCCGTGTAAACTCGCCAAGCTCTGTGTCCTCGTGGGAGCTCGTCTGAGGCTGTGCAAGATCTTGAGCTTCGTGCGAGGGCTTGCCTTGGGCCTGCAGAAAGTCTTTGAAGCTGCCGTTTGTCTCACTGGCGATGACGTCACACAGCGTCGGGAGGTCGATCTCCGACAAGAGCTGCAGCATCAAGTCCACGATCTTTGCTTTCTCTGAAAAATAGCATAACATTTTGGTGTGGAGATTAACCCAAGAACTCCAGTGACATATAAATATAGACATGCACTCAACAAGAGGACAATAGAGTTGACAAACGTGATCTAGTATCTTCCATGTCAGTCAAGTGGGTAGGAGAGTTGTAATGAGAACAGGGGTAGACTTGTGAGCTAGTTGATCGTTTCACGCTGCGGGTTTTGCTCGGGAGGTGATCTCAGCAGTTGTCGACTGTTGTTTGACGTGGGATAAGGTAATCCAACGAATAAGTAGGAATATGTCAAGTCTATCACAAAGATATATATTTATTTTTATAAAAAATGGAACAATTGTCTGGGAGATTGTCGTCTGAGATGATAACAACTGCTGCCTTGCATGACGATCAATAAAAATGAAAGGGTAAATGAAGAATTAGTGGCAAATAAATGAGTATCTTGGTGCAAACATTAGTAACATAAGTGTGAGCCGGGGGGGGGGGGTTATCAGGGAAAGGAGGAAGTGTAGGAGAAGAAGAAGAGAATGAGGTGTAGGAGAAGGAGAACAGAATGAAGTGTAGGAGAAGAAGAAGAGAATGAGGTGTAGGAGAAGAAGAAGAGAATGAGATGTAGGAGAAGAAGAAGAGAATGAGATGTAGGAGAAGGAGAAGAGAATGAAGTGTAGGAGAAGGAGAAGAGAATGAAGTGTAGGAGAAGAAGAAGAGAATGAGATGTAGGAGAAGAAGAAGAGAATGAGATGTAGGAGAAGGAGAAGAGAATGAAGTGTAGGAGAAGAAGAAGAGAATGAGGTGTAGGAGAAGAAGAAGAGAATGAGATGTAGGAGAAGGAGAAGAGAATGAAGTGTAGGAGAAGGAGAAGAGAATGAGGTGTAGGAGAAGGAGAAGAGAATGAAGTGTAGGAGAAGAAGAAGAGAATGAAGTGTAGGAGAAGAAGAAGAGAATGAAGTGTAGGAGAAGAAGAAGAGAATGAAGTGTAGGAGAAGAAGAAGAGAATGAAGTGTAGCAAGAGAAAAAGAATGAGAAGAACAACAACAACAAGAGGAAGAACGGTGCATTGTTGCAGTAAGGAAACAAGTAAGGAATAAATAAAATAATTAAATTAGAGCTGAAGTGATAAACATCGAGCTATTGTATCAGCGCTAATGGGGCCCATACATGTTAGTGACTGTAGCAAGATTTACCTTGAGACGAACCAGCCAGATTCTGTCCGAGTAAAGCTTGCAGTGCGTAGTAATCGCTGTTGGTCGGCTTGCTATCCTCTACATGGTCAGCTGGTCTAGCTGTGAGCGGAACTAGTTGCAGGAGCACGACGAAAGTCACTGATGTTATCAGCATCTGGGGACATGGATCATTATCAGGTCATCAGGAATTTTTTTCTTTTCAGCGAGAAGTGGATATGCTCAGAATCCCTACAGTCTTTAAATAAGTTCCTTAACTTATATTGTGCAGCCTGGCTGATATAACGGTGTTCGTGACATCTTCTTGTGTATCGAGAACAGTCAAATATATTGTTGTTGGGAACGACAACACAGCACTTCAGACAAGCACAAAGGTGGTTTCAACAGATGATGACGTGTACGCAGGCTAACGACTCCGATAACTCACTGGTTATGCACACATCAAGCTCACCCCTGTAAGTGACTTTTCTGTTTGTTCGACGTTGTTGTTTTTTGTGTTAAAATTGTTGCAGTTTCAAGAGAGCATCATCCAGCCATGTAGACTTCCTACATCACATTTTGAGAACATTGTCTCCACATAATGTCCGCCATTTTGAGAACATTGTCTCCACATAATGTCCGCCATTTTGAGAACATTGTCTCCACATAATGTCCGCCATTTTGAGAACATTGTCTCCACATAATGTCCGCCATTTTGAGACCATTGTCTCCACATAATGTCCGCCATTTTGAGAACATTATCTCCACATAATGTCCGCCATTTTGAGAACATTATCTCCACATAATGTCCGCCATTTTGAGAACATTATCTCCACATAATGTTCGCCCTTTTCCCCCCAATTCCTCTTTCAGAGGACAGAAAGAAACAAAGATAGAACGAAAGAAAGAAAGGGAAAAAGACAGAAAAAAAAAAAAAAACTAGGGAAGGAAACCGAAAGTCCAGCCTTTATTTGTTTAACAACGATAGTCTGACGCCAACTGCTTGTTGCCGGAAACAGGAGCGCACACATTCGATATTTACTGTACACGCTTTCACGTTGTCACAGGCAACAGTCGGTCAACAGAGACAGGAGAAGCAGGCAGTGTGCTCACGCACGAGTCAGAGTTACCCAGTCTGTTTACGGCAAGGCACACACGGTCGGTAACTTCATCTGAGCATGGAGGTTGACCGAGGGAACAAATATAACTTTCTAACGAGCGACGACAGGGGAAAGTTGATTGCCAATAGTTGATTGTTTATTGTAAACTAACAACTCGTTCTAGCTGATGTTGATTCTCCAGTGAATAGAGAAACGACTGTTTAAAACAGAACAAGCGATTTTAATTGAACAATCTGTGTACATGTCTCGAGAAGATAACGTGTGTACATGTCTCGAGAAGATAAAATGTGTACATGTCTCGAGAAGATAAAGTGTGTACATGTCTCGAGAAGATAAAGTGTGTACATGTCTCGAGAAGATAAAGTGTGTACATGTCTCGAGAAGATAAAGTGTGTACATTGCTTGAAGACGAAGACATGAGTGACGATTGTGAGAAAATGGATTCCTAAGATTGTAACTTGGATTTTTTAAAAAAGATTTCGGAACAAAGCAGAAAGAATAATGTTTGTTGGTACCACAGACGCACATAATAGTGCATTTAAAAATGTGAAAATATGTTTGTTGGTACTACAGATGCACATAATAGTGCATTTAAAAATGTGAAAATATGTTTGTTGGTACTACAGATGCACATAATAGTGCATTTAAAAATGTGAAAATATGTTTATTGGTACTACAGACGCACATAATAGTGCATTTAGTAATGTGGAAATATGTTTGTTGGTACTACAGATGCACATAATAGTGCATTTAGTAATGTGGAAATATGTTTGTTGGTACTACAGACGCGCATAATAGTGCATTTAAAAATGTGAAAATATGTTTGTTGGTACTACAGATGCACATAATAGTTAGATAGATGTTCATGACGTGCCACGTTTTGTTGTCGATGATGATTGTGAGTTCACTTGTTGCTCTATTGGTGGACATTACTTTTCTGTTTACTTAGATAACCACTGTGATCTTCTTCGTCATATTTATGACCGTCCTAACTAGACATGCTGCTCACTTATCAATATTTGAGAAACTAACTGTGTAGTCAACGTATCTCAGTTCTGGTAACATCTCATTTATTGTGAAAGGGGTCTCTACAAAAGTTGTCATCGTTACTCCCATCTCTCATGGTTCATGTTCTCAGCGTAGATCTTGATAGGTATGGTATGAGCACGCACACCTGTCTCACTCCCTCTTGGACTCTGGACCAGTTCGATGTTTCTACCGCTATACTGATAGCTCTTTGTTGTTCGTGGTGTTTGTAAGTATGTTTGTGTGTTTATATATATATATATATATATACAGTCTTAACATATGGATATGAATCATGGACAATAGGACAACAGACAAGAAATTCACTGGAGTCTGTAGAGATGTGGTTTTACAGAAGAATGTTGAGAATACCATGGACAGCTAAGCAGAGTAATGAAAACGTTCTGAAAGAGGTCGAAGCAAAAAGAGAGCTAATTTCCAATATTAGGAAGAAAGAAACAATCATATTTTTTTTTTGGCCATGTAATGAGAAGAGAACAGATGGAATATATTGTAACAACTGGAAAAATTGAGGGACGAAGAGATAGACGGAAGCAAAGAGAAAAAATACCAGACAGCTTAAGAGAATGGCTTGGCAGAAGTTCAACAACAGAAATGATAAATATCTGTCGAGATCGAAAGTTGCGGAGAAACATGATCACCTACGCTAGCAGGCCAGGTACTTGATGCTGATTATATATATATATATATATATATATATATATATATATATATATATATATATATATATATATCCCAACCGACGGCTTCCGGGTTCACCCAGCCTTAAATGGGTACCGGATTTTTCTGGGAAAGTAAAGCAGCACGGGCGTAATACTGACCACATTACCCCAACAATCATGTGCTGAAGGTCTGTAAAATATAGGGTCACTAACACCATATTTCCTATACGCCACTTGGCGTAAAGTGACGGAGGTACTTTACTTTTTTTTACTATAAATAAATATATATATATATATATATATATATATATATATATATATATATATATATATATATATATATATATATATATACTGTCTCTCGGGTCAGCATCTACCGATATTAAATCCGCAGGTCCGGCCGCGGAAGGAGCAGAATATAATTGTAATTTTATGTGTGGTACTGGGTCCTTTTTTTAAAAATCTTTTTGAGACTAAACTCTGATCTTTTTTAACTTCTTTTCGAACGTGCTTGTTCCTCTCATTATATCTGCTCCCCAAGCCTCTAGTTCTGCTGCCAGCTTCTCCCTTTCACTGATGGAAATATCTCCTTTTACAAACATTTGTATATATCAGTGGCGTATTCTCTATGATACCGCAGCTACCGCCGGTGTCCTTGAACATACCGTAGGGAGGTCAAAAAGTAATGCACACCAATTTTTTCTCGGAAACTATACGGGCAAAATGTGTGAAATTTTCACAGATTGTAGCTGAACATCCCCTTTACACTATCTATTTTTCAACATAATCTCCGTCCAAGCGTATTGCCTTACGCCAACGCGAAACTAGGTCATGAATGTCTCGTTTGTACCAAGTTTTGTCCTGCTCGCGTAGCCATTTTTTAACTGCACGGATCACATCCTCATCATTGTCAAAGTGTGTCCCACGCAGGAATTTTTTGAGTGGTCCAAACAGATGGAAATCTGAGGGAGCCAGATCAGGGCTGTAAGGAGGATGGGGCAGTACAGTCCAACCAAATTTGTTGATTGCTTCCCGTGTTACCAGACTTGTGTGAGGGCGTGCATTGTCATGTTGAAGCAACAAATCTGCAGATGGCTTATTAGGCCGAACTCTGTGGAACCGATTTTTGAGTTTTGTCAGTGTATTGATGTAAGCTGTCGAGTTGATTGTCTCACCTCTTGTCATTACATCAACAAGAATCACACCATCAATGTCCCAGAAGACAGTGATCATCACCTTTCCGGCTGATGGAGATGTTTTGCATTTTTTTCTTTTTGGTGACTGCGGATGATGCCATTCCATTGACTGCATTTTTGTTTCAGGCTCATAATGATGTGCCCACGTTTCGTCACCGGTAACAATTTTTGACAAAAACATTTCTCCTTCAACACCGAAACGCTCCAACAATTCAGAACAGAATGTTTTCCTTTGAACTCTGTGATCATTTGTTAGGCACCGAGGAACCCATCGAGCGCAAATCTTTGAATATCCGAGAGTTTTAAAAATTGCGATTGCACTTCCCTTGCTGACTGCAAGCTGCAATGCCAATTGCTGACTAGTGATACGACTATCCTTACGAATAATGGCATCAGCCCGGTTTAACATGTCTGTGCTGGTAGCCGAGGCAACACGTCCAGAACGCGGTAAATCATGCAGTTCCACTCGTACACTTTCTGCAGCTTTAATTCTCTGAACCCAGCGACTAACTGTGCTCCTATCGACTGCAGAACATTTGTACACTGCACACAGTCGTATGAATGTTTGCCACAGTTTCTTTTTCCGCAATCAGAAATTCTATGACAATTCGCTGTTTGTAACGGACATTGTTGACAAGCTCCATTTTAACGGTTCATAGATTGCGTAATATTTATCATAATGCTGTGCAATTTGGTACACATAATTGGAACATGTCATATTCCAAGTGTGCAAAATTTCATATTCCTATCTTTATTATTAGCCGAGAAAAAAATTGGTGTGCATTACTTTTTGACCTCCCTATGTATTTACGAAATACAAAAGGAAATGATAATTTATTAAAAAATTTTTTTCATAATTATATTACACATTTCGTAGGCCAATATGATTTATTTTCTTTGATTTGCATTTATTAAAGCAAGGTTTTCATATGGCCTCTATAATGTTTGTTTGTGGGAGCTGCGATAGCTCAGTGGTTAGTGAACTGGACTACAAAGGACAAGAGGTAGGGTTCCATCCCACCGAAGCCTACCGTTTCACCCGGCCTTTAATGGGTACCGGAATTTTTTTCTGGGAAAATAAACAGCACGGGCGTAATACCGAACACATTACCCCAAAAAGTCATGTGCCGAGGGTCTGTAAAATTAATGGTCACTAACACCATATTCCTTATACGCTACTTGGCGTGACGGGGGGTACTTTACTTTTTTTAAATTCAACCTGCCATTTAATATTAAATATTTTGTGAGTTACTCATTCTCTCCTGCCATTTAATATTCAATATTTTGTGAGTTACGTATTCTCTCCTGCCATTTAATATTCAATATTTTGTGAGTTATTTATTCTCTCCTGCCATTTAATATTCAATATTTTGTGAGTTACGTATTCTCTCCTGCCATGTAATATTCAATATTTTGTGAGTTATTTATTCTCTCCTACCATTTAATATTCAATATTTTGTGAGTTACGTATTCTCTCCTGCCATGTAATATTCAATATTTTGTGAGTTATTTATTCTCTCCTACCATTTAATATTCAATATTTTGTGATTTACTCATTCTCTCCTGCCATTTTCAACATTGTGCGAAGACAGCGCAGATGAAAACAGTTCAATCTGTTCTTTATTTACCTGGAACTCTTTTCTTCTTCTTCTTTTTTTTTTTATCATTACCCCTTACGTGGGCGTCGCTAGTTGACAGTAAATCTGCAATATCTGAGCATTTCACCCCGACACATCCGTCTTTAGTATGGGTATATTTGCCTATCAGTTTTCCTCGGACAGCGACCATTCTGGCCTACACTTTTCGATTTTAACTGCCGGTGATTCTTTAACGTGCGCTAGTGCACACGGGACCTCCTGTTTTTTTTCAAGAGGGCTAGGCATGGGATCTCACTATCTAAAGACCAGGGGAGGGTAAAGCCATGAAGAAAACGGGGAGAGTAAAACCATGAAGAAACCAGGGGAGGGTAAAACCATGAAGAACCAGGGGAGGGTAAAACCATGAAGAAACCAGGAGAGGGTAAAACCATGAAGAAACCAGGAGAGGGTAAAACCACGACGAATCTAGGGGAGGGTAAAGCCACAAAGAATCCAGGGGAGGGTAAAGCCACAAAGAATCCAGGGGAGGGTAAAGCCACGAAGAATCCAGGGGAGGGTAAAGCCACAAAG
Organism: Megaustenia siamemsis; assembly: GCA_032433765.1. NCBI lineage: Eukaryota > Metazoa > Mollusca > Gastropoda > Stylommatophora > Ariophantidae > Megaustenia > Megaustenia siamemsis. Next base: position 33,283,178 of record JAVIAB010000046.1, on the reverse strand, counting down.
AATCCAGGGGAGGGTAAAGCCACGAAGAATCCAGGGGAGGGTAAAGCACGAAGATACCAGGGGAGGGTAAAGCCACGAAGATACCAGGGGAGGGTAAAGCCACGAAGAATCCAGGGGAGGGTAAAGCCACGAAGATACCAGGGGAGGGTAAAGCCACGAAGAATCCAGGGAGGGTAAAGCCACGAAGATACCAGGGGAGGGTAAAGCCACGAAGAATCCAGGGGAGGGTAAAGCCACGAAGAATCCAGGGGAGGGTAAAGCCACGAAGAATCCAGGGGAGGGTAAAGCCACGAAGATACCAGGGGAGGGTAAAGCCACGAAGAATCCAGGGGAGGGTAAAGCCACGAAGAATCCAGGGGAGGTTAAAAGCCACGAAGATACCAGGGGAGGGTAAAGCCACGAAGAATCCAGGGGAGGTAAAGCCACGAAGAATCCAGGGGAGGGTAAAGCCACGAAGAATCCAGGGGAGGGTAAAGCCACGAAGAATCCAGGGGAGGGTAAAGCCACGAAGAATCCAGGGGAGGGTAAAGCCACGAAGAATCCAGGGGAGGGTAAAGCCACAAAGAATCCAGGGAGGGTAAAGCCACGAAGAATCCAGGGGAGGGTAAAGCCACGAAGAATCCAGGGGAGGGTAAAGCCACGAAGAATCCAGGGGAGGGTAAAGCCACGAAGAATCCAGGGGAGGTAAAGCCACGAAGCCAGGGGAGAGAAGCCAGGGGAGGGGTAAAGCCACGAAGAATCCAGGGGAGGGTAAAGCCACGAAGATACCAGGGGAGGGTAAAGCCACGAAGAATCCACGGGTTCGAAGTAAAAAATTCCCAAAGCTAATGGCAGGATTCGAATCCGGGATCTTCCTGTCCTGAGGCTAACGTGCTACCTCTTGACCACCCAGTCCCGGTTCTAACTTCCAATCTATTCTTTCATAGAATCAATTCATTATTTTCTAGATTCATTCTATTCTCTCATAGAACCAGTTTAGGAATATTTTACTAGATGGGCTTATTAAGGCAATAATTTATTGATACACAGCTACTCTTTCTTTGCAATGTCCACTGGTCTATTCCAGAATTTGGGCTTGGATGCACTCTTCCGTATCTTCACTTTCTGGGACTTCCCTCTTTCCGGAATTGTTATTGCGGATTGCATTTCATCAAGTATAGGCTCGTGCTCGTTTTCATCGCATATGTTTTGTTGGTGCAGCAGGGTTCGCCCCTGATTTGTCGGAGCTCGAAAGGGAATTAATAGGGAAGCAGCACCCTACCAGGCATGTCGTTAGAGGTAACTAAGGGGAGATAGAGCTGGCGACCTCATCTGTGCAAAAATAAACCGCAAAAGCTTCACAAGCAGGGACAAGTCAAATAAAGGGAAACAAGCAGGGGCAAGTCAGATAAAGGGAAACAAGCAGGGACAAGTCAGATAAAGGGAAACAAGCAGGGACAAGTCAAATAAAGGAAACAAGCAGGGGCAAGTCAAATAAAGGGAAACAAGCAGGGGCAAGTCAGATAAAGGGAAACAAGCAGGGACAAGTCAGATAATGGGAAACAAGCAGGGACAAGTCAAATAAAGGGAAACAAGCAGGGGCAAGTCAGATAAAGGGAAACAAGCAGGGGCAAGTCAAATAAGGGAAGCAGGAAGGGACAAGTAAAATAAGGGAAATAAGCAGGGACAAGTCAAATAAATGGAAACAAGCAGGACAAGTAAGATAAAGGGAAACAAGCAGGGACAAGTCGATAAAGGGAAACAAGCAGGGGCAAGTCAAATAAAGGGAAGCAGGGAGGGACAAGTAAAATAAAGGGAAATAAGCAGGGACAAGTTAAATAAATGGAAACAAGCAGGGACAAGTCAGATAAAGGGAAACAAGCAGCGACAAGTCAAATAAAGGGAAGCAGGAAGGGACAAGTAAAATAAATGGAAACAAGCAGGGACAAGTCAGATAAAGAGAAACAAGCAGGGCAAGTCAAATAAAGGGAAGCAGGAAGGGACAAGTAAAATAATGGAAACAAGCAGGGATAAGTCAGATAAAGGGAAACAAGCAGGGGCAAGTCAAATAAGGGAAGCAGGAAGGGACAAGTAAAATAAATGGAAACAAGCAGGGACAAGTCAGATAAAGGGAAACAAGCAGCGACAAGTCAAATAAAGGGAAGCAGGAAGGGACAAGTAAAATAAATGGAAACAAGCAGGATAAGTCAGATAAAGAGTAACAAGCAGGGACAGGTCAAATAAAGGGAAACAGGTAATTCCGCTAACCAGAATAGATAAGGGTTTACTGTTAAAGAGATTTGATATTTTGATGACAAAGATGACGGAGTCTTTTTGGACTCCATGGAAGAAGGCAAAAAGGTTGGCAAAAATGTTTAGCGTTTGGTTCTGGTGGCAAGGCGCTGTGCCGATGAATATCTGTTCGATGCACCAATGTAAGATTGGAGTGAACCTGGGACCTCGTCAATCAAGATCTAATACGAACTCGTATCCTCAGTAGTTCAACTCTATAACCATTCATCTGTAGCGGCTCCATAAATGATGGAGGTAAATCTGTAGTTAGATGTCATCATCATATTGGGTGCCTTCTCCGTATCGAAGGTTGGCTACCATGGAGCGCCATTCCACTCTGTCTCTTGCTTTGATGGTGCAGATTGTCATAGGCTGACTTGTCCATCTTTTGATGTTTCTCGTCCATGTTAGTCTTGGTCTGCCTCTGCCTCTTTTACCTTGTATTTTCCCCTCTAATATTACTTTTATTAGACTGCTGTGTCTTTTAACATGACCAACAAATTTCATTTGTCTTGCTCTAATTGTAAAGAATAGTGACACTGTGACCTTCCAGGCATGTCGTAAGAGGCGACTAAGGAGATTGATCGATGGCTTGACAAGCTGTCATTGTAAAAAGTGTTGTTATGGAAACAGCGCCATAGATTTTAGAGCAGTGATCTCTGCAATATGTGCCATTTTGGCACGCAAGGTTTCTGTTTTTGAGATTGTGGTTCTGCCCTATGTGCCGTCTTCGGCTCGAAAGGACAATAGATAGAATTGTGTTTAGTAGTTCTTTTTTCACCCTTAGTCGTCCTAAAACTTCCTCGTTGTTTTCTTTTCTTTCATCCAATTCTACCTATACTTCTGGAATCTTGATATAAGTTAGATGTGGAGGGACATAATGGCAATTTTAGGTTCGCTCTGTACTCATCACTTGAGCATAGAAGACATGGTTTGTGATATAATCTCTGAGGTTGTCGGAATGTGAAACAAGAAGTGACGTGAGTAGAGATGTGAGGTTGAACTAATCTATAAGCCCTTGGTGTGGGGAACCCATGAGCTACTGAATATCTATAATCCCTTGGTGTGGGGAACCCATGAGCTACTGAATATCTATAAGCCCATGGTGTGGGGAACCATGAGCTACTGAATATCTATAAGCCCTTGGTGTGGGGAACCCATGAGCTACTGAATATCTATAAGCCCTTGGTGTGGGGAACCCATGAGCTACTGAATATCTATAAGCCCTTGGTGTGGGGAACCCATGAGCTACTGAATATCTATAAGCCCTTGGTGTGGGGAACCCATGAGCTACTGAATATCTATAAGCCCTTGGTGTGGGGAACCCATGAGCTACTGAATATCTATAAGCCCTTGGTGTGGGGAACCCATGAGCTACTGAATATTTATAAGCCCTTGGTGTGGGGAACCCATGAGCTACTGAATATCTATAAGCCCTTGGTTTGGGGAAACCATGAGCTACTGAATAATCAACAAGCACACTTTTGGCCATCGGGAATAAGGGGAGTGTACCTGTGTGGCCACCCTAAATGCAGTGAGGTATGATAAACGCAGGGATATCGTGAAAAAATTCACTAAAAATATTATTAGTCAAATATGAAGTTGAGCCGTGATAGCTCAGTGGTCAGTGAAATGGACTACAAAAGGACAAAAGGTCGGGTTCGATCTCAACCGACAGCTTCCGGGTTCACCAGTCTTAATTGGGTACCGGATTATTTTCTAGGAAATTAAAGCGGCACGGGCGTAATACCGACCGCATCACCCAAAAATCAAATGCTGAAGGTCTGTAAAATGTATGGTCACTAAAACCATATTCCCTATAGGCCAGTTGGCGTGACGGGGGCTCTTGACTTCACTACTATGAATGCGAGAGTTGTCGAGTGGATAACTAAAATCTGTCGTTTTCAATCAGTAAAATGAACGCGGGTCCGATCAACGGTTTTTTTTCGGAAGGAATTGGGTTGGGGAGGAGAGGGGGGAGTGAAATTAGAAAAAAAAAAACTCTGACAAGTACGTCACGAGTCGACTGCACTGGTGTGTGTTACCTTTTATTCCTCAGCCGCTCCCTCCCCTGAAGAACAATTAAATAAACAAAAATACTGGACTTCAGAAAATAAGATCAAAGTCATAAATGTTTATTTATTAACTTAAACCAGTATAGGTGTTGATGTGAATCATAGCTGACAGAGTCAGGTAACAGGGAATTGTGGGTAGTGGATTGTCCTTGGACAGAGAATGATTTATGTGATATCAAAATATGTTGGGGGTTTTCTTCCAACGTAGTTGGTGGTAAATTATGATTTTATTTCTGCATACATCGTTTGTGATGAACACGTTTTTATATGTTTTATTCTGCATACATCGTTTGTGATGAACACGTTTTAATAATGTTTTATTCTGCATACATCGTTTGTGATGAACACGTTTTAATAATGTTTTATTTCTGCATACATCGTTTGTGATGAACACGTTTTAATAATGTTTTATTTCTGCATACATCGTTTGTGATGAACACGTTTTAATAATGTTTTATTTCTGCATACATCGTTTGTGATGAACACGTTTTAATAATTTAATTTAAATAAATAACGGCCCTGATAAAAATAAACACAATGTGTTACATAACAACAAGTACAACATTTCTCCACAGACATAAATTACACAATATTCAATAAAGAGAATCGATAATAAAAGCAGATGAAAAGGACATATGGATCTTAAAGAGTTTCCCCAACAAAACAGAGTGTCGAAGTTAACAATCGAGGACATCAGTAGAATCGTCGCGGGACTCTCAGAAATCAAAATAGATTAACCAGATTCGTTCTCATATTATCATTGGTTTTTAAATTTAAAAAAACGTTTATTTTCTACTGCTGGACAAGAACAATGCACATTTCTATGAAAGTTCTATCATTCTCTTGATATATTTAGGACAACTAGAACACTTTTAGAACAAATAAATAAATAAGCTAACACAAATAAAATAGTTGAGCTAACACAAATAAAATAGTTGAGCTAACACATATAAAATAGATAACTAAACACAAATAAAATAGTGAGCTAACACATATAAATAGATGAGCTAACACAAATAAAATAGTTGAGCTAACACATATAAAATAGATGAGCTAACACAAATAAAATAGTTGAGCTAACACAAATAAAATAGTTGAGCTAACACATATAAAATAGATGAGCTAACACAAATAAAATAGTTGAGCTAACACATATAAAATAGATAAGCTAACACAAATAAAATAGTTGAGCTAACACAAATAAAATAGTTGAGCTAAACACATATAAAATAGATGAGCTAACACAAATAAAATAGTTGAGCTAAACATATAAAATAGATGAGCTAACACAATAAAATAGTTGAGCTAACACATATGAAATAGATGAGCTAACACATATCAATAGATGAGCTAACACAAATAAAATAGATGAGCTAACAAAAATAAAATAGATGAGCTAACACAAATAAAATAGATGAGCTAACACAAATAAAATAGATGAGCTAACACAAATAAAATAGATGAGCTAACACAAATAAAATAGATGAGCTAACACATATCAAATAGATGAGCTAACACAAATAAAATAGATGAGCTAACACATATCAAATAGATGAGCTAACACATATCAAATAGATGAGCTAACACATATCAAATAGATGAGCTAACACAAATAAAATAGATGACCTAACACATATCAAATATATGAGCTAACACAAACAAAATAAATGAGCTAACACAAATAAAATAGATGAGCTAACACAAATAAAATAGATGAGCTAACACATATAAAATAGATGAGCTAACACAAATAAAATAGATGAGCTAACACATATAAAATAGATGAGCTAACACAAATAAAATAGATGAAGCTAACACAATATTAAATTAATTGAGCTAACAAAAATAAAATAGCTGTGCTAACATAAATAAAAAGAAATAAAACATAGAGAAAATTGTACATTCAGTTCTTTAAAGTTTCTATCATTAACATGGCACGAACTACATAAGTATTGGATACAATAGGGAAACAATTAAGGAGGAGATAAATCTTACCTTGAAAGTTCTATCATTAACATGCACGAACTACATAAGTATTGGATACAATAGGGAAAACAATTAAGGAGGAGATAAGTCTTACCTTGAAAGTTCCCAGATTTTGGCAACGTGACGTCATCGGAAGTCCCACCAAAGTTGGTCGTAGTAGTGTTGAGTGGGAAAGTTATAAACTGCCATCAACTGAATTAAATCCAAGACTTTCTTCAAACTCTGCTGCAGGTGTCAGTCTCAAGGAAGGAGCTAATAACAATAATGGCGTCAGCCAAACGCATTAACTTGAACTAACCGCTCAAGGATGCTGGAATTAATCTCTGCACTCAATTAAATAAAAATACTGTTTGTTAGTTCTTGTTTCCTATTTTTTTTTCACTTAGCACGATCCTGACTCTCCTGTTTGCTGAAACGCCAGTTATGTTTTATGTAATAATATGTACAATTGATGTATTTTATTCCAGCTGTTATTTTAATTGTGTCATCAATTTGCTGAGTCAATCAGAAATGGTGGACAAAAAGCAGGCGCCACATTATGCTTGAGAACAGCAAATAGTATCCGTGGTCATCGGACCGTTTCGATTACTGGAATATGCTCATTTGATTATGGGCGACGAGTATACAGTCTGATCAAACTTAGTGTTGGAACAAGAAGACGGAATACAATAATAAGTGGAATGTTTCGTTGAGTCCGTGGACTAAACACCAGAGAACATGAATGCTGCAACAACCGCTGTGAATGAAGTGATCCTTCGATACAGAAAGACGTTCTTTGCAGCTTTGACTGGTCGCCCTTAGTGCTACAACAACAACCCCTGTTATTGAAGTTTAGCTTCAAATACAATGAGGAGATTTTTGCAGCACTGACTGGTCGCCCTGACGCTGTCATAAAGTCGACAATACACCGGAGTGGAGTCTCTCTAGATCAGCGTTTAGCTGACCACGTGGCACTACTTCCAACTGAGGCCCTGACCGTCGCTTTTATCTGCCTGGGATTATTAGCCCCTTCGCATACACGCGCTAAATTTCTCACCGAAATCTCGCGACACACTCTCAGTCTTGTTCGCCCCTCTTTCATGTCTGCCCCATTACCCCAAAGTTACTGAACGTAAACAGACAAACAAACATCACGTCAACAGTCCGTGAACACGGACAATGCTCACTGTTCAATATTCACCTTGCACAACTCGCCCAGTCTAGTTCCTTCCGGTTTTTCAAACATTGCAGGCCAAACAGCTTGAAAAATCTGTCTTTGTATTGCCATCTGACATCTTGTCCACTCCCCAAAAATACCGCGTACATGTGAAGCACAAGATCACACAATCTCTCTCTCTCTCTTTCTCCACTCAATACATTCATCAGCCTCTTCTAATCATACATTCATCTGAAACCTTGACTCATTTACTATTTCGCATGAAGAGATCCTAAAATGAAGCCAGTGTCTGGACAAAAATAGAGTGTTTGTCTGGTAAAAATGCCTTGCTCAGGGCGTCAAATGTATAATGTGTAAACACGACCTCGCCTTAAGCAATTAATAGCTCTCATTCTTTGTGACCAATGGTGTCCACTCTCACGACATCTCCAAATGACGTCAAACACATTCACAACCTCTAAGGTCCGGTGTCGTATTAATATTGTTGCCTGCATACTTTGTATACCGGCGATGACCGAAAATAAATAATTCAAGAAGTATTTGTTTGTGCAAACGCTTTTTACAATTGAAGGTATGTTTTTGTTAAGGAGCCACAGTCTAGACGCTAATGATGGACCACTTGTTTTTGTGTGGGGCAAAGGTCTGTGAATGTTCCATGTAAACACGCCAGCAGTCATCAACTAGCGAACCTAATATGTGAGTTTCAAATGGAAGCAATTCGTTGAGACAGGGCGCTCCATACATTTGACCACAAACGCAAAAGAAACAAAGCAAAAACTTGCGAGTGAATCTTTGGTATGTGGTCTCAATCTTCATTCATTTGCTGCAGTCTCCACATCGAAGGTTGGCTACCATGGAGTGCCATTTTACTCTCACTCATGTCCTGATAATGCACGTCGACATAGATCCACTTGTTCATCTTTTCATGTTTTCAGTCCACTTTAGTCTTGTTCTGACTGTCTCGTCCATCTCCCTCTCCCCCCCCCCCCCCAAACTACAAGATGACTTTCTGTAGGGTATTTTGACTTACATTAATTCAGCCCAAAGTGAACTAAGAATATCAAGTGAAGATAACGTAGTTGTCCAAACATGAACTAAGAATATCAAGTGAAGATAACGTAGTTGTCCAAACATGAACTAAGAATATCAAGTGAAGATAACGTAGTTGTCCAAACATGAACTAAGAATATCAAGTGAAGATAACGTAGTTGTCCAAATATGAACTAAGAATATCAAGTGAAGATAACGTTGTCCAAACATGAACGACTAAGGCTATGCTTGGTGTTCCAATGACCTCGTATAGGTAAATGTATACAATTTGGATGTTTCCTGAATGGACTGAAAACCTCCATGTATGTTATCAACGAATGTTGCAGCGTTACCTGAGGTCGCCATTGTTGTTCTGTTGCTACCAGGAAGAGTAGCTTGCACTTCATTATTGAGATAGAACTTTTACTAGCCACTTGTTTCAGTTTAGTCGACAGTTTGCCTTCACTGTACAACGGACAACCCACTGTGGTCAGATCCCCTCCTCAGCACATTCCCTAGTTTGAACCACGACAGCCACACACTAGTAAACGCATTGAAAGTGGATGCAGCTCAGACGCACGAACTCTGTAGCACCGGCGGAGATGTTGGCCCCAAGCTCACTAATCAACTCTTAGGACAGGCGTGGTGGGAGACAGTGGTTCTATTCTTGTCTCCTATCCGTGATCAAAGCCCGGGCGACACCACCTTATCCAAGATGGGCTTGGCGGCATAAGAAGATACTAACAACATGCATCAGTGAGTAGCCACATGATAGACAGGATCAGAATATTAACTTCACCCCGATTTGAATTGAAACAATATTTCGACATTTTTGGAAGTAGTAGTTGTAGTAGTAGCAGCAGCAGTAGTAGTAATAGTAGTAGTAGTACTAGTAGATATAGTAGTATCAGCAATAGTAGTAGTAGTCATAATAGTGGATGGAGCAGAGAATTTTGCAACAATAGTTGTAGTAGCAGTTGTTGTTGTAGTTACAATAATTATAGTAGTGGCTGTAGGAGTAGTTGTTGTAATTGCAGCAATTGTAGTAGTAATAGTAGTGGTTGCAGTAGAAGTTGTTGTTGTACTTGCAGTAGTTGTAGTAATTGTAGTAGTAATAGTAATAGTAGTGGCTGTAGTATTTGGTGTTGTACTTGCAGTAGTTGTAGTAAATGTAAAGGTAAAGTACGAGACTTGAACTGGCATCTTAGCACGCGAGTTTACACCCATATGTGCTCGGCCGCCTATCCAGAAATGTTCGGAGATTTCTGTATAGTGTCGCCTCAAGCATCGAAACTCAGATGCGAGGCGACATTGTTCACCTTCCCACGGCAATACCCTGGTTCCCATTTCTGCCAACGACTGGGTATTTTTTTTGTGTCCAACCACGAGTACAACTCATACTGCTCCCAGCGGGAATCGAACACGGGTTGTCCGAACGTCGGTAGTCCAGTCGGGTGATTTTCCCAACTAGGTTACCGGACCCCGAGTTGTAGTAATTGTAGTAGTAATATTAGTAATATTAGTGGCTGTAGTAGTAGTTGTTGTACTCGCAGAAGTTGTAGTAATTGTAGTAGTAGTAGTAGTAGTAGTAGTAGTGACTGTAATGTAGTTGTTGGTACTACAGTAGTTGCAGAAATTGTAGTAGTAATAGTAGTAGTAATAGGATGGCTGTAGTAGTAGTTGTACTTGCGGTAGTTGTAGTTTAATAGTAGTGACTATAGTAGTCGTTGTTGCACGACAGGTTATCAGTTCGACCACATTCTCTCCTCAGAAAGGAGGAACTTCCACCTACTGTAGACAGCTATCGTTAAGGGTGCTCTATCTGAAATCTACAATTTCATTTAATATGTCAGTCCTCGCAGTTGGGAAAGCCATCTGTTCTTTTTGGGGAAATCAGGTGGAATCAGTGGTCAAGTATTTCCAATCAGTGGTGAAGTATTTCCAATCAGTGGTGAAGTATTTCCAATCAGTGGGGAAGTATTTCCAATCAGTGGTGAAGTATTTCCAATCAGTGGGGAAGTATTTCCAATCAGTGGGGAAGTATTTCCAATCAGTGGTGAAGTATTTCCAATCAGTGGTGAAGTATTTCCAATCAGTGGTGAAGTATTTCCAATCAGTGGGGAAGTATTTCCAATCAGTGGTGAAGTATTTCCAATCAGTGGGGAAGTATTTTCAATCAGTGGTGAAGTATTTCCAATCAGTGGTGAAGTATTTCCAATCAGTGATGAAGTATTTTCAGTAAATGGTGAAGTATTTCCTAATAGCGGTTGTACGTGCCTGCTTGAATATTTTCTTAACTTCTGTTTATAAGAGAATGAACCGAGCATTAACCACCTATATGTTGTTGTCGATTAGTTTCATGGATTCACAACTACTTGTCGGGCAGTTGAAATAACAAGCAGAATAGCTAAGGCCAAAATAGCATTTCTGAAAATGAAAAATATCATATGCAACAAATCTATGTCAATAGAAATGAGAAAGAGAGTTCAGCGGTGCTATATAGAACCAATTCTGACCTATGAAAGCGAATCATGGACAGTAGACAAACAAATGAAAAGACGATTAGAGGCCACAGAGATGAGATTTCTCAGAAGAATGTTGAAAGTTCCCTGGACAGCTAAAAAGACCAATGAGAAAATTCTCAAAGAGGCCAACACAAAAAGGCAGCTCCTAAAAAACATCAGAAAGAAACAATCAACATTTTGTGGACACATCATGAGAAGAGGAAAGTTGGAATACTTGGTTACAACTGGCAAAATAAAAGGAAAGAGAGATCGCGGACGACAAAGAAAGAAAATACTGGATAGCTTAGTGTCATGGCATGGAAAACAGTCAACAACAGAACTGATACGATGCACTGTAGATAGAAGATTGTGGAGGGACATGATCGCCTACGCCAACCAGTATTGCACATACTGATGATGTCAAGCAGTTATACTTTCACTTTGTTTTTGTTTATACATTCTCGCTTAGACACCAATCTGTGTTCCCTAGTTGTGTACATCTTTCAGTCCACAGAGTGCGTCTTCAGCAGATAATTAGGGTTATGGTTAGTCGGGAGCCGCGATAGCTCAGTGGTTAGTGAACTGGACTGCAAAGGACAAGAGGTAGGGTTCTATCCCAACCTACGGCTTCCGGGTTCACCCAGTCTTTAATGGGTACCGGAATTTTTTATGGGAAAGTAAAGCGGCACGGGCGTAATACCGACCACATTACCCCAAAAATTATGTGCCGAGGGTCTGTAAAATTTATGGTCACTAACACCTTATTCCCTATACGGCACTTGGCGTGACGGGGGCTCTTTACTTACTTTTATAGTTAGTCGAAGGTCCCGGTATCACTGCAAACGAATGATAAAATCCATAATTGCTCAACCGCCCGTGCCTGTGGAATCATCCGAATTAAAATTCATTTCATTGAAGGATCTAAACAATGAAAGACACACGCAGAACCCATGTAAGCAGCTACAACACACGTCAAAAGACATAAGGCCAAGCGGCACCGAAAGTAAACGCAGCTGAACTGTCCTTCGTCATACGATATCACCATTCATTGTAAGCAATCGGAATATCGAAACACAATCCGGGTGAAAAACACACCTCACGATGTGCACAGTGCACTAAACTCAGTAGCTCAATTAGCAAGCCGGACTTAGAATATGAGGGAACTGCAAAAGGAACACTTTTCAAATTGAGCCTTAATGGTTTCTCCGGATACCCGTCATATTGACCGGAAGTCATAATTATTTTGGACAATAGTTATTTTTCTCATTTGGTTATTCTTGTCTTCCATGAGAGACAACCGTGGTTTGCTGTTAGAACAACTTCTTGCATTATTTGAAGGATGTTCGTGTTTATGTACGACTTTTTTTTTAATAAAGACGATCTATGAGAAAGAAAAAGCTAACCAATATATGACTATTCAGAAGCAATCACTCGGCAAATCAAATTGCAGCATTTTATCATCCTTCTTTACAAGTTACCACTGAACACGTCCATAATCTTATTGTAGAAACCACGTCAAGACAGCCAAGAGCTGTTTTAACTCATCATCTATCCCTGGCCCACTGTAGCTGAGGACTTTGATAATGTACAACATGAAGGCTTTTAGGTTAGCATTTCTTTATTGAGTTTCAGTGTCGACTCATCAATATATGTGGCTGTCTTACTGTAAGAAGGAGACAGTCGTTTGTACCAGTTGCTGCGTGCATTATAATGTCAATTTAACTTTTTTAAACCAACATTTTAAACTCATGTATAATCAGTTTTTGCATCATCAAATATAACTTTTCCTTTGCAACGTTAGTTGTATTTCAAAATTTCTTATGATTCTTGCCTATCGTTGAGGTACGACTGACACAGATCATCAAACATGGGGGTTGTTGAGAAACTAGTGAGACACTTTATCAACCAATGGGTAATTGGGACACTACGGACACACTTGAACAACCACGGGGTAGTTGGAACACTACTGACCCACTTCATCAACCAATGGGGTAAGGAACACCACTGACACACTTCATCAACCAATGGGGTAAAGGGAACACCACTGACACACTTCATCAACCAATGGGGTAAAGGAAACACCACTGACCCACTTCATCAACCAATGGGGTAAAGGGAACTCCACTGACACACTTCAACAACCACGGGAGTAGTTGGGCCACTACTGACATACTTCATCAACCATGGGAGTAGTTGGGGAACTATTGACATACTTCATCAACCGTGGGAGTAGTTGGGCCACTACTGATATACTTCATCAACCATGGGAGTAGTTGGGGCACTACTGACATACTTCATCAACCAAGGGAGTATTTGGGGCAATACTAACATACTTCATCAACCATGGGAGTAGTTGGGCCACTACTGACATACTTCATCAACCATGGGAGTAGCTGGGGCACTACTGGTATACTTCATCAACCATGGGAGAAGTTGGGCCACTATTGACATATTTCATCAACCAAGGGAGTAGTTGGGGCACTACTGATATACTTCATCAACCAAGGGAGTAGTTGGGCCACTACTAACATACTTCATCAACCATGGGAGTAGTTGGGCCACTACTAACATACTTCATCAACCATGGGAGTAGTTGGCCCGCTACTGACATACTTCATAAACCATGGGAGTAGTTGGGCCACTACTGACATACTTCATCAACCATGGGAGTAGTTGGGCCACTACTGACATACTTCATCAACCATGGGAGTAGTTGGGCCACTACTGACATACTTCATCAACCATGGGAGTATTTGGGGCAATACTAACATACTTCATCAACCATGGGAGTAGTTGGGCCACTACTGACATACTTCATCAACCATGTGAGTAGTTGGGGCACTACTGACATACTTCATCAACCATGGGGGTAGTTTGGGCACAACTGAATACTTCATCAACCATGGGGGTAGTTGGGGCACTATAGACATACTTCATCAACCATGGGGTAGTTGGGGCACTACTGACATACTTCATCAACCATGTGAGTAGTTGGGGCACTACTGACATACTTCATCAACCATGAGGGTAGTTGGGGCACTACTGACATACTTCATCAACCATGGGGGTAGTTGGGGCACTACTGACATACTTCATCAACCATGGGGGTAGTTGGGGCACTACTGACATACTTCATCAACCATGAGAGTAGTTCGGCCACTACTGACATACTTCATCAACCATGGGAGTAGTTGGGCACTACTGACATACTTCATCAACCATGGGGGTAGTTGGGCCACTACTGACATACTTCATCAACCATGGGAGTAGTTGGGCCACTACTGACATACTTCATCAACCATGGGAGTAGTTGGGCCACTACTGACATACTTCATCAACCATGAGAGTAGTTCGGCCACTACTGACATACTTCATCAACCATGAGAGTATTTCGGCCACTACTGACATACTTCATCAACCATGAGAGTAGTTGGGCCACTACTGACATACTTCATCAACCATGAGAGTAGTTGGGCCACTACTGACATACTTCATCAACCATGGAGAGTAGTTGGGCCACTACTGACATACTTCATCAACCATGAGAGTAGTTGGGCCACTACTGACATACTTCATCAACCATGAGAGTAGTTCGGCCACTACTGACATACTTCATCAACCATGGGAGTAGTTAGGGCACTACTGACATACTTCATCAACCAAGGGAGTAGTTGGGGCACTACTGACATACTTCATCAACCATGGGAGTAGTTGGGGCACTAATGACATACTTCATCAACCATGGGAGTAGTTGGGCCACTACTAACATACTTCATCAACCATGGGGGTAGTTGGGCCACTACTGACATACTTCATCAACCAAGGGAGTAGTTGGGGCACTAATGACATACTTCATCAACCGTGGTAGTAGTTGGGCCACTACTGACATACTTCATCAACCAAGGGAGTAGTTGGGCCACTACTGACATACTTCATCAAACATGGGAGTAGTTGGGCCACTACTGACATACTTCATCAACCGTGGGGGTAGTTGAGCCACTACTAACATACTTCATCAACCATGGGAGTAGTTCGGGCACTACTGACATACTTCATCAACCATGGGAGTAGTTGGGCCGCTACTGACATACTTAATCAACCAAGGGAGTAGTTGGGGCACTACTGACATATTTCATCAACCATGGGAGTAGTTGGGCCACTACTGACATACTTCATCAACCATGGGAGTAGATGTGCCACTACTGACATACTTCATCAACCATGGGAGTAGTTGGGCCACTACTGACATACTTCATCAACCAAGGGAGTAGTTGGGCCACTACTGACATACTTCATCAACCAAGGGTGTAGTTGGGCACTACTGACATACTTCATCGACCATGGGAGTAGTTGGGCCACTACTGACATACTTCATCAACTGTGGGAGTAGTTGGACCACTACTGACATACTTCATCAACCATGGGAGTAGTTTGGGCACTACTGACATACTTCATCAACCATGGGAGTAGTTGGGCCACTACTGACATACTTCATCAACCATGGGAATAGTTGGACAACTACTGACATACTTCATCAACCATGGGAGTAGTTGAGCCACTACTGACATACTTCATCAACCATGGGAATAGCTGGACCACTACTGACATACTTCATCAACCATGGGTGTAGTTGGGCCACTACTGACATACTTCATCAACCAAGGGAGTAGTTGGGGCACTACTGACATACTTCATCAACTATGGGAATAGCTGGACCACTACTGACATACTTCGTCAACTATGGGGTAGTTGGGCCACTACTGACATATTTCATCAACCATGGGAATAGCTGGACCACTACTGACATACTTCATCAACCATGGGGTTGTTGGGCCACTACTGACATATTTCATCAACCAAGAGGGTAGTTGAGCCACTTCTGACATACTTCATCAACCAAGGGAGTAGTTGGGGCACTACTGACATACTTCATCAACCATGGGAGTAGTTGGGCCACTACTGACATACTTCATCAACCATGGGGGTAGTGGGGCACTACTGACATACTTCATCAACCATGGGGGTAGTTGGGGCACTACTGACATACTTCATCAACCATGGGGGTAGTTTGGCACTACTGACACACTTCATCAACCAGTGAGTAGTTGGGGCACTACTGACATACTTCATCAACCATGGGGGTAGTTGGGGCACTTCTGACATACCTCATCAACCATGGGGTGGTTGGGCACTACTGACATACTTCATCTACCATGGGGGTAGTTGGGGCACTACTGACATACTTCATCAACCATGGGGGTAGTTGGGGCACTACTGACATACCTCATCAAACGAAGGGAGTAGTTGGGGCACTACTGACATACCTCATCAAACCAAGGGGGTAGTTGGGCCACTACTGACATACTTCATAAACCATGGGAGTATTTGGTGACTATTGACATACTTCCTCAACCGTGGGAGTAGTTAGGCACTACTGATATTCTTCTTCAACCATGGGAGTAGTTGGGCCACTACTGACATACTTCATCAACCATGGGAGTAGTTAGGGCACTACTGACATACTTCATCAACCAAGGAGTAGTTGGGGCACTACTGACATACTTCATCAACCATGGGAGTAGTTGGGCCACTACTGACATACTTCATCAACCAAGGGAGTAGTTTGGGCACTACTGACATACTTCATCAACCATGGGAGTAGTTGCGCCACTACTGACATACTTCATCAACCAAGGAGTAGTTGGGCCACTACTGACATACTTCATCAACCAAGGGAGTAGTTGGGCACTACTGACATACTTCATCAACCAAGGGAGTAGTTGGGCCACTACTGACATACTTCATCAACCATGGGTGAAGTTGGGCCACTACTGACATACTTCATCGACCATGGGATTAGTTGGGCCACTACTGACATACTTCATCAACCATGGGAGTAGTTGGGCCACTACTGACATACTTCATCAACCATGGGAATAGCTGGACCACTACTGACATATTTCATCAATCAAGAGGGTAGTTGAGCCACTTCTGACATACTTAATCAACAAGAGGGTAGTTGGGCACTACTGACATACTTTATCAACCATGGGGGTAGGTGGGCCACTATTGACACACTTCATCAACCATGGGGGTAGTTGGGGCATTACTGACATACTTCATTAACCATGGGGTAGTTGGGGCACTACTGACATACTTCATCAACCATGGGGGTAGTTGGGGCACTACTGACACACTTCATCAACCAAGTGAGTAGTTGGGGCACTACTGACATACTTCATCAACCAAGGGGGTAGTTGGGGCACTGCTGACATACTTCATCAACCATGGGGGTAGTTTGGGCACTACTGACATACTTCATCAACCATGGGGGTAGTTGGGGCACTATAGACATACTTCATCAACCATGGGGGTAGTTGGGCACTACTGACATACTTCATCAACCATGGAGGTAGTTGGGGCACTACTGACATACTTCATCAACCATGAGGGTAGTTGGGGCACTACTGACATACTTCATCAACCATGGGGGTAGTTGGGGCACTACTGACATACTTCATCAACCATGGGGGTAGTTGGGGCACTACTGACATACTTCATCAACCATGAGAGTAGTTCGGCCACTACTGACATACTTCATAAACCAAGGGAGTAGTTGGGCCGCTACTGACATACTTCATAAACCATGGGAGTAGTTGGGCCGCTACTGACATACTTCATAAACCATGGGAGTAGTTGGGCCGCTACTGACATACTTCATAAACCATGGGAGTAGTTGGGCCGCTACTGACATACTTCATAAACCATGGGAGTAGTTGGGCGCTACTGACATACTTCATAAACCATGGGAGTAGTTGGGCCGCTACTGACATACTTCATAAACCATGTGAGTAGTTGGGCCGCTACTGACATACTTCATCAACCATGGGAGTAGTTGGGCCACTACTGACATACTTCATCAACAAGGGAGGTTTGGGGCACTACTGATATACTTCATCAACCATGGGAGTAGTTGGGCCACTACAAATATACATCATCAAACAAGGGAGTAGTTTGGGCACTACTGACATACTTCATCAACCATGGGAGTAGTTGGGCCACTACAAACATACATCATCAAACAAGGGAGTAGTTTGGGCACTACTGACATACTTCATCAACCATGGGAGTAGTTGGGGCACTACTGACATACTTCATCAACCAAGGGAGTAGTTGGGGCACTACTGACATACTTCATCAACCATTGGAATAAGTTGGAGCACTATTGACACACTTTATCAACCAAGGGAGTAGTTGGGGCACTACTGACATACTTCATTAACCATGAGAGTAGTTGGGCCACTACTGACATACTTCATCAACCAAGGGAGTAGTTGGGCCACTACTGACATACTTCATCAACCGTGGGAGTAGTTGGGCCACTACTGACATACTTCATCAACCATGGGAGTAGTTGGGCCACTACTGACATACTTCATCAACCATGGGAGTAGTTGGGCCACTACTGACATACTTCATCAACCAAGGGAGTAGTTGAGCCACTACTGACATACTTCATCAACCGTGGTAGTAGTTGGGCCACTACTGACATACTTCATCAACCAAGGGAGTAGTTGGGCCACTACTGACATGCTTCATCAACCATGGGAGTAGTTGGGCCACTACTGACATACTTCATCAACCGTGGGAGTAGTTGAGCCACTACTAACATACTTCATCAACCATGGAGTAGTTCGGGCACTACTGACATACTTCATCAACCATGGGAGTAGTTGGGCCGCTACTGACATACTTAATCAACCAAGGGAGTAGTTGGGGCACTACTGACATATTTCATCAACCAAGGGAGTAGTTGGGTCGCTACTGACATACTTCATAAACCATGGGAGTAGTTGGGCCGCTACTGACATACTTCATAAACCATGGGAGTAGTTGGGCCGCTACTGACATACTTCATAAACCATGGGAGTAGTTGGGCGCTACTGACATACTTCATAACCATGGGAGTAGTTGGGCCGCTACTGACATACTTCATAAACCATGGGAGTAGTTGGGCCGCTACTGACATACTTCATCAACCATGGGAGTAGTTGGGCCACTACTGACATACTTCATCAACAAGGGAGGTTGGGGCACTACTGATATACTTCATCAACCATGGGAGTAGTTGGGCCACTACAAACATACATCATCAAACAAGGGAGTAGTTTGGGCACTACTGACATACTTCATCAACCATGGGAGTAGTTGGGCCACTACAAACATACATCATCAAACAAGGGAGTAGTTTGGGCACTACTGACATACTTCATCAACCATGGGAGTAGTTGGGGCACTACTGACATACTTCATCAACCATGGAATAAGTTGGGGCACTACTGACATACTTTATCAACCAAGGGAGTAGTTGGGGCACTACTGACATACTTCATTAACCATGAGAGTAGTTGGGCCACTACTGACATACTTCATCAACCAAGGGAGTAGTTGGGCCACTACTGACATACATCATCAACCGTGGGAGTAGTTGGGCCACTACTGACATACTTCATCAACCATGGGAGTAGTTGGGCCACTACTGACATACTTCATCAACCATGGGAGTAGTTGGGCCACTACTGACATACTTCATCAACCAAGGGAGTAGTTGAGCCACTACTGACATACTTCATCAACCGTGGTAGTAGTTGGGCCACTACTGACATACTTCATCAACCAAGGGAGTAGTTGGGCCACTACTGACATACTTCATCAACCATGGGAGTAGTTGGGCCACTACTGACATACTTCATCAACCGTGGGAGTAGTTGAGCCACTACTAACATACTTCATCAACCATGGGAGTAGTTCGGGCACTACTGACATACTTCATCAACCATGGGAGTAGTTGGGCCGCTACTGACATTATTAATCGACCAAGGGAGTAGTTGGGGCACTACTGACATATTTCATCAACCAAGGGAGTAGTTGGGTCGCTACTGACATACTTCATAAACCATGGGAGTAGTTGGGCCACTACTGACATACTTCATCAACCATGGGAGTAGATGTGCCACTACTGACATACTTCATCAACCATGGGAGTAGTTGGGCCACTACTGACATACTTCATCAACCAAGGGAGTAGTTGGGCCACTACTGACATACTTCATCAACCAAGGGTGTAGTTGGGCCACTACTGACATACTTCATCGACCATGGGAGTAGTTAGGCCACTACTGACATACTTCATCAACCGTGGGAGTAGTTGGACCACTACTGACATACTTCATCAACTGTGGGAGTAGTTGGACCACTACTGACATACTTCATCAACCATGGGAGTAGTTGGGGCACTACTAACATACTTCATCAACCATGGGAGTATTTGGGCCACTACTGACATACTTCATCAACCATGGGAATAGTTGGACAACTACTGACATACTTCATCAACCATGGGAGTAGTTGAGCCACTACTGACATACTTCATCAACCATGGGAATAGCTGGACCACTACTGACATACTTCATCAACCATGGGTGTAGTTGGGCCACTACTGACATACTTCATCAACCAAGGGAGTAGTTGGGGCACTACTGACATACTTCATCAACTATGGGAATAGCTGGACCACTACTGACATACTTCGTCAACTATGGGGTAGTTGGGCCACTACTGACATATTTCATCAACCATGGGAATAGCTGGACCACTACTGACATACTTCATCAACCATGGGGGTAGTTGGGCCACTACTGACATATTTCATCAACCAAGAGGGTAGTTGAGCCACTTCTGACATACTTCATCAACCAAGGGAGTAGTTGGGGCACTAATGACATACTTCATCAACCATGGGAGTAGTTGGGCCACTACTAACATACTTCATCAACCATGGGGGTAGTTGGGCCACTACTGACATACTTCATCAACCATGGGGGTAGTTGGGGCACTACTGACATACTTCATCAACCATGGGGGTAGTTTGGCACTACTGACACACTTCATCAACCATGTGAGTAGTTGGGGCACTACTGACATACTTCATCAACCATGGGGGTAGTTGGGGCACTTATGACATACCTCATCAAACCATGAGGTGGTTGGGCACTACTGACATACTTCATCTACCATGGGGGTAGTTGGGGCACTACTGACATACTTCATCAACCATTGGGGTAGTCGGGGCACTACTGACATACCTCATCAAACGATGGGAGTAGTTGGGGCACTACTGACATACCTCATCAAACGATGGGCGTAGTTGGGCCACTACTGACATACTTCATAAACCATGGGAGTATTTGTGAACTATTGACATACTTCCTCAACCGTGGGAGTAGTTGGGCCACTACTGATATTCTTCATCAACCATGGGAGTAGTTGGGCCACTACTGACATACTTCATCAACCATGGGAGTATTTGGTGAACTATTGACATACTTCCTCAACCGTGGGAGTAGTTGGGCCACTACTGATATTCTTCATCAACCATGGGAGTAGTTGGGCCACTACTGACATACTTCATCAACCATGGGAGTAGTTAGGGCACTACTGACATACTTCATCAACCAGGGAGTAGTTGGGCACTACTGACATACTTCATCAACCATGGGAGTAGTTGGGCCACTACTGACATACTTCATCAACCATGGGGGTAGTTGGGGCACTACTGACATACTTCATCAACCATGGGGTAGTTGGGGCACTACTGACATACTTCATCAACCATGGGGGTAGTTTTGGCACTACTGACACACTTCATCAACCAAGTGAGTAGTTGGGGCACTACTGACATACTTCATCAACCATGGGGGTAGTTGGGGCACTTCTGACATACCTCATCAAACCATGGGGGTGGTTGGGCACTACTGACATACTTCATCTACCATGGGGGTAGTTGGGGCAGTACTGACATACTTCATCAACCATGGGGGTAGTTGGGGCACTACTGACATACCTCATCAAACGAAGGGAGTAGTTGGGGCACTACTGACATACCTCATCAAACCAAGGGGTAGTTGGGCCACTACTGACATACTTCATAAACCATGGGAGTATTTGGTGAACTATTGACATACTTCCTCAACCGTGGGAGTAGTTAGGCCACTACTGATATTCTTCTTCAACCATGGGAGTAGTTGGGCCACTACTGACATACTTCATCAACCATGGGAGTAGTTAGGGCACTACTGACATACTTCATCAACCAAGGGAGTAGTTGGGGCACTACTGACATACTTCATCAACCATGGGAGTAGTTGGGCCACTACTGACATACTTCATCAACCAAGGGAGTAGTTTGGGCACTACTGACATACTTCATCAACCATGGGAGTAGTTGCGCCACTACTGACATACTTCATCAACCAAGGGAGTAGTTGGGCCACTACTGACATACTTCATCAACCAAGGGAGTAGTTGGGCCACTACTGACATACTTCATCAACCAAGGGAGTAGTTGGGCCACTACTGACATACTTCATCAACCATGGGTGAAGTTGGGCCACTACTGACATACTTCATCGACCATGGGATTAGTTGGGCCACTACTGACATACTTCATCAACCATGGGAGTAGTTGGGCCACTACTGACATACTTCATCAACCATGGGAATAGCTGGACCACTACTGACATATTTCATCAATCAAGAGGGTAGTTGAGCCACTTCTGACATACTTAATCAACCAAGAGGGTAGTTTGGGCACTACTGACATACTTTATCAACCATGGGGGTAGGTGGGCCACTATTGACACACTTCATCAACCATGGGGGTAGTTGGGGCATTACTGACATACTTCATTAACCATGGGGGTAGTTGGGGCACTACTGACATACTTCATCAACCATGGGGGTAGTTGGGGCACTACTGACACACTTCATCAACCAAGTGAGTAGTTGGGGCACTACTGACATACTTCATCAACCATGGGGGTAGTTGGGGCACTGCTGACATACTTCATCAACCATGGGGTAGTTTGGGCACTACTGACATACTTCATCAACCATGGGGGTAGTTGGGGCACTATAGACATACTTCATCAACCATGGGGGTAGTTGGGGCACTACTGACATACTTCATCAACCATGGAGGTAGTTGGGGCACTACTGACATACTTCATCAACCATGAGGGTAGTTGGGGCACTACTGACATACTTCATCAACCATGGGGTAGTTGGGGCACTACTGACATACTTCATCAACCATGGGGGTAGTTGGGGCACTACTGACATACTTCATCAACCATGAGAGTAGTTCGGCCACTACTGACATACTTCATAAACCAGGGAGTAGTTGGGCCGCTACTGACATACTTCATAAACCATGGGAGTAGTTGGGCCGCTACTGACATACTTCATAAACCATGGGAGTAGTTGGGCCGCTACTGACATACTTCATAAACCATGGGAGTAGTTGGGCCGCTACTGACATACTTCATAAACCATGGGAGTAGTTGGGCGCTACTGACATACTTCATAAACCATGGGAGTAGTTGGGCCGCTACTGACATACTTCATAAACCATGTGAGTAGTTGGGCCGCTACTGACATACTTCATCAACCATGGGAGTAGTTGGGCCACTACTGACATACTTCATCAACAAGGGAGGTTTGGGGCACTACTGATATACTTCATCAACCATGGGAGTAGTTGGGCCACTACAAATATACATCATCAAACAAGGGAGTAGTTTGGGCACTACTGACATACTTCATCAACCATGGGAGTAGTTGGGCCACTACAAACATACATCATCAAACAAGGGAGTAGTTTGGGCACTACTGACATACTTCATCAACCATGGGAGTAGTTGGGGCACTACTGACATACTTCATCAACCAAGGAGTAGTTGGGGCACTACTGACATACTTCATCAACCATTGGAATAAGTTGGAGCACTATTGACACACTTTATCAACCAAGGGAGTAGTTGGGGCACTACTGACATACTTCATTAACCATGAGAGTAGTTGGGCCACTACTGACATACTTCATCAACCAAGGGAGTAGTTGGGCCACTACTGACATACTTCATCAACCGTGGGAGTAGTTGGGCCACTACTGACATACTTCATCAACCATGGGAGTAGTTGGGCCACTACTGACATACTTCATCAACCATGGGAGTAGTTGGGCCACTACTGACATACTTCATCAACCAAGGGAGTAGTTGAGCCACTACTGACATACTTCATCAACCGTGGTAGTAGTTGGGCCACTACTGACATACTTCATCAACCAAGGGAGTAGTTGGGCCACTACTGACATGCTTCATCAACCATGGGAGTAGTTGGGCCACTACTGACATACTTCATCAACCGTGGGAGTAGTTGAGCCACTACTAACATACTTCATCAACCATGGGAGTAGTTCGGGCACTACTGACATACTTCATCAACCATGGGAGTAGTTGGCCGCTACTGACATACTTAATCAACCAAGGGAGTAGTTGGGGCACTACTGACATATTTCATCAACCAAGGGAGTAGTTGGGTCGCTACTGACATACTTCATAAACCATGGGAGTAGTTGGGCCGCTACTGACATACTTCATAAACCATGGGAGTAGTTGGGCCGCTACTGACATACTTCATAAACCATGGGAGTAGTTGGGCGCTACTGACATACTTCATAAACCATGGGAGTAGTTGGGCCGCTACTGACATACTTCATAAACCATGGGAGTAGTTGGGCCGCTACTGACATACTTCATCAACCATGGGAGTAGTTGGGCCACTACTGACATACTTCATCAACAAGGGAGGTTTGGGGCACTACTGATATACTTCATCAACCATGGGAGTAGTTGGGCCACTACAAACATACATCATCAAACAAGGGAGTAGTTTGGGCACTACTGACATACTTCATCAACCATGGGAGTAGTTGGGCCACTACAAACATACATCATCAAACAAGGGAGTAGTTTGGGCACTACTGACATACTTCATCAACCATGGGAGTAGTTGGGGCACTACTGACATACTTCATCAACCATTGGAATAAGTTGGGGCACTACTGACATACTTTATCAACCAAGGGAGTAGTTGGGGCACTACTGACATACTTCATTAACCATGAGAGTAGTTGGGCCACTACTGACATACTTCATCAACCAGGGAGTAGTTGGGCCACTACTGACATACATCATCAACCGTGGGAGTAGTTGGGCCACTACTGACATACTTCATCAACCATGGGAGTAGTTGGGCCACTACTGACATACTTCATCAACCATGGGAGTAGTTGGGCCACTACTGACATACTTCATCAACCAAGGGAGTAGTTGAGCCACTACTGACATACTTCATCAACCGTGGTAGTAGTTGGGCCACTACTGACATACTTCATCAACCAAGGGAGTAGTTGGGCCACTACTGACATACTTCATCAACCATGGGAGTAGTTGGGCCACTACTGACATACTTCATCAACCGTGGGAGTAGTTGAGCCACTACTAACATACTTCATCAACCATGGGAGTAGTTCGGGCACTACTGACATACTTCATCAACCATGGGAGTAGTTGGGCCGCTACTGACATACTTAATCAACCAAGGGAGTAGTTGGGGCACTACTGACATATTTCATCAACCAAGGGAGTAGTTGGGTCGCTACTGACATACTTCATAAACCATGGGAGTAGTTGGGCCACTACTGACATACTTCATCAACCATGGGAGTAGATGTGCCACTACTGACATACTTCATCAACCATGGGAGTAGTTGGGCCACTACTGACATACTTCATCAACCAAGGGAGTAGTTGGGCCACTACTGACATACTTCATCAACCAAGGGTGTAGTTGGGCCACTACTGACATACTTCATCGACCATGGGAGTAGTTAGGCCACTACTGACATACTTCATCAACCGTGGGAGTAGTTGGACCACTACTGACATACTTCATCAACTGTGGGAGTAGTTGGACCACTACTGACATACTTCATCAACCATGGGAGTAGTTGGGGCACTACTAACATACTTCATCAACCATGGGAGTATTTGGGCCACTACTGACATACTTCATCAACCATGGGAATAGTTGGACAACTACTGACATACTTCATCAACCATGGGAGTAGTTGAGCCACTACTGACATACTTCATCAACCATGGGAATAGCTGGACCACTACTGACATACTTCATCAACCATGGGTGTAGTTGGGCCACTACTGACATACTTCATCAACCAAGGGAGTAGTTGGGGCACTACTGACATACTTCATCAACTATGGGAATAGCTGGACCACTACTGACATACTTCGTCAACTATGGGGTAGTTGGGCCACTACTGACATATTTCATCAACCATGGGAATAGCTGGACCACTACTGACATACTTCATCAACCATGGGGGTAGTTGGGCACTACTGACATATTTCATCAACCAAGAGGGTAGTTGAGCCACTTCTGACATACTTCATCAACCAAGGGAGTAGTTGGGGCACTAATGACATACTTCATCAACCATGGGAGTAGTTGGGCCACTACTAACATACTTCATCAACCATGGGGGTAGTTGGGCCACTACTGACATACTTCATCAACCATGGGGGTAGTTGGGCACTACTGACATACTTCATCAACCATGGGGGTAGTTTTGGCACTACTGACACACTTCATCAACCATGTGAGTAGTTGGGGCACTACTGACATACTTCATCAACCATGGGGTAGTTGGGGCACTTATGACATACCTCATCAAACCATGAGGTGGTTGGGCACTACTGACATACTTCATCTACCATGGGGGTAGTTGGGGCACTACTGACATACTTCATCAACCATTGGGGTAGTCGGGGCACTACTGACATACCTCATCAAACGATGGGAGTAGTTGGGGCACTACTGACATACCTCATCAAACGATGGGCGTAGTTGGGCACTACTGACATACTTCATAAACCATGGGAGTATTTGGTGAACTATTGACATACTTCCTCAACCGTGGGAGTAGTTGGGCCACTACTGATATTCTTCATCAACCATGGGAGTAGTTGGGCCACTACTGACATACTTCATCAACCATGGGAGTATTTGGTGAACTATTGACATACTTCCTCAACCGTGGGAGTAGTTGGGCCGCTACTGACATACTTCATAAACCATGGGAGTAGTTGGGCGCTACTGACATACTTCATAAACCATGGGAGTAGTTGGGCCGCTACTGACATACTTCATAAACCATGGGAGTAGTTGGGCCGCTACTGACATACTTCATCAACCATGGGAGTAGTTGGGCCACTACTGACATACTTCATCAACAAGGGAGGTTTGGGGCACTACTGATATACTTCATCAACCATGGGAGTAGTTGGGCCACTACAAACATACATCATCAAACAAGGGAGTAGTTTGGGCACTACTGACATACTTCATCAACCATGGGAGTAGTTGGGCCACTACAAACATACATCATCAAACAAGGGAGTAGTTTGGGCACTACTGACATACTTCATCAACCATGGGAGTAGTTGGGGCACTACTGACATACTTCATCAACCATTGGAATAAGTTGGGGCACTACTGACATACTTTATCAACCAAGGGAGTAGTTGGGGCACTACTGACATACTTCATTAACCATGAGAGTAGTTGGGCCACTACTGACATACTTCATCAACCAAGGGAGTAGTTGGGCCACTACTGACATACATCATCAACCGTGGGAGTAGTTGGGCCACTACTGACATACTTCATCAACCATGGGAGTAGTTGGGCCACTACTGACATACTTCATCAACCATGGGAGTAGTTGGGCCACTACTGACATACTTCATCAACCAAGGGAGTAGTTGAGCCACTACTGACATACTTCATCAACCGTGGTAGTAGTTGGGCCACTACTGACATACTTCATCAACCAAGGAGTAGTTGGGCCACTACTGACATACTTCATCAACCATGGGAGTAGTTGGGCCACTACTGACATACTTCATCAACCGTGGGAGTAGTTGAGCCACTACTAACATACTTCATCAACCATGGGAGTAGTTCGGGCACTACTGACATACTTCATCAACCATGGGAGTAGTTGGGCCGCTACTGACATACTTAATCAACCAAGGGAGTAGTTGGGGCACTACTGACATATTTCATCAACCAAGGGAGTAGTTGGGTCGCTACTGACATACTTCATAAACCATGGGAGTAGTTGGGCCACTACTGACATACTTCATCAACCATGGGAGTAGATGTGCCACTACTGACATACTTCATCAACCATGGGAGTAGTTGGGCCACTACTGACATACTTCATCAACCAAGGGAGTAGTTGGGCCACTACTGACATACTTCATCAACCAAGGGTGTAGTTGGGCCACTACTGACATACTTCATCGACCATGGGAGTAGTTAGGCCACTACTGACATACTTCATCAACCGTGGGAGTAGTTGGACCACTACTGACATACTTCATCAACTGTGGGAGTAGTTGGACCACTACTGACATACTTCATCAACCATGGGAGTAGTTGGGGCACTACTAACATACTTCATCAACCATGGGAGTATTTGGGCCACTACTGACATACTTCATCAACCATGGGAATAGTTGGACAACTACTGACATACTTCATCAACCATGGGAGTAGTTGAGCCACTACTGACATACTTCATCAACCATGGGAATAGCTGGACCACTACTGACATACTTCATCAACCATGGGTGTAGTTGGGCCACTACTGACATACTTCATCAACCAAGGGAGTAGTTGGGGCACTACTGACATACTTCATCAACTATGGGAATAGCTGGACCACTACTGACATACTTCGTCAACTATGGGGTAGTTGGGCCACTACTGACATATTTCATCAACCATGGGAATAGCTGGACCACTACTGACATACTTCATCAACCATGGGGGTAGTTGGGCCACTACTGACATATTTCATCAACCAAGAGGGTAGTTGAGCCACTTCTGACATACTTCATCAACCAAGGGAGTAGTTGGGGCACTAATGACATACTTCATCAACCATGGGAGTAGTTGGGCCACTACTAACATACTTCATCAACCATGGGGTAGTTGGGCCACTACTGACATACTTCATCAACCATGGGGGTAGTTGGGGCACTACTGACATACTTCATCAACCATGGGGGTAGTTTTGGCACTACTGACACACTTCATCAACCATGTGAGTAGTTGGGGCACTACTGACATACTTCATCAACCATGGGGGTAGTTGGGGCACTTATGACATACCTCATCAAACCATGAGGTGGTTGGGCACTACTGACATACTTCATCTACCATGGGGGTAGTTGGGGCACTACTGACATACTTCATCAACCATTGGGGTAGTCGGGGCACTACTGACATACCTCATCAAACGATGGGAGTAGTTGGGGCACTACTGACATACCTCATCAAACGATGGGCGTAGTTGGGCCACTACTGACATACTTCATAAACCATGGGAGTATTTGGTGAACTATTGACATACTTCCTCAACCGTGGGAGTAGTTGGGCCACTACTGATATTCTTCATCAACCATGGGAGTAGTTGGGCCACTACTGACATACTTCATCAACCATGGGAGTATTTGGTGAACTATTGACATACTTCCTCAACCGTGGGAGTAGTTGGGCCACTACTGATATTCTTCATCAACCATGGGAGTAGTTGGGCCACTACTGACATACTTCATCAACCATGGGAGTAGTTAGGGCACTACTGACATACTTCATCAACCAAGGGAGTAGTTGGGGCACTACTGACATACTTCATCAACCATGGGAGTAGTTGGGCCACTACTGACATACTTCATCAACCAAGGGAGTAGTTTGGGCACTACTGACATACTGCATCAACCATGGGAGTGGTTGCGCCACTACTGATATACTTCATCAACCAAGGGAGTAGTTGGGCCACTACTGACATACTTCATCAACCAAGGGAGTAGTTGGGCCACTACTGACATACTTCATCAACCAAGGGAGTAGTTGGGCCACTACTGACATACTTCATCAACCATGGGTGAAGTTGGGCCACTACTGACATACTTCATCGACCATGGGAGTAGTTGGGCCACTACTGACATACTTCATCAACCATGGGAGTAGTTGGGCCACTACTGACATACTTCATCAACCATGGGAATAGCTGGACCACTACTGACATATTTCATCAATCAAGAGGGTAGTTGAGCCCTTTCTGACATACTTAATCAACCAAGAGGGTAGTTTGTGCACTACTGACATACTTTATCAAACCATGGGGGTAGGTGGGCCACTATTGACACACTTCATCAACCATGGGGGTAGTTGGGGCATTACTGACATACTTCATTAACCATGGGGGTAGTTGGGGCACTACTGACATACTTCATCAACCATGGGGGTAGTTTTGGCACTACTGACACACTTCATCAACCAAGTGAGTAGTTGGGGCACTACTGACATACTTCATCAACCATGGGGGTAGTTGGGGCACTACTGACATACTTCATCAACCATGGGGGTAGTTTGGGCACTACTGACATACTTCATCAACCATGGGGGTAGTTGGGGCACTATAGACATACTTCATCAACCATGGGGGTAGTTGGGGCACTACTGACATACTTCATCAACCATGGAGGTAGTTGGGGCACTACTGACATACTTCATCAACCATGAGGGTAGTTGGGGCACTACTGACATACTTCATCAACCATGGGGGTAGTTGGGGCACTACTGACATACTTCATCAACCATGGGGGTAGTTGGGGCACTACTGACATACTTCATGAACCATGAGAGTAGTTCGGCCACTACTGACATACTTCATCAACCATGGGAGTAGTTGGGCCACTACTGACATACTTCATCAACCATGGGGGTAGTTGGGCCACTACTGACATACTTCATCAACCATGGGAGTAGTTGGGCCACTACTGACATACTTCATCAACCATGGGAGTAGTTGGGCCACTACTGACATACTTCATCAACCATGAGAGTAGTTCGGCCACTACTGACATACTTCATCAACCATGAGAGTAGTTCGGCCACTACTGACATACTTCATCAACCATGAGAGTAGTTGGGCCACTACTGACATACTTCATCAACCATGAGAGTAGTTGGGCCACTACTGACATACTTCATCAACCATGAGAGTAGTTGGGCCACTACTGACATACTTCATCAACCATGAGAGTAGTTGGGCCACTACTGACATACTTCATCAACCATGAGAGTAGTTCGGCCACTACTGACATACTTCATCAACCATGGGAGTAGTTAGGGCACTACTGACATACTTCATCAACCAAGGGAGTAGTTGGGGCACTACTGACATACTTCATCAACCATGGGAGTAGTTGGGGCACTAATGACATACTTCATCAACCATGGGAGTAGTTGGGCCACTACTAACATACTTCATCAACCATGGGGGTAGTTGGGCCACTACTGACATACTTCATCAACCGTGGGGGTAGTTGGGGCACTACTGACATACTTCATCAACCATGGGGGTAGTTTTGGCACTACTGACACACTTCATCAACCAAGTGAGTAGTTGGGGCACTACTGACATACTTCATCAACCATGGGGGTAGTTGGGGCACTTCTGACATACCTCATCAAACCATGGGGGTGGTTGGGCACTACTGACATACTTCATCTACCATGGGGGTAGTTGGGGCACTACTGACATTCTTCATCAACCATGGGGGTAGTCGGGGCACTACTGACATACCTCATCAAACGATGGGAGTAGTTGGGGCACTACTGACATACCTCATCAAACCATGGGCGTAGTTGGGCCACTACTGACATACTTCATAAACCATGGGAGTATTTGGTGAACTATTGACATACTTCCTCAACCGTGGGAGTAGTTGGGCCACTACTGATATTCTTCATCAACCATGGGAGTAGTTGGGCCACTACTGACATACTTCATCAACCATGGGAGTATTTGGTGAACTATTGACATACTTCCTCAACCGTGGGAGTAGTTGGTCCACTACTGATATTCTTCATCAACCATGGGAGTAGTTGGGCCACTACTGACATACTTCATCAACCATGGGAGTAGTTAGGGCACTACTGACATACTTCATCAACCAAGGGAGTAGTTGGGGCAGTACTGACATACTTCATCAACCATGGGAGTAGTTGGGCCACTACTGACATACTTCATCAACCAAGGGAGTAGTTTGGGCACTACTGACATACTGCATCAACCATGGGAGTGGTTGCGCCACTACTGACATACTTCATCAACCAAGGGAGTAGTTGGGCCACTACTGACATACTTCATCAACCAAGGGAGTAGTTGGGCCACTACTGACATACTTCATCAACCAAGGGAGTAGTTGGGCCACTACTGACATACTTCATCAACCATGGGTGAAGTTGGGCCACTACTGACATACTTCATCGACCATGGGAGTAGTTGGGCCACTACTGACATACTTCATCAACCATGGGAGTAGTTGGGCCACTACTGACATACTTCATCAACCATGGGAATAGCTGGACCATTACTGACATATTTCATCAATCAAGAGGGTAGTTGAGCCCTTTCTGACATACTTAATCAACCAAGAGGGTAGTTTGGGCACTACTGACATACTTTATCAAACCATGGGGGTAGGTGGGCCACTATTGACACACTTCATCAACCATGGGGGTAGTTGGGGCATTACTGACATACTTCATTAACCATGGGGGTAGTTGGGGCACTACTGACATACTTCATCAACCATGGGGGTAGTTTTGGCACTACTGACACACTTCATCAACCAAGTGAGTAGTTGGGGCACTACTGACATACTTCATCAACCATGGGGGTAGTTGGGGCACTACTGACATACTTCATCAACCATGGGGTAGTTTGGGCACTACTGACATACTTCATCAACCATGGGGGTAGTTGGGGCACTATAGACATACTTCATCAACCATGGGGTAGTTGGGGCACTACTGACATACTTCATCAACCATGGAGGTAGTTGGGGCACTACTGACATACTTCATCAACCATGAGGGTAGTTGGGGCACTACTGACATACTTCATCAACCATGGGGGTAGTTGGGGCACTACTGACATACTTCATCAACCATGGGGGTAGTTGGGGCACTACTGACATACTTCATCAACCATGAGAGTAGTTCGGCCACTACTGACATACTTCATCAACCAAGGGAGTAGTTGGGCCACTACTGACATACTTCATCAACCATGGGGGTAGTTGGGCCACTACTGACATACTTCATCAACCATGGGAGTAGTTGGGCCACTACTGACATACTTCATTAACCATGGGAGTAGTTGGGCCACTACTGACATACTTCATCAACCATGAGAGTAGTTCGGCCACTACTGACATACTTCATCAACCATGAGAGTAGTTCGGCCACTACTGACATACTTCATCAACCATGAGAGTAGTTGGGCCACTACTGACATACTTCATCAACCATGAGAGTAGTTGGGCCACTACTGACATACTTCATCAACCATGAGAGTAGTTGGGCCACTACTGACATACTTCATCAACCATGAGAGTAGTTCGGCCACTACTGACATACTTCATCAACCATGAGAGTAGTTCGGCCACTACTGACATACTTCATCAACCATGAGAGTAGTTTGGCCACTACTGACATACTTCATCAACCATGGGAGTAGTTGGGCCACTACTGACATACTTCATCAACCATGGGGGTAGTTGGGCCACTACTGACATACTTCATCAACCATGGGAGTAGTTGGGCCACTACTGACATACTTCATCAACCATGGGAGTAGTTCGGCCACTACTAACATACTTCATCAACCATGAGAGTAGTTGGGCCGCTACTGACATACTTCATAAACCATGGGAGTAGTTGGGCCGCTACTGACATACTTCATAAACCATGGGAGTAGTTGGGCGCTACTGACATACTTCATAAACCATGGGAGTAGCTGGGCCGCTACTGACATACTTCATAAACCATGGGAGTAGTTGGGCCGCTACTGACATACTTCATCAACCATGGGAGTAGTTGAGCCACTTCTGACATACTTCATCAACCAAGAGTGTAGTTTGGGCACTACTGACATATTTTCTCCATTGATCTCTATCAACAGTCACTCTTTTTTCCTCTGCTAAAGACCGAGGTCTATCCAAATCCTTCTAATATTATCCTCCCACCTCCTTGTTTAATTCTGCTCCCTCCTTTTACATCTCCCCACAGAATAATCTTGGCTAGACCAGACCATCGAGATATGTTGGCCGAACCATTTTATTCTGAGTTTATTCTAACAATCAATAATAGACAAAAGATCATGTACCTCGAGTGTCAGTTTCATCCTTTTGCAAATTGCTTCATTCGTGATACGATTTAAGTATGAGATGCCTAAAACATTAGGATAACATTTCATCTCCATAGCTTGAATTGCTTTATATAGGAGTCCATATTCCGCAAGTGTATACAAAATTATATTGTTTCGCTGATTATCGCCTCGGAAATTTCCCTCTATTGTAATATTCATTTATCATTATTTGTCTCCCTATAAAAAATATAATAACCAGGATGTCCATTAGGTTGACTTTATAGTCAATTACCAGATTATAATTTGCCAAAATTACCAGACTAGAAAAAAAAACAACAAAAGTGTATTTGTTAACTGCCAGCTCGTGCAGTCAGTTTCTTCATGGACGGTTTACTGAGGATCTCGCCAGTGGTCGAAGTTGATATCTCGATAGTTGGAACATGGCTGCTTGTGATTCCTGTAAGTGAAGAACAAAGTTAAGTACTGGACACAAGGAACAGTAACTCTTACAAGTACACGACTTCGTACATTGCTGTCAAGGAGCCAGTAGTGGGGTGTGCACTCCTACAAGGTATAGTGACAGCTGCTGTCAAGGAGCCAGTAGTGGGGTGTGCACTCCTACAAGGTATAGTTACAGCTTTACAAAAAAGGAACGCAACAAAATACTGACCTTTCGGCCTAAATGCGACCTTCTTGAGAAAACGAGGGCAACGATAACGAACGATGAGACACAGATAAACACTACTACATCTAGGATGATAAGGTCCTGCGAAGGAAGCCGCGATAGCTCAGTGGTTAGTGAACTAGACTACAAAAGACAAAGGGTAGGGTTCGATCCCAACTGACGGCTTCCGGGTTCACCCAGCCTTAAATGGGTATCGGATTTTTTTCTGGGAGAGTAAAGCGGCGCGGGCATAATACCAACCATATTGCCCCGAAAATCTTGTGCCGAAGGTCTGTAAAATCTAAGGTCACTAACACCATATTCCCTATTCGCCACTTGGCGTGACGGGGGTATTTTACTTTTTTACTTACTCTCCAAAGAAAGCCGCTTGCAGACCGAAACGTTAGTATTTTGTTGCGTTCCTTTTTTGTAAAGCTGTCACCATACTTTGTATGAGTGTATGATACACCCCACTTCTGGCTCCTTGCTACCAGCTTTATCACAGCACTGCATTTAATTTGCCCGCTCCCCACATTGCAGTCAAGTAAATATAAATACATAAGAACAATACCGATTTTGAGTTCTGCGATAATGTTATCCGAGAATAGCGTTGGTGATTCTGAAGCAAAGAAAAGACACTGGGCCGGAAGTTGTAACAAGTTATCACCTCGCATTATGGAACTTTGCTGAGAGAGATTTTAGGAGCGTTGCCTGTTACAGATGATCAAACTTGTCAATCTTTATAATTAATTAATTATTGATGCATTCACATGGGCATAACCCAGTTTGAGATGATAATGTCGAGTGTGTGATACATCTGTCTACTGTAGCTTGATATGGACATTTCATAGAATGATAACAGCCAGTTATATCATGTGATGAGTCCATTGGGTATGTCAAGAGTATAGTGTAACATATAACGAGCAAGCTATAGCATATAGAGGAGCTAGCGGTGAGGTGTGAGGGTACACTCCTACATAGAGTACGTTACACTCCACCACTGGCTCTATGTGCTTCCAGCTTTACCGCAGCACTATAATTATTTGCCTGTTCCCTGTAGCATACAGAGAGTCGGTTATAGCATGAGAAATTTACGTTATGGCATGGGAAGATTCTGAGGAGATTAGGAGTAGATTAATTAGGGTATTCTCTTATTGCATGTGAAGATTATGTTATAACATGTGAAGATTCTGTTATAACATGTGAAGATTATTTTATTAAATTTGAAAAATAACATATTTTCCCGTTTGTAGAATTGGTGTTGTCAAAATCAAACCTCTCAGATAAAAAAAATCAAGGAACTGTGTCGGCGTGTGCCTGGTTCAGTCGCGTGCTTCATCCACTTTCCTCTACCGTCTGTCAGCATCGAGAGATCTCGGGTCGATGCTTGTCTCCTGCATGGTTCTCTCAGTCATATCCGCTATTTCATTGATCCATTGTGTTACACATCGCCTCTACCCTTTGTTTCTCAGTGTTTAGTCTCAGTCTCAGTGTTTAGTCTCAGTCTCAGTGTTTAGTCTCAGTCTCAGTGTTTAGTCTCAGTCTCACGGCGGGATGCTGGCTGGTGGTGATCGTGGCCAAGCCATTTGATCTCTTGTTTTATATGATTCAGTACTGGTGTTACTCCTTTGTTTATATCCTCATTTCTGTTTTCGTCACTTTGTGTCACATTCAGTACTGGTGTTACTCCTTTGTTTATATCCTCATTTCTGTTTTCGTCACTTTGTGTCACATTCAGTACTGGTGTTACTCCTTTGTTTATATCCTCATTTCTGTTTTCGTCATTTCTTGTCACATTCAGTACTGGTGTTACTCCTTTGTTTATATCCTCATTTCTGTTTTCGTCACTTTGTGTCACATTCAGTAATCAAGATATCTCATCCCTATGGTGACGATTCCCCCCCCCCCTATTTAAATGTCCATCCTCTCATGTTTCTATTGTCTAGTGGCATTTACTCAAGTGTTCAGACGATGTGGGTTCCAGTCTTTTTGCAGGAAAACAGCTGTCGCTGTGACTTCAGTCGCCTTTCTTATTCTTTCCTTTCCTCATTTGTCTGTCAGCATCGAGGGGAGATATATTTTGTGGTTTTTCTGTTGGCTACTACTGCTGTTATGTTTGCTAATGTTTCTAGTGTTCAATGAATCAATCTTTTACGTGGTCGACCCCTGGGTCTGGTGTTAGGCAGCGTTCGTGGAAGGTAGATTGTGTCGTATTGTGATATCCCTGTCCTATCACGTGGCCAAACTATATCATCTGTTGTTTCTTCGTGTTTTCAACGATGTGATTATTCATAGCTTTTTGTCAGTTCTTTAATTCTACACTTATCTTAATGGTAACAACAAAGAAAAAGACATAACCTCAGTGCAAAATAAAGACAAGTGGAACAATATTAAAACAGATAAATGAATTTAAATATTTGGGAACTTTGTTAACCTCAGACGGAAGATGTATAAAAGAGGTGAGATGCAGAATGGCTCAGGCAAAAGCAGCTTTCTAAAAAATGAGGAAGATACTATGAAATGCATTTTGACAATAGAAACAAGAAAAAGAGTTCTTAAATGTTATGTAGAGCCAGTCTTAACATATGGATGTGAATCATGGACAATAGGAAAACAGACAAGAAAATCACTGGAGTCTGTAGAAATGTGGTTTTACAGAAGAATGTTGAGAATACCATGGACAGCTCAGAAGAGTAATTAAAATGTCCTGAAAGAGGTCAAAGCAAAAAGAGAGCTAATTTCCAATATTAGGAAGAAACAATCATCATTTTTTGGTCATGTAATGAGAAGAGAACAACTGGAATATATTGTAACAACTGGAAAAATTGAGGGACGAAGAGATGGAGGGAAGCAAAAAGAGAAAATACCAGACAGCTTAAGAGAATGGCTTGGCAGAAGGTCAAAAACAGAAACGATTAAAAAACTGTCGAGATCGAAAGTTGTGGAGAGACATGATCACCTACGCCAGTAGTCCCGGTACTTGATGATGATGGTGACTCTGATCTCTCAGGCTGTTTCCTGTCATGCGTCTAGCACTTTCCATCTCGTTAGTTGTTATTTTTCTTATTGTTCTTCAGTCTAGGGTCCGGTCTGCCATTGGTTGCAGCAAGGTTGGAAGGAAGTATGGTGCCAGTTTTGCCTCGAGTATTATTGACTTGTTGGGTAGCAGTGATAACATTTGTCCAATGATTTGACAAGCTTTGTTGAATGTTCAGTCTATTTCTGCTGTTTGTGACTTGTCATTTGTCACTAGACTTCCTAGGTACGGTATTTACATTCTTCCACATGTTTGAGTTGCTTGCCGTCTGTCATTATTTTGGTGTTCAGTTTTTCTTGTGCAATGTTCTTGACTCTGTCTTGCTGGTGTTGATTTTCATGTTGGATTTGGTGCTTGTGCCATTAGGTCTATTTATGTGTTCTTGTAAGTCTTCCATTTTTCTATCTATTAGCGCCTGATTGTTTGTAAATAGAAGCTCGTTAATCTCCGCTGTCTCACATGGGTTTTATAACTTACATATCCTTGTAAGTAATAAACTATAAGGATGATAGAATCCACCCTTGTCATACTTCTATTTTGACCTCAAAATGACATCTGCTGTTTTTACATAGGTTAATTAGATGTTGACTTACTGCGTGTGCTCTTAGTCTCTCCCATAATTGTTCTCAGTTTACTCTGTCCAATACTTTTATTAATGCTTGCAAGTGTCCTCCATATTTTAATGGTGTTCTCTCGTCTTGTTTACTAGCCGTTTTAAGATGAATTGTACGTCAGTACATCCTCTATTTTAGGGTGAATTGTACGTCAGTACATCCTCTATTTTAGGGTGAATTGTACGTCAGTACATCGTCTATTTTAGGATGAATTGTGCGTCAGTACATCCTTTATTATAGAGTGAATTGTGCGTCAGTACATCCTCTATTTTAGGGTGAATTTTGTTTTAGTACATCCTCTATTTTAGGTGAATTGTACGTCAGTACATCCTCTATTTTAAGGTGAATTGTGCAACAGTACATCGTCTATTTTAGGGTGAATTGTACGTCAGTATGTCCTCTATTTTAGGTGAATTGTGCGTCACTGCATCCTCTATTTTAGGGTGAATTGTGCGTCAGTATGTCCTCTATTTCAGGGTGAATTGTACGTCACTGCATCCTCTATTTTAGGGTGAATTGTGCGTCAGTATATCCTCTATTTTAGGGTGAATTGTGCGTCAGTACATCCTCTTTTTTAGGGTGAATTGTGCGTCAGTACATCCTCTATTTTAGAATGAAATGTGCGTCAGTACAACCTCTCTTTTAGGGTGAATTGTACGTCAGTACATCCTCTATTATAGGGTGAATTGTGCATCAGTACATCCTCTATTTTAGGATGAATTGTGCGCCAGTACATCCTCTATTTTAGGATGAATTGTGCGCCAGTACATCCTCTATTTTAAGATGAATTGTGCGCCAGTACATCCTCTATTTTAGGATGAATTGTGCGTCAGTATATCCTCTATTTTAGGATGAATTGTGCGCCAGTACATCCTCTATTTTAGGACGAATGGTGCGTCAGTACATCCTCTATTTTAGGATGAATTGTGCGCCAGTACATCCTCTATTTTTACAGAAACCCATTTGGGAGTCGATGATCTGTAGCTCTATAATTTGTCTTGCTTTTTTCTCCACAATTTGTTTTGCCCTTTTCTATACAATTTGTCTTACCCTTTTTCCTTCACACTTTGTTTTGTCCTTTTCTATATAATTTATCTTGCTCTTTTCTCTATAATTTATCTTGCTCTTTTCACTATAATTTATCTTACCCTTTTCTCTATAATTTATATTGCCCTTTTCTCTATAATTCATCTTGCCCTTTCTCTATAAATTGTCTTGCCCTTTTCTCTATAATTTATCGTGCTCTTTTCTCTATAATTTATCTTGCTCTTTTCTCTATAATTTATCTTACCCTTTTCTCTATAATTTATCTTGCCCTTTTCTCTATAATTTTTATTGCCCTTTTCTCTATAATTCATCTTGCCCTTTTCTCTTTAATTTATCTTGCTCCTTTCTCTGCACTTTGTCTTGCCCCTTTCACTATAATTTATTTTGCCCTTTCTCTATAAATTTCTTTGCCCTTTTCTCTGTAGATTATCTTGCCCTTTTCTCTATAAATTATCTTGCCCTTTTCTCTATAATTTATCTTTCCTTTTTCTCTATAATTTATCTTGCCCTTTTCTCTATAATTTATCTTGCCCTTTTTCTCTATAAATTATCTTGCCCTTTTCTCTATAAATTGTCTTGACCTTTTCTGTATAAATTATCTTGCCCTTTCTCCATAAATTATCTTGCCCTTTTCTCTATAAATTATCTTGCCCTTTCTCCATAAATTATCTTGCCCTTTTCTCTATAAATTATCTTGCCCTTTTCTCTATAAATTGTCTTGACCTTTTCTGTATAAATTATCTTGCCCTTTCTCCATAAATTATCTTGCCCTTTTCTCTATAAATTATCTTGCCCTTTTCTCTATAAATTATCTTGCCCTTTTCTCTATAAATTGTCTTGTCCTTTTCTGTATAAATTGTCTTGCCCTTTTCTCTATAATTTATCTTGCCTCTTTCACTATAATTTATCTTGCCCTTTCTCTGTAAATTGTCTTGCCCTTTTCTCTATAAATTATCTTGCCCTTTTCACTATAAATTGTCTTGCCCTTTTTTCTATAATTTATCTTGCCCTTTTTCTCTATAATTTATCTTGCGCTTTTCTCTATAATTTATCTTGCCCTTTTCTCTATAATTTATCTTGCCCTTTTCTCTTTAATTTATCTTGCTCCTTTCTCTACACTTTGTCTTGCCCCTTTCACTATAATTTATTTTGCCCTTTCTCTATAATTTCTTTGCCCTTTTCTCTGTAAATTATCTTGCCCTTTTCTCTATAAATTATCTTGCCCTTTTCTCTATAATTTATCTTTCCTTTTTCTCTATAATTTATCTTGCCCTTTTCTCTATAATTTATCTTGCCCTTTTCTCTATAAATTATCTTGCCCTTTTCTCTATAAATTGTCTTGACCTTTTCTGTATAAATTATCTTGCCCTTTTCTCCATAAATTATCTTGCCCTTTTCTCTATAAATTATCTTGCCCTTTTCTCTATAAATTATCTTGCCCTTTTCTCTATAAATTGTCTTGTCCTTTTCTGTATAAATTGTCTTGCCCTTTTCTCTATAATTTATCTTGCCTCTTTCTCTATAATTTATCTTGCCTCTTTCTCTATAATTTATTTTGCCCTTTTCTGAAGAGATGAGAGAGATAGGATGAAAAAGATGTAGAAGGGATTAGATAGAAAGAGAATATGAGTGAGGAAGAATATATGGGAGAGAATGGGAAATAAATAAGAGATGAACAAAAAAGAAAGAAGATGATAACTATATGGTAATAAATGCGATGGTTCAGTACTCTATGGATCGCCGAGAGTCCAGTGCGTGAGGTTGGATCCTGCGGACCGCGGTGTTACGACAAATAACCGCTGAGAGCGTACCCGTCTTCTGGATCTCAGCCAACTGGCCTATAGAAAACGGAAAGAGAAATTGAAACAAACAATTCTATCTGGTAATTCTATCTGGTAATTCTATCTAGCAATTCTATCTGGCAATTCTATCTAGTAATTCTATCTGGTAATTCTACCTGGTAATTCTATCTAGTAATTCTATCTAGCAATTCTATCTGGTAATTCTATCTAGCAAT
The DNA here is from genome assembly GCA_032433765.1 of Megaustenia siamemsis. Taxonomy (NCBI): domain Eukaryota; kingdom Metazoa; phylum Mollusca; class Gastropoda; order Stylommatophora; family Ariophantidae; genus Megaustenia; species Megaustenia siamemsis. Next base: position 33,241,560 of record JAVIAB010000046.1, on the reverse strand, counting down.
TCTATCTGGTAATTCTATCTGGTAATTCTATCTAGCAATTCTATCTGGTAATTCTATCTAGCAATTCTATCTGGTAATTTTATCTGGTAGTTCTATCTGGTAATTTTATCTGGCAATTCTATCTAGTAATTCTATCTGGTAATTCTATCTGGTAATTATATCTTGTAATTCTATCTGGTAATTCTATCTAGTAATTATATCCTGTGTTACCGGGGCCTCATTAGGAGGGAAGTATAGAAAAGTGACACTGTGACCTTCCAGGCATGTCGTAAGAGGCGACTAAGGAGGTTGATCGATGGCTTGACAAGCTGTCATTGTAAAAAGTATTGTTATGGAAACAGCGCCATATATTTTAGAAACAGTGATCTCTGCAATATATGCCATTTTGGCACGCAAGGTTTCTGTTTTTGAGATTGTGGTTCTGCCCTATGTGCCGTCTTTGGCTCGGAAGGACAATAGATAGAATTATATCTAGTAATTCTATCCAGTAATTCTATCCAGTAATTCTATCTGGTAATTCTATCTAGTAATTCTGTCTGGTAATTCTATCTTGTAATTCTATCTAGTAATTCTATCTAGTAATTCTATCTAGTAATTCTATCTGGTAATTATTTCTGGTAATTCTATCTGGTAATTCTTTGATTTTTTTAAATATACATTCTCGCCTTCCCATTCCCTCAGGCACAACTAGAGACCACACTCTTGAACTATTTCGTACTCAATTTATTTGCGTGTGTGTAAGAGAGAGAGAGAGAACGAGAGAGAGAGAGAGAGAGAGAGGGAGAGGGTTTGCGCGAGAGTGATTCCGTGAATACATTTCCATGAGAAAATAATGATTTTTTTTTTTATTTAAGATATTGCGTTAATGAAATACAAGGGTTGTGGCATAATACTTTTGGGGAGACCATTTCAGGTGAGAATTGGGGAGACCACTTGAGGTGAAAATTGGGGGAGACCATTTGAGGGAGATAATTTCAGGTGAGATTTGAGGTAGGTCATTTTAGGTGAGTACTGGAGGAGATCATTTCGGGTGAGAATTGGGGTAGACCATTTCAGGGGAGAATTGGGGGAGACCGTTTCAGGTGAGAACTGGGGGAGACCATTTCAGGTGAGAATTGGGGTAGACCATTTCAGGGGAGAATTGGGGTAGACCATTTCAGGTGAGAACTGGAGGAGACCATTTCTGGTGAGAATTGGGGTAGACCATTTCAGGGGAGAATTGGGGGAGACCATTTCAGGTGAGAACTGGGGGAGACCATTTCAGGTCAGAATTAGAGGAGACCATTTCAGGTGAGAATTGGGGGAGACCATTCAGGTGGTGTTTACTAGAGCGGGAGAGAGAGAGAGAGAGAGAGAAAGAGAGAGAGTTGTTAGACTGAGATGATTTTTTTCTAGAACAGTCAATTAAGCAGTAAAGAATTATTTGTAAGTGAAGATAGATGTTCTAAGTGAAGAAAGATGTTCTAAGTGAAGATATATGTTCTAAGTGAAGATAGATGTTCTAAGTGAAGATATATGTTCTAAGTGAAGATACGTGTTCTAAGTGAAGATACGTGTTCTAAGTGAAGATACGTGTCTAAGTGAAGATACATGTTCTAAATGAAGATAGATGTTCTAAGTGAAGATACATGTTCTAAGTGAAGATACTTGTTGTAAGTGAAGATATATGTTCTAGGTGAAGATAGATGTTTTAGGTGAAGATAGATGTTCTAAGTGAAGATACATGAGTAGTATATATGGCTGTGAACCCACACCAAAAGTGCACGCACATGCACCGAAAGACAATAGATTTGGCACCGAAACCGCACGAAACATGCACCAAAACCCGTGCCAAAGTCCGATAATCGGCTTATTATCTCGGTGGTCGTGATCGGTAATCGGCTTATCTCGGTGGTGTGCGTTGGTGCGTGACGGTGATCGGCGCGTCGTGGTGTGCGTTGGTGCGTGGCGGTGATCGGTGCGTCGCTAGCTCGCCGGTTATCTCGGGGGGTTCTAAAATCGGGCGACAGCGGTTCTAAAATCGGGCGACAGCGGTTCTAAAATCGGGCGACAGCGGTTCTAAAAGGGGGATGGCGGTATCTCGCGGGTCGTTGCCATCGTGGCGTGCGGGTGGGGAAAGGTGCCTTTATTGGCTATCATCATGTGTGGGTCAACAGGAGGCGACATGTAAAAAAAAATGATGACAAGCAATTATTAGTATCGTTAGCGTCATGTACCAGATTATAGCGATTTTTTTTCTCTCTAATGCATATCCAAGCTAACTCAAGTCAAATAAAAATCATCATCATGTGCCTCAACACTATCGCTTCATGGCCTATCATCATCATGTGCCTCAACACTATCAGCATGTACCTCAACACTATCATCATGTGCCACCATCAACATCACCCTTCATATCATCATCATGTGCCACCCTCATCATCACCCTTCATATCATCATCATGTGCCTCAACATCACCCTTCATATCATCATCATCATGTGCCTCAACATCACCCTTCATGGCCTATCATCAAGACACACAAAGTATCAACCATCTCTCTCTCTCTCTCTTTCTCTCTCTCTCACACACATTCATGGTAAACCAAAACAAAATTCGTTCTATATTTCACAACTTTATTAATACAACAAATATACGACACACATATATTACTGTCCGGTTGTTGATAATTTTAAGCGTCTGGGTTTCCTCCCTCCTGTTTTGGTGGTAGTGTTGTTAAATGTCTATCAAACACGGGTACATAGGAAGTTTCATTAGCCTTCAAAACACAACCGCCCTCCATTTTGACAAAACCTTGATCAAAGCTGGAATAGGTAATTGGTGACTCTGCTGAAACACCCGCGGCATTCATATTGGGTGCCGGATCTGTCGTCTGATTAACAAGAGCGAGGTTCCCTTGATTAACAAAGGGGGCGTGTAGTCGATGAGATTCGTGTTAACAAGAGATGGTATGTAGTTTTGGTGGTTAACGACAGGCGGCGTGTAGTTGATCTGATTAACGAGAGGTGGCGTGTAGTTGATCTGGTTAACGAGAGGTGGCGTGTAGCTGATCTGGTTAACAACAGGCGGTGTGTAGTTGAGGTTAGCATAAGCGGTTAAAATTTCCTCGCGCATCTCAACTAACGTGATAAATTCCTCTCTCGATAGTGTTATCCCAGTTCTGGTAGGAAACTTCAAAAAACTATCACCGCTGTATGTCCTTATATTTATCAATGGTCTGTTACGAAAACACAAACCGAGACTGCCTTAACGCCATCTTTAGACAATGGAACTACAGTCTCATTTCCACGTGACATAAATATGCGCTGATCACTAACATCAAACGAAATTGGCGTATTCAAGCTACACGACTCCATATTCAAAGAAAAACAAACCACCTGGCAACAGACGTTGGTTATGTGTGTGCGTGTACACTGCTCGACTGGGGGGTTTTTTATACCCGTTTATCGGGTCGAGGACCGTCTATTTATAGCAGCTAACGCAATACGTTATCAGGCGTGGTAATCAGTCGTGTTGCGACATGTTCAGTGACCTCTGGAACTGACCCAATAGGGTGATGTGTGGGGAAATATGATGCGTGTAACAATTCGGTCTCAGGTAATGCGGCTTGAGACTAGGAAACTCCTCCTCCTCCCCCCTGTAGTGTTTATATAGGTTGTGGCTTATAAAAATAGGTGTTAGTTGAAGAGGGGGAAACCTCGCGCGCTGACCTAAAATCACTCGTTGTTATTTTCGTCGGTGGCGTAATCACTAAAGTTAGTAGCACTTGTGAGGATGGATCCCCGATGGAATCATCCCTTCACAGCTCTGATAGCCGGTCCTACCGGGTGTGGGAAAACGGTATTTGTGCAAAAGTTTATACAGAACCTTCACGAGCTAGCTGTCCCCGTACCGGAGGAAGTTATATGGTGTTATGGGGAATGGCAGCCGATATACGAGACTATGGGGTCAGTGAGATTTATCGAGGGTCTACCAGACGTCGATAAATTGGAAGGTGGTAAGAAGAGAAGACTGATCGTCATCGATGACTTGATGTCTGAGACGGACGAGCGGGTAACAAAATTATTCACCAAAGGTAGTCATCACAGAGATATTAGTGTGATGTACATTGTTCAAAATCTATTCGGAAAAAATAAAGAACATCGAACCATAAGTCTCAATACGCACTATTTAGTCCTTTTCAAGAACCCGAGAGACGGGAGTCAAATTATGAATCTGGGTAAACAAATGTACCCGGGTCGGGTGGGGTACCTCCAAGATAGTTTTAAGGACGCGACAGCGAGTCCTCACGGTTATTTGCTGGTCGATCTTCGTCAGGACACACCTGATAATCTTAGGTTGAGAACCAAAATATTCCCGGGGGAGAGACAAATCGTCTACGTGCCAAAGTAGAGAATCATGTGTGATGAAGCACTTAGACGGCACGGTGAAATGTTGAAATGTATGCGCGCCGCCTCGCCGAGCGGTTTAAGAGCCATATTAAAAACAGCCTCTCCCAAACTCATTAACTTTTTGTGCGAGTGTTGTCATAACATATTAAAAGGTAATGTTAGACTCACTCAGCGACAGAAGTGCGAGCTACGTCGACACAAGAACAAGTTGAGACTTCTCACTAAAAAGAAACCGAGTCTTAAGCGGCGGAAAGAGATTCTACAAACCGGTGGGTTTATAGGTGCTTTGCTCCGTCCTATATTAAGTATTCTCGGTGGAGTACTAGGTGCGTAACAATGGCCAAAAAATGATTTTGGTGGATCCTCGATTCCTCGAGGGTCTTAAACAGACTACTACTACCACGTCCTATAGCCCACCCGAGGCGATCGGTGACAACTTGAGAGATTTAGATGATGAAATGCAACGTATCCTATTCCGCGATGATTTAGCACCCGCCGATAAGGCCAGAGTGTACCAACGTGCCCTGCATCAATATTTAACTAGATTGGAGCAGTATAAACGACGCTCATTGGGCTCGGTCGATCTCATTCAACACAACACGGCAACAGAAAAAACACCTTCCCCACCAACACCATCATTCGAGCTATCACCAGAGCAGACCAAGACACCACCACCAGCGGAAACCCCAAAGGTAGGTAATGAAACCACTCCGCCCGTAGCCACGTATAAACTGAGACCTAAAAAAAGAAAGAGCGGAATCCCAACACCAAAATGGGAACGGTGAAGAAAATATTGAGACGTCGTTACTTTGACCCTAGTCGACCAGGGGCGTATAGTGGTGCAACGGCCCTGCAACGTAACACCAAACTGGGACTCGCAAAGATCAAACAATGGCTGAGTCATCAGGATACCTATACCCTTCATAAACCAATTCGTCGCAGATTTGAAAGGCGTCCCATTATAACGAGTGGCCCCCAACAGCAATATCAGGCAGACCTAATCGATTTGAGACATTTGAAAAAACACAACGATGGATATTCCTATTTGGTTTCTTGCGTGGACGTTTTCAGTAAATTCGCGTGGTCTGTACCGATACGAAAAAGTTACCACTTCTTCTTCTTCTTCTTCTCGCATCTCTAATTTTTGTATCTGACAATGTCCTTGGACGGTATCCAAGTGTTAAATGAGGAATCGTACCCAAACCATTTGACTAAACACTCCTTTCGCCCAAAGGATGTGCGACGCTCGGTTATGACACTCTCGATTCTGTACTCGTGTTTGTATCCAACTTTTTGAATTTCCGGTGTGTAGAATGACCCCTCTATCTCATCGCCCTTATCGTCTTTCAACACATATGTAACGGGGTTTGTTTCATTTACTCGACTGATGGAAAACAGTTCCTCCGTCCAAGCCGGGGCATAACCCTTTTTAAATTGGCTCTGCCCAGGACCAGTCTAACTCGATCACCGGGCTTGTACAGGGGTCTTTCAAATTTAAAGTTGCGTTTGCTATTATACAACGTGTTCCATACCTGTTCTTGATTGTCTGCGTTGACGTCGACCGGTGCCATTTTTATACTTCTGTGATACGAATGGTTATAACTTCGAAGTAGGGCGGGGAGGACTCGGACATAAGACAACTTATTGGATTTCGTGAAATATCGCCACATCCGTTGTTTCAGAGTCCTATTAAAGCGTTCCACCACGGCGGCCGTAATATCTTCGTTCTGCGTAGTGAAAAAGTGAACGTTGTTGTCAGCGAGGAATTTCTGAAATGTTCTGTTCAGAAACTCTGACCCCTTATCCGTTTGAAAACTCGCGGGTTTTCCATCAAGAAATATCTTACTGACGGCTTCCACTAAGGATTTCCCCGTTTTGGTTCGTATCGGTACAGACCACGCGAATTTACTGAAAACGTCCACGCAAGAAACCAAATAGGAATATCCATCGTTGTGTTTTTTCAAATGTCTCAAATCGATTAGGTCTGCCTGATATTGCTATTGGGGGCCACTCGTTATAATGGGACGCCTTTCAAATCTGCGACGAATTGGTTTATGAAGGGTATAGGTATCCTGATGACTCAGCCATTGTTTGATCTTTGCGAGTCCCAGTTTGGTGTTACGTTGCAGGGCCGTTGCACCACTATACGCCCCTGGTCGACTAGGGTCAAAGTAACGACGTCTCAATATTTTCTTCACCGTTCCCATTTTGGTGTTGGGATTCCGCTCTTTCTTTTTTAGGTCTCAGTTTATACGTGGCTACGGGCGGAGTGGTTTCATTACCTACCTTTGGGGTTTCCGCTGGTGGTGGTGGTGGTGGTGGTGTCTTGGTCTGCTCTGGTGATAGCTCGAATGATGGTGTTGGTGGGGAAGTGTTTTTTCTGTTGCCGTGTTGTGTTGAATGAGATCGACCGAGCCCAATGAGCGTCGTTTATACTGCTCCAATCTAGTTAAATATTGATGCAGGGCACGTTGGTACACTCTGGCCTTATCGGCGGGTGCTAAATCATCGCGGAATAGGATACGTTGCATTTCATCATCTAAATCTCTCAAGTTGTCACCGATCGCCTCGGGTGGGCTATAGGACGTGGTAGTAGTAGTCTGTTTAAGACCCTCGAGGAATCGAGGATCCACCAAAATCATTTTTTTTGGCCATTGTTACGCACCTAGTACTCCACCGAGAATACTTAATATAGGACGGAGCAAAGCACCTATAAACCCACCGTTTGTAGAATCTCTTTCCGCCGCTTAAGACTCGGTTTCTTTTTAGTGAGAAGTCTCAACTTGTTCTTGTGTCGACGTAGCTCGCACTTCTGTCGCTGAGTGAGTCTAACATTACCTTTTAATATGTTATGACAACACTCGCACAAAAAGTTAATGAGTTTGGGAGAGGCTGTTTTTAATATGGCTCTTAAACCGCTCGGCGAGGCGGCGCGCATACATTTCAACATTTCACCGTGCCGTCTAAGTGCTTCATCACACATGATTCTCTACTTTGGCACGTAGACGATTTGTCTCTCCCCGGGAATATTTTGGTTCTCAACCTAAGATTATCAGGTGTGTCCTGACGAAGATCGACCAGCAAATAACCGTGAGGACTCGCTGTCGCGTCCTTAAAACTATCTTGGAGGTACCCCACCCGACCCGGGTACATTTGTTTACCCAGATTCATAATTTGACTCCCGTCTCTCGGGTTCTTGAAAAGGACTAAATAGTGCGTATTGAGACTTATGGTTCGATGTTCTTTATTTTTTCCGAATAGATTTTGAACAATGTACATCACACTAATATCTCTGTGATGACTATCTTTGGTGAATAATTTTGTTACCCGCTCGTCCGTCTCAGACATCAAGTCATCGATGACGATCAGTCTTCTCTTCTTACCACCTTCCAATTTATCGACGTCTGGTAGACCCTCGATAAATCTCACTGACCCCATAGTCTCGTATATCGGCTGCCATTCCCCATAACACCATATAACTTCCTCCGGTACGGGGACAGCTAGCTCGTGAAGGTTCTGTATAAACTTTTGCACAAATACCGTTTTCCCACACCCGGTAGGACCGGCTATCAGAGCTGTGAAGGGATGATTCCATCGGGGATCCATCCTCACAAGTGCTACTAACTTTAGTGATTACGCCACCGACGAAAATAACAACGAGTGATTTTAGGTCAGCGCGCGAGGTTTCCCCCTCTTCAACTAACACCTATTTTTATAAGCCACAACCTATATAAACACTACAGGGGGGAGGAGGAGGAGTTTCCTAGTCTCAAGCCGCATTACCTGAGACCGAATTGTTACACGCATCATATTTCCCCACACATCACCCTATTGGGTCAGTTCCAGAGGTCACTGAACATGTCGCAACACGACTGATTACCACGCCTGATAACGTATTGCGTTAGCTGCTATAAATAGACGGTCCTCGACCCGATAAACGGGTATAAAAACCCCCAGTCGAGCAGTGTACACGCACACACATAACCAACGTCTGTTGCCAGGTGGTTTGTTTTTCTTTGAATATGGAGTCGTGTAGCTTGAATACGCCAATTTCGTTTGATGTTAGTGATCAGCGCATATTTATGTCACGTGGAAATGAGACTGTAGTTCCATTGTCTAAAGATGGCGTTAAGGCAGTCTCGGTTTGTGTTTTTCGTAACAGACCATTGATAAATATAAGGACATACAGCGGTGATAGTTTTTTGAAGTTTCCTACCAGAACTGGGATAACACTATCGAGAGAGGAATTTATCACGTTAGTTGAGATGCGCGAGGAAATTTTAACCGCTTATGCTAACCTCAACTACACACCGCCTGTTGTTAACCAGATCAGCTACACGCCACCTCTCGTTAACCAGATCAACTACACGCCACCTCTCGTTAATCAGATCAACTACACGCCGCCTGTCGTTAACCACCAAAACTACATACCATCTCTTGTTAACACGAATCTCATCGACTACACGCCCCCCTTTGTTAATCAAGGGAACCTCGCTCTTGTTAATCAGACGACAGATCCGGCACCCAATATGAATGCCGCGGGTGTTTCAGCAGAGTCACCAATTACCTATTCCAGCTTTGATCAAGGTTTTGTCAAAATGGAGGGCGGTTGTGTTTTGAAGGCTAATGAAACTTCCTATGTACCCGTGTTTGATAGACATTTAACAAACACTACCACCAAAACAGGAGGGAGGAAACCCAGACGCTTAAAATTATCAACAACCGGACAGTAATATATGTGTGTCGTATATTTGTTGTATTAATAAAGTTGTGAAATATAGAACGAATTTTGTTTTGGTTTACCATGAATGTGTGTGTGAGAGAGAGAGAGAGAGAGAGAGAGATGGTTGATACTTTGTGTGGCTTGATGATAGGCCATGAAGGGTGATGTTGAGGCACATGATGATGATGATATGAAGGGTGATGTTGAGGCACATGATGATGATATGAAGGGTGATGATGAGGGTGGCACATGATGATGATATGAAGGGTGATGTTGATGGTGGCACATGATGATAGTGTTGAGGTACATGCTGATAGTGTTGAGGCACATGATGATGATAGGCCATGAAGCGATAGTTTTGAGGCACATGATGATGATTTTTATTTGACTTGAGTTAGCTTGGATATGCAATAGAGAGAAAAAAATCGCTATAATCTGGTACATGACGCTAACGATACTAATAATTGCTTGTCAGCATTTTTTTTACATGTCGCCTCCTGTTGACCCACACATGATGATAGCCAATAAAGGCACCTTTCCCCACCCGCACGCCACGCGACGACCCGCCATCCGACCCGCGAGATACCGCCATCCCCTTTTAGAACCGCTGTCGCCCGATTTTAGAACCGCTGTCGCCCGATTTTAGAACCGCTGTCGCCCGATTTTAGAACCCCCCGAGATAACCGGCGAGCTAGCGACGCACCGATCACCGCCACGCACCAACGCACACCACGACGCGCCGATCACCGTCACGCACCAACGCACACCACCGAGATAAGCCGATTACCGATCACGACCACCGAGATAATAAGCCGATTATCGGACTTTGGCACGGGTTTTGGTGCATGTTTCGTGCGGTTTCGGTGCCAAATCTATTGTCTTTCGGTGCATGTGCGTGCACTTTTGGGACGGGTTCACAGCCATATATACTACTTACATGTTCTAAGTGAAGATAGATGTTCTAAATGAAGATAGATGTTCTAAGTGAAGATACATGTTCTAAGTGAAGATCGATGTTCTAAATGAAGATAGATGTTCTAAGTGACGCACTTCTTTCAGCTTGTGTCGTATATCGTCGCTGATATGTCGCTGACATGTCGCTGATATGTCGCAATGTCTCATCTTGTGACCCTCGCTACCTGTGTAGCTCGAGTTGTCATCATGTTGAAATAACGTAATGTTTCTTTCATTTATTTTATCTATTTCTTTCTGGGTTTCCCTTCAGCTCTGAGGCCGGATGTTTTCGTGTAACATGCTCGAGCTGCAAGGTTGGTTGGATTTCATTTTGGCCAGATGTCCAAACTACTTGGTTCTTTGTTTGTTTAACGTAGTCAATAGCTGGTGTTCCACCCACGATGTGTCTCAAGGCCTCATTTCTAATCACATCCCTTCTATTTTTTGTTTACATCTTTGTGCATACATTTAATTGTGCGTGTTATTATTTTACTCTTGTGCCTTTCAAGAATTGGTAAGATCATCATCATCAAGTACCCGGCCTGCTGGCGTAGGTGATCATGTTTCTCCACAACTTTCGATCTCGACAGTTATTTATCATTTTTGTTGTTGACTTTCTGCCATGCCATTCTCTTAAGCTATCTTGTATCTTTTCTCTTTGCTTCCCTCTATCTCTTCGTCCCTCAATTTTTCTAGTTGTTACAATATATTCCAGTTGTTCTCTTCTCATTACATGGCCAAAAAATGATGATTGTTTCTTCCTAATATTGGAAATTAGCTCTCTTTTTACTTTGACCTCTCTCTCAGAACATCTTCATTACTCTTCTTAGCTGTCCATGTTATTCTCAACATTCTTCTGTAAAACCACATTTCTACAGACTCCAGTGATTTTCTTGTCTGTTGTCCTATTGTCCATGATTCACATTCATATCTTAAGACTGGCTCTACATAAGATTTAATTACTCTTTTTCTTGTTTCTATTGTCAAAAATGCATTTCATAGTTTCTTCCTCATTTTTTGGAAAGCTGCTTTTGCCTGAGCCATTCTGCATCTCACCTCTTTTGTACATCTTCCGTCTGAGGTTAACAAAGTTCCCAAATATTTAAATTCATTTATCTGTTTTAATATTGTTCCACTTGTCTTTATTTTGCACTGAGGTGATGTCTTTCTCTTTGTTGTTACCATTACCTTTGTCATTTTGCTATTAAGGCTGAGTCCTTTATTTTTGCTTTCTTTCACTCTATGTCCAACATTTCTTGTAACTCATTTTCACTATTAGCTATTAATTTGTAAGATATTGATAATATATAAGAGAATGTACAGTAAAGACAGATGCCATCACCATCAAGTACCGGGCCTACTGGCGTAGGTGATCAAGTCTCTCCACAACTTTCGATCTCGACAGTTCTTTATCATTTCTGTTGTTTATCTTCTGCCAAGACATTCTCTTAAGCTGTCTAGTATTTTCTCTCTTTGCTTCCCTCTATCTCTTCGTCCTTCAATTTTCCCAGTTGTTACAATATATTCCAGTTGTTCTCTTATCATTACATGGCCAAAAAATAATAATTGTTTCTTCCTAATATTGGAAATTAGCTCTCTTTTTGTTTTGGCCTCTTTCCGAACGTTTTCATTGCTCTTCTTAGCTGTCCATGGTACTCTCAACATTCTTCTGTAAAACCACATTTCTACAGCCTCCAGTGATTTCCTTGTCTGTTATCCTATTGACCATGATTCACATTCATATGTTAAGACTGGCTCTACATAACATTTAAGATCATGCAGTACTCAAAGGCATAATAATTTGCGAAAGAAAATAAAGAGACAGTTACACTCAATGGGCAACATGTCTTTGAAAGATATAAACTGTGCAGACAAATAACTCAATTCTAGGCTCAAGACAGACAATTTTCCAGACAAGCTATGCGGTACATACGATGATCATCTGTCAGCGACTGAATTCAACTCGTCTTTATATGGGATATGTCGAGCATTGGAAACAGAAAGTGGAGAACAAGTTCATGGGAAAATAAGATGATGAAAGTAAGGGGAAACAATATAATTCCTGACAGATCTCAAATAAGGAAGTCGGAGAAACTGAGACTTGGTGAACAGGGGAAAACAAAGCATTGATCGTGGAGCAATAAATTGTGATCAGTTCAGCATGTCATACAGGCTGTCACAAAAGTGAATTAATCAACATGTACCATAGGCTGTCACAAACGTGAATTAATCAACATGTAACATAGGCTGTCACAAAAGTGAATTAATCAACATGTAACATAGGCTGTCACAAAGTGAATTAATCAACATGTAACATAGGCTGTCACAAAAGTGAATTAATCAACATGTCACACAGGCTGTCACAAAAGTGAATCACTCAACATGTCACACAGGCTGTCACAAAAGTGAATCACTCAACATGTAACACAGGCTGTCACAAAAGTGAATTAATCAACATCTAACATAGGCTGTCACAAAAGTGAATTAATCAACATGTAACATAGGCTGCCACTAAAGTGGATCACTCAACATGTAACAAAGGCTGTCACAAAAGTGAATCACTTAACATGTCACACAGGCTGTCACAAAAGTGAATCACTCAACATGTAACACAGGCTGTCACAAACGTGAATTAATCAACATGTAACATAGGCTGTCACAAAAGTGAATTAATCAACATGTCACACAGGCTGTCACAAAAGTGAATCACTCAACATGTCACACAGGCAGTCACAAAAGTGAATCACTCAACATGTAACACAGGCTGTCACAAAAGTGAATTAATCAACATGTAACATAGGCTGTCACAAAAATGAATTAATCAACATGTAACATAGGCTGTCACAAAAGTGAATTAATCAACATGTAACATAGGCTGTCACAAAAGTGAATTAATCAACATGTAACATAGGCTGTCACAAAAGTGAATTAATCAACATGTAACATAGGCTGTCACAAAAGTGAATTAATCAACATGTAACACAGGCTGTCACAAAAGTGAATTAATCAACACGTAACATAGGCTGTCACAAAAGTGAATTAATCAACATGTCACACAGGCTGTCACTAAAGTGAATTAATCAACATGTCACACAGGCTGTCACAAAAGTGAATCACTCAACATGTCACACAGGCTGTCACTAAAGTGAATTAATCAACATGTAACATAGGCTGTCACAAAAGTGAATTAATCAACATGTAACATAGGCTGTCACAAAAGTGAATCACTCAACATGTCATACAGGCTGTCACTAAAGTGAATCACTCAACATGTCATACAGGCTGTCACAAAAGTGGATCACTCAACATGTAACACAGGCTGTCACAAAAGTGAATTAATCAACATGTAACACAGGCTGTCACAAAAGTGAATTAATCAACATGTAACATAGGCTGTCACAAAAGTGAATTAATCAACATGTAACATAGGCTGTCACAAAAGTGAATCACTCAACATGTAACACAGGCTGTCACAAAAGTGAATTAATCAACATGTAACATAGGCTGTCACTAAAGTGAATTAATCAACATGTAACATTTGCTGTCACAAAAGTGAATTAATCAACATGTCACACAGGCTGTCACAAAAGTGAATCACTCAACATGTCATACAGGCTGTCACTAAAGTGAATCACTCAACATGTCATACAGGCTGTCACAAAAGTGGATCACTCAACATGTAACACAGGCTGTCACAAAAGTGAATTAATCAACATGTAACACAGGCTGTCACAAAAGTGAATTAATCAACATGTAACATAGGCTGTCACAAAAGTGAATTAATCAACATGTAACATAGGCTGTCACAAAAGTGAATTAATCAACATGTCATACAGGCTGTCACAAAAGTGAATCACTCAACATGTAATATAGGCTGTCACTAAAGTGAATTAATCAACATGTAACATAGGCTGTCACTAAAGTGAATTAATCAACATGTAACATAGGCTGTCACAAAAGTCAATCACTCAACATGTCACACAGGCTGTCACAAAAGTGAATCACTCAACATGTCATACAGGCTGTCACTAAAGTAAATCACTCAACATGTCATACAGGCTGTCACAAAAGTGGATCACTCAACATGTAACACAGGCTGTCACAAAAGTGAATTAATCAACATGTAAAACACAGGCTGTCACAAAAGTGAATTAATCAACATGTAACATAGGCTGTCACAAAAGTGAATTAATCAACATGTCACACAGGCTGTCACAAAAGTGGATCACTCAACATGTCACACAGGCTGTCACAAAAGTGGATCACTCAACATGTCACACAGGCTGTCACAAAAGTGAATCACTCAACATGTAACACAGGCTTTCACAAAATGAATCACTCAACATGTAACACAGGCTGTCACAAAAGTGATTCACTCAACATGTAACACAGGCTGTCACAAAAGTGGATTACCCAACATATCACACATTTTGTCACAAAGGTCAGTGAGTTTATGGCCAAATTTTACGAAACAAACAAACAAAATTTAAACAAAATTGTACCTGGTTTGAAGCCTTTCAACCGGTTGGGAGTTTCAAAGAAAAAGCTGTCTCCAAACTTCAGCCGGTAAAACTGCTCCCCAATGATACAGGCAAAGGTTGGTCCCAAGACAGCGCCACGTAGCGGCGTCTCATAAATGCCACCAGTGAAGACGTCAATGTCTTCAATAGACCTATGTTTGATCGCATACAGAAAACATATGTTTATAGACAGGAAATTACGTCAGATCAGGCAGAACACACACACACACATTTCAATCCGATACAATCATTTTGTGTCACTAACCTGGGGCAATCATTTTGTATCACTAACCAGGGGCAATCATTTTGTATCACTAACCTGGGGCAATCATTTTGTATCACTAACCTGGGGCAATCATTTTGTGTCACTAACCAGGGCAATCATTTTGTATCACTAACCTGGGGCAATCATTTTGTATCACTAACCTGGGGCAATCATTTTGTATCACTAACCTGGGACAATCCTTTTGTATCACTAATCTGGGACAATCACTTTGTATCACTATTCTGTGACAATCGTTTTGTGTATCACCAACCTGGGACAATTATTTTGTATCACTAACCAAGGACAATCAATTTGTATCACTAACCTGTGACAATCATTTTGTCTATCACTGACCTGTGACAATCATTTTGTATCACTAACTGATGACAATCATTTTGTATCACTAACCTGGGACAATCACTTTGTATCACTAACCGGGCGCAATCATTTTGTGTATCACTAACCTGGAACAATCATTTTGAATCACTAACCTGGAACAATCATTTTGCATCACTAACCTGGAACAATCATTTTGCATCACTAACCTGGGACAATCATTTTGCATCACTAACCTGGGACAATCATTTTGCATCACTAGAGTAAAGATCGGGTTTTAGATCAGCGCTATCCATAATTCTATCCTTAAGTATGTGATAAATAGATCTTTTTATCCATTTTAAAGATCTGTGACGAACGATCCTTGTCTACTTTAATAGCCTGGTAGGAAATATGTTTAATTTAAAGCTCTGTGACTGAGAATCTCTATGTTCGCATTATATGTTTGGGATTAGAAGCCTTTATGCCTGTTTTGTATATCTTTGGCGGAGACTCTTTATGCCTGTTTTGTATATCTTTGACGGAGACTATTTATGCCTATTTTGTTTATCATTGACGAAGGCTCTTTACGCCTATTTTGTTTATCAATGACGGAGACTCTTTACGCATATTTTGTTTATCATTGACGAAGGCTCTTTACGCCTATTTTGTTTATCATTGACGAAGGCTCTTTACGCCTATTTTGTTTATCATTGACGAAGGCTCTTTACGCCTATTTTGTTTATCAATGACGGAGACTATTTATGCCTATTTTGTTTATCATTGACGAAGGCTCTTTACGCCTATTTTGTTTATCATTGACGAAGGCTCTTTACGCCTATTTTGTTTTTATCATTGACGGAGGCTCTTTACGCATATTTTGTTTTTATCATTGACGGAGGCTCTTTACGCCTATTTTGTTTTTATCATTGACGGAGGCTCTTTACGCATATTTTGTTATCATTGACGAAGCTCTTTAAACCTATTTAATATATCTTAGACGGAGTGTCTTTATATTTTTTTTTTATTCTGGGACAAAAAATATTTACGTTTCTATATTTGGAATGGAAGGACCTTATGTTTGCTGTATATGTTTGGGACGCCATGTCTGTATGTCTACTTTGTAGTTTAGCGACCTAAGGTATTTCTGTTTACTTTAAAGGACCTGAAAGAACTGTCCTTTTGTCTATCTATATATCTGAGAGGAAAGCTCTTTTTTCAGCTTCAAGGTCTAGGCGCAGGTGTTAGTCAGTTGTTATTAAAATTAGTTAGTTCTTTAATCAGTTGTTACTAATATTAGTTAGATTTTTAGTCAGTTGTTACTAATATTAGCTAGTTCTTTAGTCAGTTGTTATTAATATTAGTTAGTTCTTTAGTCAGTTATTACTAATATTAGTTGGTTATTTAATCAGTTGTTACTAATATTAGTTAGTTCTTTAGTCAGTTGTTATTAATATTAGTTAGTTCTTTAATCAGTTATTACTAATATTAGTTGGTTCTTTAGTCAGTTGTTACTAATATTAGTTGGTTCTTTAGTCAGTTGTTACTAATATTAGTTAGTTCTTTAGTCAGTTCTTACTTATATTAGTTATTTAGTCAGTTGTTACTAATATTAGTTAGTTCTTTAGTCAGTTGTTACTAACATTAGTTAGTTCTTTAGTCAGTTGTTACTAATATTAGTTAGTTTCTTTAGTCAGTTATTACTAATATTATTTGGTTATTTAATCAGTTGTTACTAATATTAGTTAGTTCTTTAGTCAGTTGTTACTAATATTATTTAGTTATTCAATCAGTTGTTACTAATATTAGTTAGTTTTTTTAGTCTCCTGTTACTAATATTAGTTAGTTCTTTAGTCAGTTGTTACTAATATTAGTTAGTTATTTAGTCAGTTGTTACTAATATTACTTAGTTCTTTAGTCAGTTGTTACTAATATTAGTTAGTTCTTTAGTCAGTTGTTACTAATATTAGTTAGTTCTTTAATCAGTTGTTACTAATATTACTTAGTTCTTTAGTCAGTTGTTACTAATATTAGTTAGTTCTTTAGTCAGTTGTTACTAATATTAGTTAGTTATTCAATCAGTTGTTACTAATATTAGTTATATAGTTCTTTAGTCAGTTGTTACTAATATTAGTTAGCTTTTTAGTCAGTTGTTACTAATATTAGTTAGTTAT
Organism: Megaustenia siamemsis; assembly: GCA_032433765.1. Classification (NCBI taxonomy): domain Eukaryota; kingdom Metazoa; phylum Mollusca; class Gastropoda; order Stylommatophora; family Ariophantidae; genus Megaustenia; species Megaustenia siamemsis. The sequence continues at coordinate 33,224,219 of JAVIAB010000046.1, read as the reverse complement.
TTAGTCAGTTGTTAGTAATATTAGTTAGTTCTTTAGTCAGTTCTTACTAATATTAGTTAGTTCTTTAGTCAGGTCTTACTAATATTAGTTAGTTCTTTAGTCAGCTGTTACTAATATTAGCTAGTTCTTTAGTCAGTTGTTACTAATATTAGTTAGTTTTTTAGTCATTTTTACTAATATTAGTTAGTTCTTTATTCAGTTGTTACTAATATTAGTTAGTTTTTTTTCAGTTGTTACTAATATTAGTTAGTTCTTTAGTCAGTTATTACTAATATTAGTTGGTTATTTAATCAGTTGTTACTAATATTAGTTGGTTCTTTGGTCAGTTGTTACTAATATTAGTTGGTTCTTTAGTCAGTTGTTACTAATATTAGTTAGTTCTTTAGTCAGTTCTTACTAATATTAGTTAGTTCTTTAGTCAGTTGTTACTAATATTAGTTAGTTCTTTAGTCAGTTATTACTAATATTATTTGGTTATTTAATCAGTTGTTACTAATATTCGTTAGTTCTTTAGTCAGTTGTTACTAATATTAGCTAGTTCTTTTTTCAGTTGTTACTAATATTAGTTAGTTCTTTAATCAGTTGTTACTAATATTAGCTAGTTCTTTTTTCAGCTGTTACTAATATTAGTTGGTTCTTTAGTCAGTTGTTACTAATATTAGCTAGTTCTTTAGTCAGTTGTTACTAATATTAGTTAGTTCTTTAATCAGTTGTTACTAATATTAGTTAGTTCTTTAGTCAGTTGTTACTAATATTAGCTAGTTCTTTAGTCAGTTGTTACTAATATTAGCTAGTTCTTTAGTCAACTGTTACTAATATTAGTTGGTTCTTTAATCAGTTGTTACTAATATTAGTTAGTTCTTTAGTCAGTTGTTACTAATATTAGTTAGTTCTTTAATCAGTTAGCTAGTTAGTTTGGCTTGTTAATTACTCCCTGGCCGTAGACGATACATAGGTCAGAAGTCGTAACTCTCCTTGACTAACAATTCACGTCTATGTCTTGCAGATCCTGCATTCTCCTTAAGCACATAATTGATATCTCTCTATCTTTTAATTGCTCCTCTTGGGAGTTTCTTTTTGTTTTCCATGTTTTCTTTCACCAGCCTGTCTCCACATGAAGGTCTGGCCCTGGAGACTTCTTCTCGTCCTTTCTGAACTCATGATCGATGTATGACGAACGTCTTCCCTGTAACTTGTTTGATCCATGTTCTCCCGTTATCTTGTAGGAGTCCTGATTTCTCTTCTGGTGGCAGTGAATGTCTTACGATATATTCTCTCATTGTTATTTGAGCTCATTGTTATTTCTCTCTCTCTCTCTCTCTCTCTCTCTCTCTCTCTCTCTCTCTCTCTTTCTGCGATCAGGACTCAGTCAGAGTAGGATTCCAGACTCCCACATGAAGTCAGCTGTCAGGTTAAGTGTGTTGATCGCCCCCACAGACAGAACGTCACATTTAGAGTCTGCCAGATCCACTCTGACTGAACACCCGTTAATACGTTGCACTGTGTTCTGCGTCAGTGAACCAGTGCATCCGATTTCAGCCAGCATTTTTTTAGGTTTGCTTTCCTTAGCCTTTGATTGTCCCCAATATTTCTGCAAGGCAGCAGATTGTCTTTTCTGTAGGGGATTCTGCCCTTAGATGGTCTGCCCTCCCAGGTTTACGAGCACCATCTGCCCGAGTCATTAGAGGTGACTAACACAGACATGCACACACAAAGATATGAGATGTGAATAACACAGACATGTACACAGCGATACGAGACATGACTAACACCGACACACATCAAGATATATGACATATGACTAACATAGACATGCACATAAAGATATGAGATATGACTGACTTAGACATGCACACACAAAGATATGACACATACCTAACATAGACATACACACAAAGCTATAAGATATGACTAACATAGGCATGCACACACAAAGATATGAGATGTGACTTGCATAGCCATGCACACACACGAATATGAGATGTGACAAACACAGACATGCACACACAATGTCAGAGAAAGCCTTTAGAGTGGCATTCTTAACCCGAATCATAGTGCTAGCTCGATGATAGAATCGAATGGTGTGAATCTTCTGGGGCGTGGCAAAGTTCAGATACCAGTAAACAGGACTGTTTCCACTTCTCAGTTTTGTGTGTGTGCAGTCATTGTCATAGAGATTGGTCCTTGTTTTGCCATTTACTGCGGCCTCTGGTCCACATCCGTCTCCTGTATAACAAGCATTAAAAGTGTCGGCCTGGTTTGTGTTCTGTTTGAGAGCCACATTCCGACCCCCGCCTATGTGGATGGAGCAGATATTTGCAACTATCGCCCCTGCAATCCATAACATGTTGATCAGACCAGCCCCAGAGCAAAAGACATCAATCTCGTGCTAACTACAAAACTTGATTCATTATTACATGAGGCAGAACCATTTAGTTTTACCGTGAAACTCTCTGGAACTGTTAAGTTATTTACATAACTCCTAAACCAGGAGAACAGCAAAGATTGGTTGAGAGTTGCCTCAACTGATGTAGAATTTGTTATTTGAGCTCATTGTTATTTGCCCTCATTGTTATTTGTGCTCATTATTATGTTTGCTCATTATTATTTGTGCTCATTATTATTTATGCTCATCATTATTTGTGCTCATTATTATTTGTGCTCATTATTAGTTGTGCATATTATTATTTATGCTCATTATTATGTTTGCTCATTATTATCTGTACTCATTATTATTTATGCTCATTATTATTTGTGCTCATTATTAGTTGTGCCTATTATTATCTATGCTCATTATTATGTTTGCTCATTATTATTTGTGCTCATTATTATTAATGCTCATTATTATTTGTACTAATTATTATTTGTGCTCATTATTAGTTGTGCCTATTATTATTTATGTTCATTATTATTTGTGCTCATTATTATTTGTGCCCATTATTATTTGTGCTCATTATTATTTGTGCTCATTATTAATTGTGCTCATTATTAAGTGTGCCTATTATTATTTGTGCACATTATTATTTGTGCTCATTACTAGTTGTGCGCATTATTATTTGTGCTAATTATTATTTGTGCCTATTATTATTTGTGTTCATTATTATTTGTACTCATTATTATTTGTGCTCATTATTATTTGTACTCCTCTAAGAACACGAGTGTTTTTTTTTGGACCGACGAGGTTCTAGGGTCCACCCATCCTCTGTAAATTGGTACCAGAGATGTCTTTTCCGCAAAAAAGGTGCCTGGCGTGATACCGACCACATCACCCAACAATGTGCCGTGGTCGTGGAGCAATTATTATCACTAACACCATATTCCTCATATGCTTAGCAGGACGTGGAGGACATTTTTCCTTAATTACATGAGAACAGCTGGTATTTCTGTAGGTAAGATAACCCATAATTGTAGACTGACATTTTCTAAGAAAGGATTCAACAAATCCCTTTCCTAGAACCTGAGTGGATTTCATGCGCTCCAATCATATCTTAGCAGTGACATCACACAAAGTCGAACGGTGACTTGCATGCGCTCCCCTCATATAAACATATGTTAAGACCAATGTGGTCCACACCCACCCCCCTGGAAGAGAAACTATATGGGGCAATTGAATCACTTAAACAGACAGCTGACTTCATGAGAGAGTCTGGAATCCTGCTCTGATTAAGACTTGATCGCAGACAGAGAGAGAGAGAGAGAGAGAGAGAGAGAGAGAGAGATTACCCAGGGGGTAGTAGTAGAAAGTTCTTTAAACCTTTGCAACAGGAGACGATCTGATCACTAGTAGACAAACTACATTTTTAACACTTTATATATAACGCATTTTTAACAAACATATAGGGTAGCATGCCTGAAGAAAGACTTCACCAACAGGCATTCATTTAGAAACCACGTGGTAAAAGATAGCAAGGCTGATCAGAAGATTTTATACAGAGAACAATTTCTAGGGAAGGGTCAACCACGGAACTAAGAAACAAGCAAGAACTACAAGAACTAGCAGCGAATCGACAATGGGTGGAGAACTATGACTTTCCTCCCTGTGTGACATCGTCGACAAAAGAATAAAAATGAATGGAAAAATTAATGACAGGTAGCAAGTATATCGGGTATTTTGATATGAAGTAAGGACAAGTGAGCGAGCCGCGATAGCTCAGTGGTTAGTGAACTGGACTATAAAGAACAAGAGGTAGGGTTCGATCTCAACCGACGGCTTCCGGTTCACCCAGCCTTAAATGGGTACCGAAATTTTTTCTGGGAAAGTAAAGTGGCATGGGCGTAATACCGACATCATTACCCCAAAAATCATGTGCCGAAGGTCTGTAAAATGTATGGTCACTAACACCATATTCCCTATACGCCACTTGGCGTGACGGTCACTAACACCATATTCCCTATACGCCACTTGGCGTGACGGTCACTAACACCATATTCCCTATACGCCACTTGGCGTGACGGTCACTAACACCATATTCCCTATACGCCACTTGGCGTGACGGTCACTAACACCATATTCCCTATACGCCACTTGGCGTGACGGGGGTACTTTACTTTTTTTTTTGAAGGACAAGCGGGACAAACAAGAGACAGTTATAGTAGTAGTGGTACTAGATTCATTTATTTTGGAATCAGCAAAAATAGAATGTCTCAGTACAGGATCATCGCTCATGAATATTCGAAGGCAAAATTACCACATATTTATATGTCCCATCATCATGTACCATACCGGTTAGCGTAGGCGATCATGTCCTTCCACAAATTTCTATCCACAGTGCAATATATCAATTCTGTTGTTGACCTTTTTCGATGCTATGACACCAAGCTATCTAGTGTTTTCTCTCTTTGTCGTCCGCGATCTCTCTTTCTCTGTATTTTGCCAGTTGTTACCAAGTATTCCAACTTTTCTCGTATGATGTTCCCGAAAAATTGTGATTGTTTCTTTCTATTTTTTTGGGGAGCTGCCTTTTTGTGTTGGCCTCTTTGACATTTTCCTCATTGGTCTTTTTAGCTGTCCAGGGAACTTTCAACTTTCTTCTGAGAAATTCCATCTCTGTGGCCTCTAATCGTCTTTCAATTTGTTTCTTTACTGTCCATGCGTCGCTTCCATAGGTCAGACCTGGCTCTATATAGCATGTACAGATGGACTTTCTTTCTCACCTCTATTGACATAGATTTGTTTCGATAAAACGTATTTTATTTTCTAAAACATCATGTTGGAATGAGCTATTCTGATTGTTATTTCTGGGGTGCATCTTCCATCTGATGTTATTATTGTGCCCAAGTATTTGACGCCTTGCACTTGTTTCACATTTGTCATGTTTATTTTTATCCTGTATGATAGTATGCCCCAGGAGTTGTAAAACAAGCATAGTAAATTAAAGTAAAGTGCCCCCATCACGCCAAGTGGCGTATAGGGAATATGGTGCTAGTGACCGTCACGCCAAGTGGCGTATAGGGAATATGGTGTTAGTGACCATACATTTTACAGACATTCAGCACATGATTTTTGTGGTAATGTGGTCGATATTACGCCAGTGCCGCTTTGCTTTCCCAGAAAAAAAATCCGGTACCCATTTAAGGCCGGGTGAACTTTTAAGCCGTTGGTTGGGATCGAACCTTACCTCTTGTCCTTTATAGTCCAGTTGACTAACCACTGAACTATCGCGGCTCCCTAAAACAAGCATAGGTTGATATGATATATCTATGACTGCAACAAATACTTCCCTGTCAGGACTCACTGATAGACTCCAGTCTTGAGACAGGTAGGCAGGTTGAGCTCAGTTATCCCGTTGATTCCTCGCAATCTCTTCAGGCAGTACTGCAGGTACTCCACGTACGTTGCCAGGCCGTGATCTCTACCTCTCTGGATGTTCCTGGCCAGCAGGTCAAAGCTCTCTCCTGGCTCTGGTGGGTGTTTTAATAAAGGTGAAATAATATTGATGTTAACACGGAGGACTGAAGTAATATTGATGTTAACGTGGGGGGGGGGGGGGGCTGAAGTAATATTGATGTTAACAAATTGGACTGAAGTAATATTGATGTTAACTAGGTGGACTGAAGTAATATTGATGTTAACACTGTGGACTGAAGTAATATTGATGTTAACAAGGTGGACTGAAGTAATATTGATGTTAACAAGTTGGACTGAAGTAATATTGATGTTACCAAGGTGGACTGAAGTAAAATTGATGTTAACAAGGTGGACTGAAGTAATATTGATGTTAACAAGGTGGAGTGAAGTAATATTGCTGTTACCAAGGTGTACTGAAGTAAAATTGATGTTAACAAGGTGGACTGAAGTAATATGGATGTTAACAAGGTGGACTAAAGTTACATTGGTGTTAACAAGGTGGACTGAAGTAATATTGATGTTAACAAGGTGGACTGAAGTTACATATGTGTTAACAAGGTGGACTGAAGTTACATTTGTGTTAACAAGGTGGAGTGAAGTAATATTGATGTTAACAAAGAAGACTGAGGTAATATTGATAGTAACAAGGTGGCCTGAAGTAATATTGAAGCTAACAAGGTGGACTGAAGTTACATATGTGTTAACAAGGTGGACTGAAGAAATATTGATGGTAACAAGGGTGACTGAAGTTACATATGTGTTAACAAGGTGGACTGAAGTAATATTGATGTTAACAAGGTAGACTGAAGTTACATATGTGTTAATAAGGTGGACTGAAGTTACATATGTGTTAACAAGGTGGACTGAAGTTACATTGGTGTTAACAAGGCGGCCTGAGGTAATATTGATATTAACAAGGTCGACTGAAGAAATATTGATGGTAACAAGGTGGACTGAAGTTACATATGTGTTAACAAGGTGGACTGAAGTTACATTTGTGTTAACAATGTGGAGTGAAGTAATATTGATGTTAACAAAGTGGACTGAGGTAATATTGATATTAACAAGGTGGCCTGAAGTAATATTGATGCTAACAAGGTGGACTGAAGAAATATTGATGCTAACAAAGTGGACTGAGGTAATATTGATATTAACACGGTGCAATTAATTAATATTGGTATTAACTATCAGTGCTGAAGTAATACTGATATTAAGAAGGTTAGTTGCAGGAATGTCGATGTTGATTACTATGAATCGTAGCATATTTGCATTAACAAATAAAAATAGACTGAACCAATGATAACTTCAACCAAGTTGGATGAAGATGTAAGAATAGAAGATTGCGGTAAAACAGATTTTGTCAAAGGTAGAATGTACAAATTGCGATTTTTAAAAACAGGGATTAATGTAGCAATACCGATATCAAATCATCCAGATTTATTGTAGTAAAACAAGATTGTTAACAAACTTTGAAGAAAAAAAACGTTCTAATAAAGATGAACTATAGCAAAGCTTGTTCTAAGAAAAGTGAACTATAATAAAGAAGAACTGCAGTAAAGCTGTCTTTGATAAGGGTAGATTGTAGTTAGACTGATAACGATAAGGGTAGATTGTAGTTAAACTGATTGTGATAAGGGAAGATTGTAGTTAAACTTATAACGATAAGTTAGATTGTATTTAAACTTATAACGATAAGGGTAGATTGTAGTCAAACTGATAACGATAAGGGTGGATTGTAGTTAAACTGATTGTGATAAGGGTGGATTGTAGTTGAACTGATTGTGATAAGGGTAGATTGTAGTTAAACTGATTGTGATAAGGGTAGATTGTAGTTAGACTGATAACGATAAGGGTAGATTGTAGTTAAATTGATTGTGATAAGGGTAGATTGTAGTTAAACTGATAACGATAATGGTAGATTGTAGTTAAACTGATAACGATAAGGGTAGATTGTAGTTAAACTGATAACGATAATGGTAGATTGTAGTTAAACTGATTGTGATAAGGGTAGATTGTAGTTAAACTGATTGTGATAAGGGTAGATTGTAGTTAAACTGATAACGATAAGGGTAGATTGTAGTTAAACTGATAACGATAATGGTAGATTGTAGTTAAACTGATTGTGATAAGGGTAGATTGTAGTTAAACTGATTGTGATAGGGTAGATTGTAGTTAAAATGATTGGGATAAGAGTAGATTGTAATTAAACTGACAACGATAATGGTAGATTGTAGTTAAACTGATTGTGATAAGGGTAGATTGTAGTTAAATTGATTGTGATAAGGGTAGATTGAAGTTAAACTGACAACGATAAGGACAGATTGTAGTTAAACTGATAACGATAAGGACAGATTGTAGTTAAACTGATAACGATAAGGGTAGATTGTAGTTAAACTCTTAACCATAAGGACAGATTGTAGTTAAACTGCTAACGATAAGAGTAGATTGTAGTTAAACTGATTGTGATAAGTGTAGATTGTAGTTAAACTGATAACGATAAGGACAGAGTGTAGTTAAACTGATAACGATAAGGACATATTGTAGTTAAACTGATAAGGATAAGGGTAGATTGTAGTTGAACTGATTGTGATAAGTGTAGATTGTAGTGAAACTAATAACGATAAGGACAGAGTGTAGTTAAACTGATAACGATAAGGGTAGATTGTAGTTGAACTGATTGTGGTAAGTGTAGATTGTAGTTAAATTGATAACGATAAGTGTAGATTGTAGTTAGATTGATAACGATAAGGGTAGATTGTAGTTAGACTGATAACGATAAGGAGAGATTGTAGTTAAATTGATAACGATAAGGACAGAGTGTAGTTAAACTGATAACGATAAGGGCAGATTGTAGTTAAACTGATTGTGATAAGGGTAGATTGTAGTTAGACTGATAACGATAAGGGTAGATTGTAGTTAAACTGATAACGATAAGGGTAGATTGTAGTTAAACTGATAACGATAAGGGTAGATTGTAGTTAAACTGATAACGATAAGGGTATGTTGTAGTTAAATTGATTGTGATAAGGGTAGATTGTAGTTAAACTGATAACGATAAGGGTAGATTGTAGTTAAATTGATTGTGATAAGGGTAGATTGTAGTTAGACTGATTGAAATAAGGGTAGATTGCAGTTAGACTGATTGAAATAAGAGTAGATTGTAGTTAGACTGATTGAAATAAGGGTAGTGTGTAGTTAAACTGATTGTGAAATAGGTAGATTGTAGATAATCTGATTGCAAAATTGGTAGATTGTAGTTAAACTGATGTTTAAGGAAAGTAGACTAAAGTAAGCTAAAGTACAATTCTCTCAGCCTTTAGTGACACATGATAGTGTCATATTTTTCTGTCCTCTCACGTGACAACTGTCCATGTTATCTCTTTAAATCCTGTGCAAGCACATGCAAGTCACCGTTCGACTTTGTGTGACGTCACTGCTAACATATGAGTGGAGCGCATGAAATCCACTCAAGACTCTGAGAAAGGTAAAGGTCAAGTACGAGACTTGAACCGGCGTCTTAGCACGCGAGTTTCCACCCGTATGTGCTCTGCCGCCTATCCAGAAATGTTCGGAGATTTCTGTATAGTGTCGCCTCAAGCATCGAAACTCAGATGCGAGTCAACATTCCTCACCTTCCCAGGGTAATATCCTGGTACCCATTTCTGCCAACGGCTGGGTCGACCGTGGGGGTATTTTTTTTCCAACCACGAGTACAACTCACACTGCTCCCAGCGGGAATCGAACACGGGTTGTCCAAATGTCGGTACTCCAGTCGGGTGGTTTTCCCAACTCGGCTACCGAGGCCCCTATGGGGAAGGGATTTGTTAAATCCTTTCTTAGTAAATGTCTGTCTACAAATAACTTCTTTTATAGAATGTACACTGGAGAGACTTGAGACTAAATGAAACTATAAGAGAAGAGACCTGCCAGAAGAACGTATCACGCCATGTACAGAGAAGTCGCTGGTTATATCGGGTAGACTACTGGAGAAAATAGTTGCCCTTGTCCTCCCCTGTTACCCTGAACAGATACGCGCTTTCCTACACACACTCGGAGATTATATATATAACAGAGAGACATGGCTCAATGCGGCAGTCTTCGCCTATGACGTCTTTGAAGGCTTCCACAGACGAGAGGAGACGTGTTGCTGCTATATGGATGACAAGATCAAGATCTGGAGGACACGAGCATACCTGAAGATAAGTGCAGATAAAGAGCACCCATTGCATCATGAGCTCAACACAGGGAAAGGTGTCAGGTTAAAAAGAGGCAAATCATGGGCGGCCCGAGCAGAAGATGTCATCAAACAGGTCTGTGGGCTTACCAATATTAAAGCTGGCGAGGAGTGGATACCGGTGCCTACATCATTTAGGGGGACATTCTTGTTTATTGTCACACTCGACAGGAAATGTAGGGAGCAGAACTCAGTCGTGGTCAATGCCGAGGTCAACGGTCTTATCTGGGATAATACCGATGAGAAAGATGCAGCCATCTATACAGACGGATCTGTAATACGACACCAAAGGATTGCATGGGCATATACAGCACGCTCAGCAGGCAGAATAGTCTAGAAAGACAGTGGTGCATACGTTATGACCACATGTAAAATATAACGATGGTGTTGATGGCAGCGACCAGGGTATTCATCTAGTTAGCCCACAAGAAGGAAACCATTTCTACAGACTCTAGTGATTTTCTTATCTGTTGTCCCATTGTCCATGTTTCACATCCATATGTTAAAACTGGCTCTACATAACATTTAAGAACTCTTTTTCTTGTTTCTAAATATCATCTAGTACTTCGATTGTTTGTTGTATCATTTCTCTAACAGTTCCAATTTCAAACAACAAATCAACACTGCTACTAGACATGGTTCTAAGAGTCAAGCAACACTCAAAGACAGTCTCAATATACCAACCAGCCTCGCTGTCGACTCCAAGATACAGCCTGTCTGTGATCTCCGTTGTGAAGAAAGGGTCATACTTGTGGGCATATCTTCTCGCCTGGTTAAGAATGACATCCTGTGGACACACCATCAAGGATACCAGTTATTATTGAAATGTTTTCATTTATTCCCTCAAAGTCTTGCCAATATCCTTGCCTTTCCCAAAATAGTTCCACAGTAATTTGGCCAGTACTACGACTCTTTCCCAAAATAGTTCCACAGTAATTTGGTCAGTATTACGATTCTTTCCCAAAATAAATCCACAGTAATTTGGTAAGTACTACGATTCTTTCCCAAAATAAATCCACAGTAATTTGGTAAGTATTACGATTCTTTCCCCAAAATAAATCCACAGTAATTTGGTCAGTACTACGATTCTTTCCCAAAATAAATCCACAGTAATTTGGTCAGTATTACGATTCTTTCCCAAAATAAATCCACAGTAATTTCGTCAGTATTACGATTCTTTCCCAAAATAAATCCACAGTAATTTCGTCAGTATTACGATTCTTTCCCAAAATAAATCCACAGTAATTTGGTCAGTACTACGATTCTTTCCCCAAAATAAATCCACAGTAATTTCGTCAGTATTACGATTCTTTCCCAAAATAAATCCACAGTAATTTCGTCAGTATTACGATTCTTTCCCAAAATAAATCCACAGTAATTTCGTCAGTATTACGATTCTTTCCCAAAATAAATCCACAGTAATTTCGTCAGTATTACGATTCTTTCCCAAAATAAATCCACAGTAATTTGGTCAGTACTATGATTCTTTCCCCAAAATAAATCCACAGTAATTTCGTCAGTATTACGATTGTTTCCCAAAATAAATCCACAGTAATTTCGTCAGTATTACGATTCTTTCCCAAAATAAATCCACAGTAATTTCGTCAGTATTACGATTCTTTCCCCAAAATAAATTCACAGTAATTTCGTCATTATTACGACATTGCCGTATTTCTTACCAAAAAAAAAAAAAAAAAAAAAAAATAATCTAATGCACATTTAAAGCTGGGCAAATTATGGTTATGGTTATTCGAAAGTCCCGGTATCACTGCAAACGAATTAAAGCCTTAATTGCTCAACCACCCATGCCAGTGGTGGGGATCCAAACAAAGAAAAGCAGTTACAGTCCCTATTATTTGATGTTATCGTCCCGGGTAAATGATAAAAGCTGCAGTGTAAGATTGATTTAGTTATATCTCTACCATTTTTCTTTAATGTCCGTTAACTAGCCCTCTAGATTTGACAGTTTTGAAATATCACTATCGTCATCATTATCATCAAATACCGGGCCTGCTGGCGTAGGTGATCATGTCTCTCCACAACTTTCGATCTCGACATTTATTTATCATTTCTGTTGTTGACCTTCTGCCAAGCCATTCTCTTAAGCTGTCTGGTAGTTTTTTTCTCTTTGCTTCCCTCTATCTCTTTGGTCCCTCAATTTTTCCAGTTGTTACAGTATATTCCAGTTGTTCTCTTCTCATTACATGGCCAAAAAAATGATGATTGTTTCTTCCTAATATTGGAAAATAGCTCTCTTTTTGCTTTGGCCTCTTTCATAACGTTTACTCTTCTTAGCTTTCCATGGTATTCTCAACATTCTTCTGTAAAACCACATTTCTACACATTCAATTTTAAAATATAAAAAAGAATAATCATGGGAGATAATACCAATCAAGTACTGAGAAATGGGAAACAATAACTAAAATACTCTCACCCTTAGCGTGGCTTCCCCTTGGTAGAGAACGGTCTCTGGTCGAAAGAAGAGCTCGCTCAGTGTTCGGCTCATCCCTTTATGGAAGTACAGGCGGCTGCTCAATAGAGTATGTCCAAACCTGGGCAAGGAAAGACGGTACTTATTAACAGATAGCGCAAGGATATCGCAGTGAGAGGGAATTCATTAATGGATGGCGTAAGGATATCGCAGTGAGAGAGCATTCATTAATGGATGGCGTAAGGATATCGCAGTGAGAGAGCATTCATTAATGGATGGCGTAAGGTAATCGCAGTGAGAGAGCATTCATTAATGGATGGCGTAAGGTTATCGCAGTGAGAGAGCATTCATTAATGGATGGCGTAAGGATATCGCAGTGAGAGAGCATTCATTAATGGATGGCGTAAGGATATCGCAGTGAGAGAGCATTCATTAATGGATGGCGTAAGGATATCGCAGTGAGAGAGCATTCATTAATGGATGGCGTAAGGATATCGCAGTGAGAGGGCATTCATTAAAGGATGGCGTAAAGATGCCGCAGTGAGAGGATATTCATTAATGGATGGCACAAGGATGTCACAGTGAGAGGACACTCATTAAAGGATGGCGCAAGGATGTCGCAGTGAAAGGGCATTCATTAATGGATGGTGCAAGGATGTTGCAGTGAGAGGGCATTCATTAATGGATGGCGCAAGGATGTTGCAGTGAGAGGGCATTCATTAATGGATGTCGCAGTGAGAGGGCATTCATTAATGGATGGCGCAAGGATATCGCAGTGAGAGGGCATTCATTAATGGATGGCGCAAGGATATCGCAGTGAGAGGGCATTCATTAATGGATGTCGCAAGGATGTCGCAGTAAGGCATTCATTAATGGATGGCGCAAGGATGTCGCAGTGAGAGAACATTCATTAATGGATGGCGCAAGGATGTCACAGTGAGAGGGCATTCATTAATGCATAGTGCAAGGATGTCATAGTGAGAGGGCATTCATTAATGGATGGCGCAAGGATGTCACAGTGAGAGGGCATTCATTAATGCATAGTGCAAGGATGTCATAGTGAGAGGGCATTCATTAATGGATGTCGCAAGGATGTCACAGTGAGAGGGCATTCATTAATGGATGTCGCAAGGATGTCATAGTGAGAGGGCATTCATTAATGCATAGTGCAAGGATGTCATAGTGAGAAGGCATTCATTAATGGATGGCGCAAGGATGTCACAGTGAGAGGGCATTCATTAATGCATAGTGCAAGGATGTCATAGTGAGAGGGCATTCATTAATGGATGTCGCAAGGATGTCGCAGTGAGAGAGCATTCATTAATGCATAGTGCAAGGATGTCATAGTGAGAGGGCATTCATTAATGCATAGTGCAAGGATGTCATAGTGAGAGGGCATTCATTAATGGATGTCGCAAGGATGTCGCAGTGAGAGAGCATTCATTAATGGATGGCACAAGCAAATCGCAGTGAGAGGGCATTCATTAATGCATAGTGCAAGGATGTCATAGTGAGAAGGCATTCATTATTGGATGGCATAAAGATGTCGCTGTGAGAGGGCATTCATAATGGATGTCGCAAGGATGTCGCAGTAAGAGGGCATTCATTAATGGATGGCGCAAGGATGTTGCAGTGAGAGGACATTCATTAATGGATGGCGTAAAGATGTTGCAGTGAGAGGACATTCATTAATGGATGGCGTAAAGATGTCGCAGTGAGAGGGCATTCATTAATGGATGGCGTAAAGATGTCGCAGTGAGAGGGCATTTATTAATGGATGGCGCAAGGATGTCGCAGTGAGAGGGCATTCATTAATGGATGGCGTAAAGATGTTGCAGTGAGAGGGCATTCATTAATGGATGTCGCAAGGATGTCGCAGTGAGAGGGCTTCATTAATGGATGGCGTAAAGATGTCGCAGTGAGAGGGCATTCATTAATGGATGGCGTAAAGATGTCGCAGTGAGAGGGCATTCATTAATGCATAGTGCAAGGATGTCATAGTGAGAGGGCATGCATTAATGGATGTCGCAATGATGTCGCAGTGAGAGGGCATTCATTAATGGATGGCACAAGCAAATCGCAGTGAGAGGGCATTCATTAATGCATAGTGCAAGGATGTCACAGTGAGAGGGCATTCATTAATGGATGTCGCAAGGATGTCACAGTGAGAGGGCATTCATTAATGGATGGCGTAAGGATGTCACAGTGAGTGGGCATTCATTAATGGATGGCGCAAGGATGTCACAGTGAGAGGGCATTCATTAATGGATGGCGCAAGGATGTCACAGTGAGAGGGCATTCATTAATGGATGGCACAAGGATGTTGCAGTGAGAGGGCATTCATTAATGGATGGCACAAGGATGTTGCAGTGAGAGGACACTCATTAAAAGATGATTACTTAGATGAGTAGATAGTTACAAAGTTTAGATGAGTAGATAGTTACAAGGTTAGATGAGTAGATAGTTACAAAGTTTAGATGAGTAGATAGTCACAAAGTTTAGATGAGTAGATAGTCACAAAGTTTAGATGAGTAGATAGTTACGAAGTTAAATGAGTAGATAGTTACAAAGTTTAGATGAGTAGATAGTTACAAAGTTTAGATGAGTAGATAGTTACAAAGTTTAAATGAGTAGATTGTTACGAAGTTTAAATGAGTAGATTATCACAAAGTATAGATGAGTAGATAGTTACAAAGTTTAGATGAGTAGATAGTTACGTAGTTTAGATGAGTAGATTGTCACAAAGTTTAGATGAGTAGATTGTTAAGAAGTTTAGGTGAGTAGATAGTTACGAAGTTTAGATGAGTAGATAGTTACGAAGTTTAGATGAGTAGATAGTTACAAAGTTTAGATGAGTAGATAGTCACAAAGTTTAGATGAGTAGATTATCACAAAGTTTAGATGAGTAGATAGTTACGAAGTTTAGATGAGTAGATAGTCACAAAGTTTAGATGAGTAGATTATCACAAAGTTTAGATGAGTAGATATTTACGAAGTTTAGATGAGTAGATTATCACAAAGTTTAGATGAGTAGATTGTTAAGAAGTTTAGATGAGTAGATAGTTACGAAGTTTAGATAAGTAGATAGTTACGAAGTTTAGATGAGTAGATTATCACAAAGTTTAGATGAGTAGATTATCACAAAGTCTAGATGAGTAGATTGTTAAGAAGTTTAGGTGAGTAGATTATCACAAAGTTTAGATGAGTAGATAGTTACGAAGTTTAGATGAGTAGATAGTTACGAAGTTTAGATGAATAGATAGTTACGAAGTTTAGATGAGTAGATAGTTACGAAGTTTAGATGAGTAGATAGTTACGAAGTTTAGATGAGTAGATAGTTACAAAGTTTAGATGAGTAGATAGTCACAAAGTTTAGATGAGTAGATTACCACAAAGTTTAGATGAGTAGATTATCACAACGTTTAGATGAGTAGATAGTTACGAAGTTTAGATGAGTAGATAGTTACGAAGTTTAGATGAGTAGATTATCACAAAGTTTAGATGAGTAGATTATCACAAAGTTTAGATGAGTAGATTATCACAAAGTTTAGATGAGTAGATTATCACAAAGTTTAGATGAGTAGATTATCACAAAGTTTAGATGAGTAGATTATCACAAAGTTTAGATGAGTAGATAGTTACGAAGTTTAGATGAGTAGATAGTCACAAAGTTTAGATGAGTAGATAGTTACGAAGTTTAGATGAGTAGATTATCACAAAGTTTAGATGAGTAGATTATCACAAAGTTTATATGAGTAGATAGTTAGGAAGTTTAGATGAGTAGATTTTCACAAAGTTTAGATGAGTAGATAGTTACAAAGTTTAGATGAGTAGATTATCACAAAGTTTAGATGAGTAGATTAGCACAAAGTTTAGATGAGTAGATAGTTACGAAGTTTAGATGAGTAGATAGTTACGAAGTTTAGATGAGTAGATAGTTCAGAAATTTAGATCGTAGATTACAGGTTTGGGTTTTGAAATCGCTTCGTGCTAGAGAACACAGTGACATGAAGAAGGGGATGAAGTCTCAATCAGAGTAGGATTTCAGACTCTCTGAAGCCAGCCGTCTGTTTAAGTGATTCGATTGCCCCATAGAGTTTCTCTTCCAGGGAAGTTGGTGTGGACCACATTGCTCTTCTCAGGTCTGTGTACTTGGGACAATCCTGTAGAACATTTTGTTGACGATCATCATTTTCGGGAGGACGTGAACTCCCATGGTATATGGTGGATAGGCGGTAGGAACCATTGAAGGCTATGTCTGAAAAGTGTTCCTTCTTGCAGTTTCCTCATATTCCAAGTCCGGCTTGTTGCAGGAGCTACTGAGTTAAGTGCTCTGTGCACACCGTGAGCTGTGTGTCTCATCCGTTTTGATCCTGCTTCGATATCCCGCTTGTTTACGATGAATGATGATATCGTATGACAGGGAACAGTTGGCTGTGTTCACTTTCTGCGCGGTTTCGCCTTATGTCTTTTGGCGTGTGCTGAGACTGCTACGATGGGTCTACAGTTACCTTCTTTGTTTGGGAGATGAGTTAGTAATTCGGATGATTCCACTGGCACGGGCGGTTGAGCAATTATGGATTTTAATTCGTTTGCTGTGATACCGGGGCCTTCCATAACCAATAACCATAACCAATGTTTTGTTGTCATATTGTCCAGTGTACAGTGGCATTGGCTGGTTGTGCCTATTTTGAATTTAGTGAACATGTGATTTTTCATTCTATTGTGGCCAGTGCGTAGGCGAAGTATGATGACTTGATCCCTCCTTGATAGTTGGTGGTATCCGTCCCTCTCGTTATGCTTTGGGTGTTCTCGTTTCAATTTTCATGGAAGTGACCTTTGAGGATTGATTTGGCTTCATCATAACTGACCGGATGGTTCTCTTGTGGTAATCTCCCTCCCTCTTTAGTTAATTTGTCTGCGCGTTCATTTCCGTGTATATTACAGTGTGATGGTATCCACTGAATGACTACTCTCTGGAAGTTATTGCATAGTTGGTCTAGGGTTGTTCTCAAGTCATCTAGTTCATTGTTCCTGTGGCTGTTTAGAGCTGTTAGTACCGACAGTGCATCAGTCAGTATCACCAATTTATTGCGTATGTTACGCTAATCTTACGGTCTGTTGTTTGATGTGCGACGGGGACAATCTGACGACTAACTGTGTGTTATATGTTCGGATTTGGAGTCAACAACGATGGCCTAACATCATCAAGCGCTATACATTAGACAAAAATATTACGATCATCATTTTCAGGAGGACGTGAACTTCCGGTCAATGTGATGGATAGGCGGCAGGAACCATTAAAGGCTATGCATGAAAAGTGTTCCTTGTTGCAGTTTCCTCATATTCCAAGTCCGGCTTGTTGCAGGAGCTACTGAGTTAAGTGCTCTATGCACACTGTGAGCTGTGTGTCTCGACCGTTTTGATCATGTTTCGATATTCCAATTGTTTACGATGAATTATGATATCATATGACAGGGAACAGTTGGCTGTGTTCACTTTCTGCGAGGTTTCGCCTTATGTCTTTCAGCGTGTGCTGAGACTGCTTCGATGGGGACTACAGTTACCTTTCTTTGTTTGGAGAGATGAGATATTAATTCAGATGATTACGCTGGCACGGGCGGTTGAGCAATTATGGATTTTAATTCGTTGCAGTGATACCGGGGCCTTTCATAAGCAAATAACCAACTGTGCATGTTATTTTAGTGTTGAATAACCAGTTTTGCAGCATCTCTGAGGGCCTCAGTTTCTGCTTTAAAGTTGTTTGAGAATTTCCCAGTAGCTATTGACTTGGTGATCTCTTCTTGGTTATTCAGCGTCAAGAACACACCTCCTCCTCCATTTCTGGTGGCATTTGTAGCAGAGCCATCTGTGTATATGTGAGACCAAAAGTCCTGTGGGTAGTTACCGCTTATGTGTTTTTGAAGAAGGGGATAAATCAACTCACAGATCGTGCAGTTCAAGGGAAGGAAAGATACCATTGGGCGAGAGTTGGTGTAAGGCTCGAATGATACCATTGGGTGGTAGTTGGTGTGTGGCTCGAATGATACCATTGGGTGGTAGTTGGTGTAAGGCTCGAATGATACCATTGGGTGGTAGTTGGTGTAAGGCTCGAATGATACCATTGGGTGGTAGTTGGTGTGTGGCTCAGATGATACCATTGGGTGGTAGTTGGTGTAAGGCTCGAATGATACCATTGGGTGGTAGTTGTGTGTGGCTCGAATGATACCATTGGGTGGTAGTTGGTGTGTGGCTCGAATGATACCATTGGGTGGTAGTTGGTGTGTGGCTCAGATGATACCATTGGGTGGATGTTGGTGTGTGGCTCAGATGATACCATTGGGTGGTAGTTGGTGTGTGGCTCAGATGATACCATTGGGTGGTAGTTGGTGTGTGGCTCAGATGATACCATTGGGTGGTAGTTGGTGTAGGGCTCGAATGATACCATTGGGTGGATGTTGGTGTGTGGCTCGAATGATACCATGGTTGGTAGTTGGTGTGTGGCTCGGATGATACCATTGTGTGGTAGTTAGTGATGGACTCGAATGATACCATTGGGTGGTAGTTGGTGTAGGGCTCGAATGATACCATTGGGTGGTAGTTGGTGTAGGGCTCAGATGATACCATTGGGTGGTAGTTGGTGTAGGGCTCGAATGATACCATTGGATGGATGTTGGTGTGTGGCTCGAATGATACCATTGGGTGGTAGTTGGTGTAGGGCTCAGATGATACCATTGGGTGGTAGTTGGTGTGTGGCTCGAATGATACATTGGGTGGTAGTTGGTGTAGGGCTCAGATGATACCATTGGGTGGTAGTTGGTGTAAGGCTCGAATGATACCATTGGGTGGATGTTGTGTGTGGCTCGAATGATACCATTGGTTGGTAGTTGGTGTGTGGCTCGGATGATACCATTGTGTGGTAGTTAGTGATGGACTCGAATGATACCATTGGGTGGTAGTTGGTGTAGGGCTCGAATGATACCATTGGGTGGTAGTTGGTGTAGGGCTCGAATGATACCATTGGGTGGTAGTTGGTGTAGGGCTCGAATGATACCATTGGGTGGTAGTTGGTGTAAGGCTCGAATGATACCATTGGGTGGTAGTTGGTGTAGGGCTCGAATGATACCATTGGGTGGTAGTTGGTGTGTGCCTCGAATGATACCATTGGGTGGATGTTGGTGTGTGGCTCGAATGATACCATTGGTTGGTAGTTGGTGTGTGGCTCGGATGATACCATTGTGTGGTAGTTAGTGATGGACTCGAATGATACCATTGGGTGGTAGTTGGTGTAGGGTTCGAATGATACCATTGGGTGGTAGTTGGTGTAGGGTTCGAATGATACCATTGGGTGGTAGTTGGTGTGTGGCTGATGTGTAGACCGAAGCAATGCTGATGAGAAGTTTACAAAACACTCAACGATAATCACATGATATGGAGGAGAGAAATGCTTCACGATTGTAAGAGTATCTATGGCAGTGCTACAGTTCAAACAAACAAACAAACAAACAAACAAACAAACAAACAAACAAACAAACAAACAGACAAACAAACAAACAGACAAACAAACAAACAGACAAATAAATGAATAAACAAACAAACAAACAAGCAAGAGTCGGTTATCAATTGATAGTCATCTGGACACGGGTATTCACAGGTATATCCGCAATTGTCGCATTTAAAAAGGGAGGCAGTGGCATCTATATTACCAACCCCAGTGGCATCTATATTACCTACCCCAGTGGCATCTATATTACCTACCCCAGTGGCATCTATATTACCTACCTCAGTGGCATCTATATTACCTACCTCAGTGGCATCTATATTACCTACCTCAGTGGCATCTATATTACCTACCCCAGTGGCATCTATATTACCTACCCCAGTGGCATCTATATACCTACCTCAGTGGCATCTATATTACCTACCCCAGTGGCATCTATATTACCTACCTCAGTGGCATCTATATTACCTACCTCAGTGGCATCTATATTACCTACCTCAGTGGCATCTATATTACCTACCTCAGTGGCATCTATATTACCTACCCCAGTGGCATCTATATTACCTACCTCAGTGGCATCTATATCACCTACCTCAGTGGCATCTATATTACCTACCCCAGTGGCATCTATATTACCTACCCCAGCGGAAAAACGGAAACAATCTCTTCCAGCCGGGGAAAGGTGCATACATTTCAGAGCAGAGGAAATGGCGACCCATACAGTCAAACAAACGCTCATAAAACAAGAGATCCTAACTTCAAAATGTGTCATCCTCAAAGCTGCAAGGTCTGTCACACAAACGATATCAAGCCTGATACAGGACAGACTCAATCAGGATATAAGGGACAACATATGTTCGCTATCAGAAAGAAACTTGTTTCTGCAGCAGATACCAGCATATTGTGGCGTTCCTGGGAACGAGAAAACAGACGGACTAGCAAAAGTAGGTTGAAGCCTTCAACAGTCCAACCAATCCCAGACGCTCAAAGAAGCAAAGACAATTCTAAAACATGCTAGGAAAACAGAACGGAGGGGGGGGGGGGGAAGGGGGTGGGTTATATGAAATATATGAGTCAGAACGTGACAGCTTAAACAAACTCAACAGGCAGATGCTGACCTTCAGATTCTGAACTGGTCATTGTGGTTCCAGAGCAGACCTACACAAAAGAGGACTCAATGACTTTGCATCATGAGACTCTGGAGCATCTAAACAGACCATCCACCAGTACTGCAGCCCTCTCAGCACCCTGGAAACATAATTATGATCCACAGAAACAACCCTATATGATAAATTATAAAGAACCGGTGAAAACCTTAAATCCACCGTCTTTGTTCGTGACCCAAGCTGGTCTAAACGCCTAACAGTATAGCCGACCGCTGTAGAAGACATTCTTTCAAGATGTACCAACCATCTGCACTAATCTCTATTATGACATGATAACATCTGCTACTATATTATAATATTGTATGTCATATGCTACTAATATTGTATGTCATATGCTACTAATATTGTATGTCATATGCTACTAATATTGTATGTCATATGCTACTAATGTATTTAAAATTACCTCCGTAGCAAAGAACATTAAATTCAATGAGTGCGCTATGTGGCAAGACAAAGACATCTGAGGGCATTTCATACTCGTCTTCCTCCATTATCTATGGACAGGAGGTTTCCAACAATCACTTTCCAAGTCGTTATGTTTCGTGACATTCTCTTATGATCACTTTCCAAGTCGTTATGTCTCGTGACATTCTCTTATGATCACTTTCCAAGTCGTTATGTTTCGTGACATTCTCTTATAATCACTTTCCAAGTCGTCATGTTTCGTGACATTCTCTTATTATCACTTTCCAAGTCGTCATGTTTCGTGACATTCTCTTATGATCACTTTCCGAGTCGTCATGTCTCGTGACATTCTCTTATAATCACTTTCCAAGTCGTCATGTCTCGTGACATTCTCTTATGATCGCTTTCCAAGTCGTCATGTGTCATGACATTCTCTTATGATCACTTTCCAAGTTGTCATGTCGGGTGACATTCTCTTATAATCACTTTCCAAGTCGTCATGTCTCGTGACATTCTCTTATGATCACTTTCCAAGTCGTCATGTGTCATGACATTCTCTTATGATCACTTTCCAAGTTGTCATGTCGGGTGACATTCTCTTATGATCACTTTCCAAGTCGTCATGTTTCGTGACATTCTCTTATAATCACTTTCCAAGTCGTCATGTCTCGTGACATTCTCTTATAATCACTTTCCAAGTCGTTATGTCTCGTGATATTCTCTTATAATCACTTTCCAAGTCGTCATGTCTCGTGACATTCTCTTATGATCGCTTTCCAAGTCGTCACGTCTCATGACATTCTCTTATGATCACTTTCCAAGTTGTCATGTCGGGTGACATTCTCTTATGATCACTTTCCAAGTCGTCATGTTTCGTGACATTCTCTTATAATCACTTTCCAAGTTGTCATGTCGGGTGACATTCTCTTATGATCACTTTCCAAGTCGTCATGTTTCGTGACATTCTCTTATAATCACTTTCCAAGTTGTCATGTCGGGTGACATTCTCTTATGATCGCTTTCCAAGTCGTCATGTCTCATGACATTCTCTTATGATCACTTTCCAAGTTGTCATGTCGGGTGACATTCTCTTATGATCACTTTCCAAGTCGTCATGTTTCGTGACATTCTCTTATAATCACTTTCCAAGTCATCATGTTTCGTGACATTCTCTTATGATCACTTTCCGAGTCGTCATGTTTCGTGACATTCTCTTATAATCACTTTCCAAGTCGTCATGTTTCGTGACATTCTCTTATAATCACTTTCCAAGTCGTCATGTCTCGTGAAATTCTCTTATAATCACTTTCCAAGTCGTTATGTCTCATGACATTCTCTTATGATCACTTTCCAAGTTGTCATGTCGGGTGACATTCTCTTATGATCACTTTCCAAGTCGTCATGTTTCGTGACATTCTCTTATAATCACTTTCCAAGTCGTCATGTCTCGTGAAATTCTCTTATAATCACTTTCCAAGTCGTCATGTCTCGTGACATTCTCTTATGATCACTTTCCGAGTCGTCATGTTTCGTGACATTCTCTTATGATCACTTTCCGAGTCGTCATATTTCGTGACATTCTCTTATGATCACTTTCCGAGTCGTCATGTTTCGTGACATTCTCTTATGATCACTTTCCGAGTCGTTATGTCTCGTGACATTCTCTTATGATCACTTTCCGAGTCGTTATGTCTCGTGACATTCTCTTATGATCACTTTCCAAGTTGTCATGTCGGGTGACATTCTCTTATGATCACTTTCCAAGTCGTCATGTCTCGTGACATTCTCTTATAATCACTTTCCAAGTCGTCATGTCTCGTGACATTCTCTTATAATCACTTTCCAAGTCGTCATGTCTCGTGACATTCTCTTATGATCACTTTCCAAGTCGTCATGTTTCGTGACATTCTCTTATGGTCGCTTCATGTCTTCCCAATTTCTTTCATCTCTACTTCCCTCTTTCTTCTCCAAGTATATTTTGGCGATTATATCTGTTTCTTCCCCTGGGGATTCCAAAAAGGACTGGTCCTGTAATATTCTCCGTTGGCTTCCGCACTGTAGACTAGAAACACTAGAACACTAGCCAGTATAAGAGACCAGCAACAAAACAAAAACAAACTCTCTAGTCCCATCGACACTGAAAGGCAAATAAGAACTAAGAAGGGGACATCAGAATGTTGACCTCTACCTGAAAGCTGCTCCTCCAAGGACATTGATGACACTTGGGTTCACCTGAGGATCGTATCTGTAGGGTTTATTGATGCCGAGAACATCCATCACCTCAGTGCCTATCAGTTTGGGCAGGAACTCATAATAGACCATCCTCTGGAGCTGAGCGATGTTTATCTTCCTGGCTTCCTGTGAAGACATTGTTTGACAGATTTCACTTACGGCCGGAAGTTATGTTACAGCTGTTCCTTAAACTGATGCATTACCTCATTTATAATAGTCACAACCTGCAGGCGAGTATGAAAATAGATGGACAAAACCTGGAGAGAGCTAAAAAAGTATTGCTTTTTTTTTCATCATCAGGTGCCATGCCGGTTGGAGTAGGCAATTATTTATCTCCATATCTATCGGTCCTTTCATGCATGTGATGATCTCAGTCGGTGATCTTTTATTATCTCATTTGGATAAGCTGCTCAATATTTTTCTCTTGGTTTTCCTCTGCTCTTCCTTCCATTCATTCTTCCCCGTCTTATAGTATTCTCAATGCCTTCGTTTCGTATGACATACCCAATAAATGTAGATTGTTTTGTTCTTTTTAATTTTGATGATATTTTAGTTTCTCCAATTCTTTTTAAACATCTGTACTTTTTGCTATCCATGGAATTCGTAGCATTCTTCTAATAAACCACATCTCAGCTCCCTCTAATGTTCTTTGTGTTGTCTTACTTATCGTCCATGACTCGCTTCCATATTGTAGAAAAGGTTACACGTAGCATTTTAGGATACATTTTCTAACATTAATTGACAATAGTTTGTTACAAAGGATGTTTTTCCTTAGATGGAATTCTGTGTTTGCTTGTATTATTCTGTGTTTGCTTGTATTATTCTGTGTTTGCTTGTCCTATTCTGTGTTTGCTTGTCCTATTCTGTGTTTGCTTGTCCTATTCTGTGTTTGCTTGTCCTATTCTGTGTTTGCTTGTCCTATTCTGCTTAAAGCTTCTGCAGTGCACTGCTATCTGATGTTATTATTGATCTCTATGTTTGACATGTAACAAGCGATTGAAAATACAAGATTTACCTGCAACAATCTACGATTTACCTCAACAGTTTCTCATTTACCTAAAATCGTTTCTCATTTACCTGCAACAGTTTCTTCTTTACCTGCGGCAATCTCTGATTTACCTCAACACTTTTTCATTTATCTTAAACATTGTCTCATTTACCTGAAACATATTCTCATTTACCTGAAACATTCTCTCATTTACCTGAAACATTCTCTCATTTACCTGAAACATATTCTCATTTACCTGAAACATATTCTCATTTACCTGAAACATTCTCTCATTTACCTGAAACAGTTTCTCGTCATTCCAATGTGGATTGACTTGAGCCAGCTTCATAGCTAACCTGTTAATAGAACTAAAGTCATTAACATGTCACGAAAATAACCAACCGTGCCCAGTCTATTTGAGCGCCAGTTGAACAGACAAAAGTTCATGACCTTTTAGCATGAAAAGTGTGGGCGTTGACGCTGGTATAGTCCGTTCAGAAATTCATAACCACACTTGAATTAGCTTTACGTGATAACCGTTTGTTATTTTGCTTTCAACTTTTGCATGTAATCTTATAATATTGATGTCGTTATAGAAATATTTTTTGCTCTGAGAAATTTGATCTAGTTTAAAAGTTTTCTTCTTTAGGCTATATTAAATTCACCCTGTTCGAATTTGACACCATTTTAGGATATATACATTAATTTGGTGCGGTCGTTCACGTAAAATAGTTTGGCTATTGCAGAAACACTAAGTTCAGGAAAATCCCGTGCACAAAACTGAATTGTTATTGAACGACATGACGCACCACGGCCTGGGCATTAATTACCGAAGGGAAGGCATATCTTTATTAATTTTGTGAAGACTCAGTAGACAATTTGTTGACTTTAAATACCAACATTTATATCTAAATTACAATGAGTTTGAAATGCAAATTTATAACTATGCAAAAGGTTACTGTTTTACTATATCAGCACTTCCTTAGGGAATTCAAGATGGGACAAAGTGCCTACTGCATCAAATACAAAAGAGCAAATTAGGACATGGCTTGCGAATGAAAATGTCAAATTTGACGACACATATTTAAAACCCGAATTGTTACAACTTGTGAAGAATACGAATAAGAAAAAGGTGTACCATGTTGACAAAATCATTGAGAAATACGGCCACACTAATTGTAACCAATTGAATTCATGTTTGCAAATACACATAACGAACAACACCCACAATTAAGCACTATGTAGATACGCTTCTATAGTCCGTTCAGATTCGTTTGCCTAGACATTAATTTATTTTTTTCAAAAACTTATTGTTCATTTGCATTGATCTTTTGAAGTTAGGTTTAGAATACTAATGTCGCTATAAAAATATTTTTTATCAAAGAAATGTGATCCAGTTTCAAAGATGCCTTATTTAACCTATATTAAAAAAAAGTTAATCGATATTATAAACACCGGCGGGATTATGTAGATGCTTACATCTCACAGCTGATTCTTTAACATATAGGCATGACCTTCACGGCTGAATGCGCACCGTCCTAAAATAGTTATGTTTCCACTATAAATTTTTATAAAGAAATGTTACATATGAAATTTCCCGTTTAGCACAAAATGACATTTTAGCCGAAACCGGAAATTATGTGACGTCAAAATCACGGCCGTAGACTCGAGTTCGAGTCATAATTCAGAGGCAAATCTCAATATTTACAGAAAGGAGGCGGCGCTATCCATATTATCTTCTGCAAGTCTATGTGAGAATGAATATAAAGGCAAAATATTTTACTGAGCATAACATTGCTATAAAGATTTATCAATACTTCTGCAGAGAGCGTAAAAAGGGACATCTTTATTGTTCTTTATCAAACCCTGAGAAGAGAACAATGCATATTTTAGGTTTGTGTAAACGTTCATTTGATCGAATAGTTAAAGGAAGCGGATATTTATTGCCAACAAATGCAAGAAAGCAAGGAAGGAAAGAAACGTTAGACAGTTTTGATAACAGTTTTTAATAGTTTTTTTAGTAAAAAGAGAAATCTGTCGAATGTTTGATATAAACGAAGAAGTGACACTTAGAAAGTTGAAGCTTTGGCTGAAAACTAACAACGACATTGAAATATCAAAAACTTCATTATGGAAAATATTAAGAAGTGCAGGCTTCACCTTTAGAAAGTATGCTGGTGGAAAAAACATTATTTGTGAGAAGCCACATCTAGTAGCTCTTAGAAGCAAGTATTTACGTGAAGTGAAGGAAATGCGCGAAAATGATTATGATATTGTTTATTTAGATGAAACTTGGATCAACGCTCATCATACAAATGAAAAGGAATGGCAGTTAGCAGATGGAAGTATTAAAAGATCAGTACCAAGCAGTAAAGGGCAACGTTTGATAGTTGCACATGCAGGTAGCAGACATAATGGGTTGTTGCAGAATGCTCATCTCGTTTTCATTTCAAAATCCATAGACAATAGAGACTACCACTCCGAAATGAATGGGCACATATTTAAAGACTGGATCGAGAAAAGTATCCTTCCAATATTAGATCGACCTTCTTGTCTGATAATGGACAATGCTTCATACCATAACGTAGTTAACGTAGAAGATAGAATCCCAACATCATCAAGTACAAAAGATGCAATCAAAACGTGGCTCATAAAAGAACACATACAAGTTAACGACAGCTACTTGAAACCCGAATTGCTTAGCCTTGTAAAACAGACACAACGTACAAAGATATTTAAAATAGACAAGTTAATTCAAGAACATGGCCATAGATGTTTGAGACTACCTCCATATCATGCACACTTAAATCCTATAGAACTAGTTTGGGCAAAAGTTAAAGGACACGTAGCATATACAAATAAAACTTTCAAATTATGCGATGTTGAGACACTTACAAATCAGGCTCTATCAAATATAAATAAAGACTACTGGGTAAAATGTGAGGATCATGTGTTACGACAAGAAGAGGAATATTGGAAAAAGGATGGTTTGTTGTTTGTTCAGCCGAAAGCAGTAATCGACCTATTTGACTCGTCTGATTCTGAATGATCATTACTCTGATTAAGTCTACAGATAAATAGTTTGATTTGCAAAATTTCCTAGTTGATTTGTTAAACAGTTTATTGTTCAAGACCACCCAAGCAATCAAAAATATGTTATAAGCAAACCAACAACCATTACTTTGAATGGAAGCCTGCTTGAGTCAGTACAGAAGTTCAGCTATCTTGGATCCACTATTACAGCCACACTTTCCTTAGATGAGGAACTAAATGTACGTATTTGAAAGGCAGCGACAACATTTGGGAAACTCACACCAAGAGCATGGAACTATATCAAATTGACTCTACGAACAAAAGTTCTATATATAATTTAAAATGTGTATACTTGCCACCAAGTAAAATTTTATGGACACGCCTATGGGTCATCGTTGCACTAGATTACTGTAAAACATTTTTATTAGGGTCAAAATAATAGTTACATGGGCAAAGATCAAAGGAATTCGCCGCTTTAAGAAAACTGTTATAGCTAGACATCGAGTAACACATATGTTCTCGTGACATGGACATTTTAACACCGTATGCCAAAAATCATGTGAAATCATCAAGAACTTTTTGAATTATAAATCATAACATCTCGGCAAACGATTCTGAACGTTTTATAATTAAGATTACTTGAAATAGACAGCAGTGGCATCTGCCAAGATAAGACCAAAACAAAGACCTGCAAGACGATATAGTTAGCATGTTTAAGCATTTAGTGACAGATGAATAAGAATTAAAAGTGGGAACTAAGTTGGACATCAGGAAAGTAGCATTAAATATATAATAAAACAAAAATAACAAATAGATATATCGATTTTATTTAACTATTTGTAGTTTTCACAATTTAAGTGTTATCATCATCATGAAGTACCGGGCCTGCTGGCATAGGCGATCATGTCTCTCAACAATTTTCGATCTCGACGGTTATTTATCATTTCTGTTGTTGACCTTCTGCCAAGCCATTCTCTTAAGCTGTCTGGTATTTTTTTCTCTTGTCTTCCCTCTATCTCTTCGTCCCTCAATTTTCCAGTTGTTACAATATATTCCAACTGTTCTCTTCTCGTTACATGGCCAAAAAATGATGATTGTTTCTTCCTAATATTGGAAATTAGCTCTCTTTTTGTTTTGACCTCTTTCAGAACGTATTCATTACTCTTCTTAGCTGCCCATGGTATTCTCAACATTCTTCTGTAAAACCACATTTCTGCAACCTCCAGTGATTTTCTTGTCTATTGTCCTATAGTCCATGATTCACATCCACATGTTAAGACTGGCTCTACATAACATTTAAGAACTTTTTTTTCTTGCTTGTATTGTCAAAAATGGATTGCATAGTATCTTCCTCATTTTTTGGAAAGCTGCTTTTCCTTGAGCCATTCATTCTGCATCTCACCTCTTTTGTACATCTTCCGTCCGAGGTTAACAGAGTTCCCAAATATTTAAATTCATTTAGCTGTTTTAATATTGTTCCACTTGTCTTTATTTTGCACTGTGATGATGACATTTTCTTTGTTGTTACTATTACTCCAGTCCTTTATTTTTGCTTTCTTTCACTATAATGTCTAACATTTCTTATAACTCATTTTCATTCTTAACGATTAAGACTGTATCATCAGCATACCTTAGATTATTTATATTATGACCTCCAATTGTCATTCCAGACATGCCCCTTATGGATCGTAAAATAATCTCACTATAAATATTAAACAAATCTGGTGACAGCACACAACCATGTCTAACACTCTGTTTTATTTGTTAAAACATTCCCAATTGGTTTCCAGTTCTTATGGCCGCTGTTTGTTGCCAGTACATGTTCTTTATTATTCTTAGATCTTTGCTGTCTACGTTTATGCTTTCTAAAATTTTGATTATTTCTTGGTGCTTTACTTTGTCAAATGCTCATGTATAATCTATGAAACAGGTATAGATCTGTTTTTACTTCAATTTAAGTGTACGGATTTAAATAACATGTTATGTTTCTCCAGAGCGGGTTATCGAATCGATAACTTGTCAGGCTCCAACCAGGGGAACGCGGGTTCGAATCCTGGTAGGGTCAAAACTATGGACGTTTTTTTTCTGTCGGGGGTGAAATAAAAACTCAGATCCACACACCACGCGGCGACTGAACTCGACAAGCGGCCTTTATTCCTGGGTCCTATATGTCCCCTGCCAGATCGCAGTATTTGGATAATTCCGTAAAGATAGTTTGTTTTGTAAAGAAAGTTGACTAGTTTATTTCACTGATTGATCTGCTCAACTTGACGCACGCACAAAACTAAACAAAAAGTTTCTTCTTGTAGAAATATTGTTATTTCTGCACCAGAAAATGGGGAGATAACTAGAACATCCGATAACGGAATACTCATACTTTTTTCTTGATACATTCGTGAACTGAATGTCCCACTTTTGCCTCTCTTATGGCATAGGGCAGAAAGAAACACACGCCGTGGATCCCAGAACGTGCTATGAAGTTAGCGTACGTTAGCCAGGATTCCCTCGGATTTTCCCGAGGTTCTTGACGGGGGATATAGGGGCAACTATGGATTCGTCAGTGGGAACCGGGATAGCTCAGTGGTTAGTGAACTGGACTACAAAGGACAAGGGGTAAGGGTTCGATCGCAACCGACGGCTTCCGGGTTCACCCATCCTTTAATGGGTACAGGATATTTTTCTGGGAAAGTAAAGCAGCACGGGCATAATACAGACCACATTACCCCAAAAATCACTTACTGAAGGTCTGTAAAATGTATGGTCACTAACACCATATTCCCTATACGCCACTTGGCGTGACGGGGGTACTTTACTTTATTTTATATGAATTCGTCTGGTGTATAGTGATGATGATCCTAACAGCAACAACAACAACAACAACAACAACAACGACAACAACATATCTTAGATGTGGTCATCTTCTTCTGTACCATCTCTTCAAATGTTCATTTGGATTCAAGTTGTGCTTTCTTCGTTTACTTTGAATCTTTACTTCTGACATCTTGAATCTTACTTCTTACGTACTGAATCTCAATTCTGACATCTTGAATCTTACTTCTTACGTACTGAATCTCAATTCTGACATCTTGAATCTTACTTCTTACGTACTGAATCTCAATTCTGACATCTTGAATCTTACTTCTTACGTACTGAATCTCAATTCTGACATCTTGAATCATACTTTTGACATTTTGATTTTACTTATGACATCTTCGATCTTACTTATGGCATCCTGAAACTTACTTCTGACATTTTGAATCTTTATACTGACATCTTTAAATCTGGCATCTTATGACATCTTGGATCTTACTTCTGGCATCTGACTTACTTCTGACTTCTAGAATCGAAATTCTTGTATCTTGAATCAAAATTGCGCGATCTTGAATTATAGTGAATGTTATTTAACACTGTTTTAATTGGACGTAATAAACTGTGCCTTCCACGCTGACTGTTCAAAGTTTATTATAATGAACTTCAATATTGCAAGCTGCCTCTACCCTTTCAGTTTTATTTTGTGAAGCTATTACCACCTCCACATACTCTCTGGGAAAATCTACAACAATATCGTCCATTTGTCCACTTTCTCTCCACCACAATCTATAACAATGTCGTCCACTCTCTCTTTCCTCCACAATCTATAACAATGTCATCCACTTTCTCTCCACCACAATCTAAACAATGTCATCCACTTTCTCTCCACCACATTCTATAACAATGTCGTCGACTTTCTCTTCTCCACAATCTATAACAATGTCATCCACTTTCTCCCCACCACATTCTATAACAATGTCGTCCACTTTCTCTTATCCACAATATATAAAACAATGTCGTTCACTTTCTCTTCTCCACAATCTATAACAATGTCATCCACTTTCTGTCCACCACATTCTATAACAATGTCATCTACATTCTCTCCACCACATTCTAAAACATTGTCATCCACTTTCTCTTCCCCGCATTCTATAACAATGTCATCTATTTTCTCTCCACCACAATCTATAACAATGTCATCCACTTTCTCTCCTCCACAATTTATAAAAATGTAGTCCACTTTCTTTAATCCACAATCTATAACAATGTCATCCACTTTCTCTTCTCTACAATATATAACAATGTCATCCAATTTCTCTCCACCACATTCTATAACAATGTCATCTACATTCTCTCTTCCACATTCTATAACAATGTCATCCACTTTCTCTCCTCCACAATTTATAAAAATGTAGTCCACTTTCTTTAATCCACAATCTATAACAATGTCATCCACTTTCTCTTCTCTACAATGTATAACAATGTCATCCAATTTCTCTCCACCACATTCTATAACAATGTCATCTACATTCTCTCTTCCACATTCTATAACAATGTCATCCACTTTCTCTCCTCCACAATTTATAAAAATGTAGTCCAATTTCTCTCCTGCACAATCTATAACAATGTCATCCACTTTCTCTACACCACAATCTATAACAATGTCATTCACTTTCTCTTCTCCCCAATCTATAACAATGTCATCCCGTTTCACTCCACCAGAATCTATAACAGTGTTATCCGCTTTCATTAGACCACAATCTATAACAATGTCATTCACTTTCTCTCTTCCACATTCTATAACGGTGATATCCATTTTCTCTCCTCCACATTCTAGAACGGTGTGATCCACTTTCTCTACACCACAATCTATAGCAATGTCGTCCACTTTGTGTCTTCCACAATCTATATCGATGTCGTCCACTTTGTCTCCTCCACAATATATAATAATGTCATCCAATTTCTCTCCTCCACAATCTATAACGATCTCGTCCACTTTGTTTCTCTCCACAATCTATAACAATGTCGTCCACTTTGTCTCCTCCACAATCCATAACAATGTCGTCCACTTTCTCTCCTCCACAATCTATAACAATGTCGTACACTTTCTCTCCTCCACAATCTATAATAATATCGTCCACTTTCTCTACTGTACAATCTATAACAATGTCGTCCACTTTGTCTCCTCAACAATCTATAACAATGCCGTCCACTTTGTCTCCTCTACAATCTATAACAATGTCGTCCACTTTGTCTCCTCCACAATCTATAAAATTGTCGTCCACATTGTCTCCTCTACAATCTATAACAATGTCGTCCACTTTGTCTCCTCCACAATCTATAACAATGTCGTCCACTTTGTCTCCTCCACAAACTATAACAATGTCGTCCACTTTGTCTCCTCCACAATCTATAACAATGTCGTCCACTTTGTCTCTTCTACAATCTATAACAATGTCGTCCACTTTGTCTCTTCTACAATCTATAACAATGTCGTCCACTTTGTCTCCTCCACAATCTATAACAATGTCGTCCACTTTGTCTCTTCTACAATCTATAACAATGTCGTCTACTTTGTCTCCTCCACAATCTATAACAATGTCGTCCACTTTGTCTCCTCCACAATCTATAACAATGTCGTCCACTTTGTCTCTTCTACAATCTATAACAATGTCGTCCACTTTGTCTCCTCTACAATATATAACAATGTCGACCACTTTGTCTCCTCTACAATCTATAACAATGTCGTCCACTTTGTCTCTTCTACAATCTATAACAATGTCTACCACTTTGTCTCCTCTACAATCTATAACAATGTCGTCCACTTTCTCTCCACCACAATCTATAACAATGTCGTCCACTTTCTCTCCTCACAATCTATAACAATGTCGACCACTTTGTCTCCTCTACAATCTATAACAATGTCGTCCACTTTGTCTCTTCTACAATCTATAACAATGTCGACCACTTTGTCTCTTCTACAATCTATAACAATGTCGTCCACTTTCTCTCCACCACAATCTATAACAATGTCGTCCACTCTCTCTTTCCCCACAATCTATAACAATGTCATCCACTTTCTCTCCACCACAATCTAAACAATGTCATCCACTTTCTCTCCACCACATTGTATAACAATGTCTTCGACTTTCTCTTCTCCACAATCTATAACAATGTCATCCACTTTCTCCCCACCACATTCTATAACAATGTCGTCCACTTTCTCTTATCCACAATATATAAAACAATGTCGTTCACTTTCTCTTCTCCACAATCTATAACAATGTCATCCACTTTCTGTCCACCACATTCTATAACAATGTCATCTACATTCTCTCCACCACATTCTAAAACATTGTCATCCACTTTCTCTTCCCCGCATCTATAACAATGTCATCTATTTTCTCTCCACCACAATCTATAACAATGTCATCCACTTTCTCTCCTCCACAATTTATAAAAATGTAGTCCACTTTCTTTAATCCACAATCTATAACAATGTCATCCACTTTCTCTTCTCTACAATATATAACAATGTCATCCAATTTCTCTCCACCACAATCTATAACAATGTCATCTACATTCTCTCTTCCACATTCTATAACAATGTCATCCACTTTCTCTCCTCCACAATTTATAAAAATGTAGTCCACTTTCTTTAATCCACAATCTATAACAATGTCATCCACTTTCTCTTCTCTACAATGTATAACAATGTCATCCAATTTCTCTCCACCACATTCTATAACAATGTCATCTACATTCTCTCTTCCACATTCTATAACAATGTCATCCACTTTCTCTCCTCCACAATTTATAAAAATGTAGTCCAATTTCTCTCCTGCACAATCTATAACAATGTCATCCACTTTCTCTACACCACAATCTATAACAATGTCATTCACTTTCTCTTCTCCCCAATCTATAACAATGTCATCCCCTTTCACTCCACCAGAATCTATAACAGTGTTATCCGCTTTCATTAGACCACAATCTATAACAATGTCATTCACTTTCTCTCTTCCACATTCTATAACGGTGATATCCATTTTCTCTCCTCCACATTCTAGAACGGTGTGATCCACTTTCTCTACACCACAATCTATAGCAATGTCGTCCACTTTGTGTCTTCCACAATCTATATCGATGTCGTCCACTTTGTCTCCTCCACAATATATAACAATGTCATCCAATTTCTCTCCTCCACAATCTATAACGATCTCGTCCACTTTGTTTCTCTCCACAATCTATAACAATGTCGTCCACTTTCTCTCCTCCACAATCCATAACAATGTCGTCCACTTTCTCTCCTCCACAATCTATAACAATGTCGTACACTTTCTCTCCTCCACAATCTATAATAATATCGTCCACTTTCTCTACTGTACAATCTATAACAATGTCGTCCACTTTGTCTCCTCAACAATCTATAACAATGCCGTCCACTTTGTCTCCTCTACAATCTATAACAATGTCGTCCACTTTGTCTCCTCCACAATCTATAAAATTGTCGTCCACATTGTCTCCTCTACAATCTATAACAATGTCGTCCACTTTGTCTCCTCCACAATCTATAACAATGTCGTCCACTTTGTCTCCTCCACAAACTATAACAATGTCGTCCACTTTGTCTCCTCCACAATCTATAACAATGTCGTCCACTTTGTCTCTTCTACAATCTATAACAATGTCGTCCACTTTGTCTCTTCTACAATCTATAACAATGTCGTCCACTTTGTCTCCTCCACAATCTATAACAATGTCGTCCACTTTGTCTCTTCTACAATCTATAACAATGTCGTCCACTTTGTCTCCTCCACAATCTATAACAATGTCGTCCACTTTGTCTCTTCTACAATCTATAACAATGTCGTCCACTTTGTCTCTTCTACAATCTATAACAATGTCGTCCACTTTGTCTCCTCCACAATCTATAACAATGTCGTCCACTTTGTCTCTTCTACAATCTATAACAATGTCGTCCACTTTGTCTCCTCCACAATCTATAACAATGTCGTCCACTTTGTCTCTTCTACAATCTATAACAATGTCGTCCACTTTATCTCCTCCACAATCTATAACAATGTCGTCCACTTTGTCTTCTCTACAATCTATAACAATGTCGTCCACTTTGTCTCTTCTACAATCTATAACAATGACGACCACTTTGTCTCCTCTACAATCTATAACAATGTCGTCCACTTTGTCTCCTCTACAATCTATAACAATGTCGTCCACTTTGTCTCCTCTACAATCTATAACAATGTCGACCACTTTGTCTCCTCTACAATCTATAACAATGTCGACCACTTTGTCTCCTCTACAATCTATAACAATGTCGTCCACTTTGTCTCTTCTACAATCTATAACAATGTCTACCACTTTGTCTCCTCTACAATCTATAACAATGTCGTCCACTTTCTCTCCACCACAATCTATAACAATGTCGTCCACTTTCTCTCCATCACAATCTATAACAATGTCGACCACTTTGTCTCCTCTACAATCTATAACAATGTCGTCCACTTTGTCTCTTCTACAATCTATAACAATGTCGACCACTTTGTCTCTTCTACAATCTATAACAATGTCGTCCACTTTCTCTCCACCACAATCTATAACAATGTCGTCCACTCTCTCTTTCCCCCACAATCTATAACAATGTCATCCACTTTCTCTCCACCACAATCTAAACAATGTCATCCACTTTCTCTCCACCACATTGTATAACAATGTCTTCGACTTTCTCTTCTCCACAATCTATAACAATGTCATCCACTTTCTCCCCACCACATTCTATAACAATGTCGTCCACTTTCTCTTATCCACAATATATAAACAATGTCGTTCACTTTCTCTTCTCCACAATCTATAACAATGTCATCCACTTTCTGTCCACCACATTCTATAACAATGTCATCTACATTCTCTCCACCACATTCTAAAACATTGTCATCCACTTTCTCTTCCCCGCATTCTATAACAATGTCATCTATTTTCTCTCCACCACAATCTATAACAATGTCATCCACTTTCTCTCCTCCACAATTTATAAAAATGTAGTCCACTTTCTTTAATCCACAATCTATAACAATGTCATCCACTTTCTCTTCTCTACAATATATAACAATGTCATCCAATTTCTCTCCACCACATTCTATAACAATGTCATCTACATTCTCTCTTCCACATTCTATAACAATGTCATCCACTTTCTCTCCTCCACAATTTATAAAAATGTAGTCCACTTTCTTTAATCCACAATCTATAACAATGTCATCCACTTTCTCTTCTCTACAATGTATAACAATGTCATCCAATTTCTCTCCACCACATTCTATAACAATGTCATCTACATTCTCTCTTCCACATTCTATAACAATGTCATCCACTTTCTCTCCTCCACAATTTATAAAAATGTAGTCCAATTTCTCTCCTGCACAATCTATAACAATGTCATCCACTTTCTCTACACCACAATCTATAACAATGTCATTCACTTTCTCTTCTCCCCAATCTATAACAATGTCATCCCGTTTCACTCCACCAGAATCTATAACAGTGTTATCCGCTTTCATTAGACCACAATCTATAACAATGTCATTCACTTTCTCTCTTCCACATTCTATAACGGTGATATCCATTTTCTCTCCTCCACATTCTAGAACGGTGTGATCCACTTTCTCTACACCACAATCTATAGCAATGTCGTCCACTTTGTGTCTTCCACAATCTATATCGATGTCGTCCACTTTGTCTCCTCCACAATATATAATAATGTCATCCAATTTCTCTCCTCCACAATCTATAACGATGTCGTCCACTTTGTTTCTCTCCACAATCTATAACAATGTCGTCCACTTTGTCTCCTCCACAATCCATAACAATGTCGTCCACTTTCTCTCCTCCACAATCTATAACAATGTCGTACACTTTCTCTCCTCCACAATCTATAATAATATCGTCCACTTTCTCTACTGTACAATCTATAACAATGTCGTCCACTTTGTCTCCTCAACAATCTATAACAATGTCGTCCACTTTGTCTCCTCTACAATCTATAACAATGTCGTCCACTTTGTCTCCTCCACAATCTATAAAATTGTCGTCCACTTTGTCTCCTCTACAATCTATAACAATGTCGTCCACTTTGTCTCCTCCACAATCTATAACAATGTCGTCCACTTTGTCTCCTCCACAATCTATAACAATGTCGTCCACTTTGTCTCCTCCACAATCTATAACAATGTCGTCCACTTTGTCTCCTCCACAATCTATAACAATGTCGTCCACTTTGTCTCCTCCACAATCTATAACAATGTCGTCCACTTTGTCTCTTCTACAATCTATAACAATGTCGTCCACTTTGTCTATTCTACAATCTATAACAATGTCGTCCACTTTGTCTCCTCCACAATCTATAACAATGTCGTCCACTTTGTCTTCTCTACAATCTATAACAATGTCGTCCACTTTGTCTCTTCTACAATCTATAACAATGACGACCAATTTGTCTCCTCTACAATCTATAACAATGTCATCCACTTTGTCTCCTCTTCAATCTATAACAATGTCGTCCACTTTGTCTCCTCTACAATCTATAACAATGTCGTCCACTTTGTCTCCTCTACAATCTATAACAATGTCGACCACTTTGTCTCCTCTACAATATATAACAATGTCGACCACTTTGTCTCCTCTACAATCTATAACAATGTCATCCACTTTGTCTCTTCTACAATCTATAACAATGTCGTCCACTTTGTCTTCTCTACAATCTATAATAATGTCGTCCACTTTGTCTCTTCTACAATCTATAACAATGTCGTCCTCTTTGTCTCTTCTACAATCTATAACAATGTCGTCCACTTTGTCTCCTCTACAATCTATAACAATGTCGTTCACTTTGTCTCTTCTACAATCTATAACAATGTCGTCCATTTTGTCTCCTCTACAATCTATAACAACGTCGTCCACTTTGTCTCCTCTACAATCTATAACATAATCGTACACTTTCTCTCCTTCGCAATCTTTAACACCGTCGACCACTTTGTCTCCTCCACAATCTATAACAATGTTATCCAGTTTCTGTCTACCACAATCTATAACAATGTCATCCACTTTCTCTCCTCCACATTCTAAAACAATGTCATCCACTTTCTCTTCCCCGCATTCTATAACAATGTCATCTATTTTCTCTCCACCACAATCTATAACAATGTCATCTATTTTCTCACCACCACAATCTATAACAATGTCGTCCACTTTCTTTAATCCACAATCTATAACAATGTCATCCACTTTCTCTTCTCTACAATATAAAACAATGTCATCCAATTTCTCTCCACCACATTCTATAACAATGTCATCTACATTCTCTCTTCCACATTCTATAACAATGTCATCCACTTTCTCTCCTCCACAATTTATAAAAATGTAGTCCACTTTCTTTAATCCACAATCTGTAACAATGTCATCCACTTTCTCTTCTCTACAATATATAACAATGTCATCCAATTTCTCTCCACCACATTCTATAACAATGTCATCTACATTCTCTCTTCCACATTCTATAACAATGTCATCCACTTTCTCTCCTCCACAATTTGTAAAAATGTAGTCCAATTTCTCTCCTCCACAATCTATAACAATGTCATCCACTTTCTCTACACCACAATCTATAACAATGTCATTCACTTTCTCTTCTCCCCAATCTATAACAATGTCATCCACTTTCACTCCACCAGATTCTATAACAGTGTTATCCGCTTTCATTAGACCACAATCTATAACAATGTCATTCACTTTCTCTCTTCCACATTCTATAACGGTGTGATCCATTTTCTCTCCTCCACATTCTAGAACGGTGTGATCCACTTTCTCTACACCACAATCTATAACAATGTCGTCCACTTTGTGTCCTCCACAATCTATATCGATGTCATCCAATTTCTCTCCTCCACAATCTATAACAATCTCGTCCACTTTGTTTCTCTCCACAATCTATAGCAATGTCGTCCACTTTGTCTCCTCCACAATATACAATAATGTCATCCAATTTCTCTCCTCCACAATCTATAACAATCTCGTCCACTTTGTTTCTCTCCACAATCTATAACAATGTCGTCCACTTTGTCTCCTCCACAATCCATAACAATGTCGTCCACTTTCTCTCCTCCACAATCTATAACAATGTCGTGCACTTTCTCTCCTCCACAATCTATAACAATATCGTCCACTTTCTCTACTGTACAATCTATAACAATGTCGTCCACTTTGTCTCCTCAACAATCTATAACAATGTCGTCCACTTTGTCTCCTCTACAATCTATAACAATGTCGTCCACTTTGTCTCCTCCACAATCTATAACAATGTCGTCAACTTTGTCTCCTCTACAATCTATAACAATGTCGTCCACTTCGTCTCCTCCACAATCTATAACAATGTCGTCCACTTTGTCTCCTCCACAATCTATAACAATGTCGTCCACTTCGTCTCCTCCACAATCTATAACAATGTCGTCTACTTTGTCTCCTCCACAATCTATAACAATGTCGTCAACTTTGTCTCCTCTACAATCTATAACAATGTCGTCCACTTCGTCTCCTCCACAATCTATAACAATGTCGTCCATTTCGTCTCCTCCACAATCTATAACAATGTCGTCC
This sequence comes from Megaustenia siamemsis, assembly GCA_032433765.1. Taxonomy (NCBI): domain Eukaryota; kingdom Metazoa; phylum Mollusca; class Gastropoda; order Stylommatophora; family Ariophantidae; genus Megaustenia; species Megaustenia siamemsis. Next base: position 33,183,901 of record JAVIAB010000046.1, on the reverse strand, counting down.
ACTTTGTCTCCTCCACAATCTATAACAATGTCGTCCACTTTCTCTCCTCCACAATCTATAACAAAATCGTCCACTTTCTCTCCTACACAATCTATAACAATATCGTCCACTTTCTCTCCTCCACAATCTATAACAATGTCGTCCACTTTCTCTCCTCTTCAATCTATAACAATGTCGTCCACTTTCTCTCCTCCACAATCTATAACAATATCGCCCACTTTCTCTACTCCACAATCTATAACAATGTCGTCCACTTAGTCTCCTCCACAATCTATAACAATGTCGTCCACTTTGTCTTCTCTACAATCTATAACAATGTCGTCCACTTTGTCTCCTCTACAATCTATAACAATGTCGTTCACTTTGTCTCTTCTACAATCTATAACAATGTCGTCCACTTTGTCTCCTCTACAATCTATAACAATGTCGTCCACTTTGTCTCCTCTACAATCTATAACATAATCGTACACTTTCTCTCCTTCGCAATCTATAACACCGTCGACCACTTTGTCTCCTCCACAATCTATAACAATGTTATCCACTTCTCTCCACCACAATCTATAACAATGTCATCCACTTTCTCTCCTCCACAATCTATAACAATATCGAACACTTTCTCCTTCCACCAATTCTATAACAATGTCATCCACTTTCTCTCCACCACAGTCTATAACAATGTCATCCATTTTCTCTCCACCAAAATCTATAACAATGTCGTCCACTCTCTCTCCTCTACAATCTATAACAATGTCATCGAATTTCTCTCCTCTACAATCTATAAAAATGTCGTCCACTTTCTTTACACCACAATCTACAACAATGTCATCCACATTCTTTCCACCACAATCTATAACAATGTCATCCACATTCTCTCCTCTACAATCTATAACAATGTCATCCACATTCTTTCCACCACAATCTATAACAATGTCATCCACATTCTCTCCTCCACAATCTATAACAATGTCATTCACATTCTCTCCTCCACAATCTATAACAATGTTATCCACATTCTCTCCTCTACAATCTATAACAATGTCGTCCACTTTCTCTCCTCCAAATTCTATAACAATGTCGTCCACTTTCTCTCCTCAACAATCTATAACAATGTCGTCCACTTTCTCTACTCCACAATCTATAACAATATCGTCCACTTTCTCTACTCCACAATCTATAACAATGTCGTCCACTTTCTCTACTCCCCAATCTATAACAATATCGTCCACTTTCTCTCCTCCACAATCTATAACAATGTCGTCCACTTTCTCTACTCCACAATCTATAACAATATCGTCCACTTTCTCTACTCCACAATCTATAACAATATCGTCCACTTTCTCTACACCACAATCTATAACAATGTCATTCACTTTCTCTTCTCCACAATCTATAACAATGTCATCACCTTTCACTCCACCACAATCTATAACAGTGTTATCCGCTTTCATTAGACCACAATCTATAACAATGTCATTCAATTTCTCTCTTCCACATTCTATAACGGTGTGATCCATTTTCTCTCCTCCACATTCTAGAACGGTGTGATCCACTTTCTCTACACCACAATCTATAGCAATGTCGTCCACTTTGTCTCCTCCACAATCTATATCGATGTCATCCATTTCTCTCCTCCACAATCTATAACAATGTCGTCCACTTTGTCTCCTCCACAATCTATAACAATGTCGTCCACTTTCTCTCCTCCACAATCTATAACAATGTCGTCCACTTTCTCTCCTCCACAATCTATAAAATGTCGTCCACTTTCTCTCCTCCACAATCTATAACAATGTCGTCCACTTTCTCTCCTCCACAATCTATAACAATCGTCCACTCTCTCCTACACAATCTATAACAATATCGTCACTTTCTCTCCTCCACAATCTATAACAATGTCGTCCACTTTCTCTCCTCCACAATCTATAACAATGTCGTCCACTTTCTCTCCTCCACAATCTATAACAATATCGTCCACTTTCTCTACTCCACAATCTATAACAATGTCGTCCACTTTATCTCCTCCACAATCTATAACAATGTCGTCCACTTTGTCTCCTATACAATCTATAACAATGTCGTCCACTTTGTCTCCTCTACAATCTATAACAATGTCGTCCACTTTGTCTCTTCTACAATCTATAACAATGTCGTCCACTTTGTCTCCTCTACAATCTATAACATAATCGTACACTTTCTTTCCTTCCCAATCTATAACAATGTCGACCACTTTGTCTCCTCCACAATCTATAACAATGTTATCCACTTTCTCTCCACCACAATCTATAACAATGTCATCCACTTTCTCTCCTCCACAATCTATAACAATATCGAACACTTTCTCCTTTCCACCACATTCTATAACAATGTCATCCACTTTCTCTCCACCACAGTCTATAACATGTCATCCACTTTCTCTCCACCAAAATCTATAACAATGTCGTCCACTTTCTCTCCTCCACAATCTATAACAATGTCATCGAATTTCTCTCCTCTACAATCTATAAAAATGTCGTCCACTTTTTTTACACCACAATCTATAACAATGTCATCCACATTCTTTCCACCACAATCTATAACAATGTCATTACATTCTCTCCTCCACAATCTATAACAATGTCATCCACTTTCTCTCCTCTACAATCTATAACAATGTCATCCACTTTCTCTCCTCCACAATCTATAACAATGTCGTTCACTTTCTCTCCTCCACAATCTATAACAATGTCATCCACTTTCTCTCCTCCACAATCTATAACAATGTCGTCCACTTTCTCTACTCCACAATCTATAACAATATCGTCCACTTTCTCTGCTCCACAATCTATAACAATGTCATCCACATTCTCTCCTCTACAATCTATAGCAATTTCATCCACTTTCTCTCCTCCACAATCTATAACAATGTCGTCCACTCTCTCTCCTCCACAATCTATAACAATGTCATCGAATTTCTCTCCTCTACAATCTATAAAATGTCGTCCACATTCTTTCCACCACAATCTATAACAATGTCATTCACATTCTCTCCTCCACAATCTATAACAATGTCATCCACTTCTCTCTCTACAATCTATAGCAATGTCGTCCACTTTCTCTCCTCCACAATCTATAACAATGTCGTCCACTTTCTCTCCTCCACAATCTATAACAATGTCGTCCACTTTCTCTACTCCACAATCTATAACAAATCGTCCACTTTCTCTACTCCACAATCTATAACAATATCGTCCACTTTCTCTCCTCCACAATCTATAACAATGTCGTCCACTTTCTCTACTCCACAATCTATAACAATATCGTCCACTTTCTCTACTCCTCAATCTATAACAATGTCGTCCACTTTGTCTCCTATACAATCTATAACAATGTCGTCCACTTTGTCTCCTCTACAATCTATAACAATGTCGTCCACTTTGTCTCTTCTACAATCTATAACAACGTCGTCCACTTTGTCTCCTCTACAATCTATAACATAATCGTACACTTTCTTTCCTTCCCAATCTATAACACCGTCGACCACTTTGTCTCCTCCACAATCTATAACAATGTTATCCACTTTCTATCCACCACAATCTATAACAATGTCATCCACTTTCTCTCCTCCACAATCTATAACAATATCGAACACTTTCTCTACTCCACAATCTATAACAATATCGTCTACTTTCTCTACTCCACAATCTATAACAATATCGTCCACTTTCTCTACTCCACAATCTATAACAATATCGTCCACTTTCTTCTCTACTCCACAATCTATAACAATGTCATCCACTTTGTTTCCTCTGCAATCTATAACAATATGGTCACTTTCTCTCCTCCACAATCTATAACAATGTCGTCCACTTTGTCTCCTCTACAATCTATAACAATGTTGTCCACTTTCTCTCCTCCACAATCTATAACAATATCGACCACTTTCTCTCCTCCACAATCTATAACAATGTCGTCCACTTTGTCTCCTCTACAATCTATAACAATATCGAACACTTTCTCCTTTCCACCACATTCTATAACAATGTCATCCACTTTCTCTCCACCACAGTCTATAACATGTCATCCACTTTCTCTCCACCAAAATCTATAACAATGTCGTCCACTCTCTCTCCTCCACAATCTATAACAATGTCATCGAATTTCTCTCCTCTACAATCTATAAAAATGTCGTCCACTTTTTTACACCACAATCTACAACGATGTCATCCACTTTCTTTCCACCACAATCTATAACAATGTCATTCACATTCTCTCCTCCACAATCTATAACAATGTCATCCACATTCTCTCCTCTACAATCTGTAGCAATTTCATCCACTTTCTCTCCTCCACAATCTATAACAATGTCGTTCACTTTCTATCCTCCACAATCTATAACAATGTCATCCACTTTCTCTCCTCCACAATCTATAACAATGTCGTCCACTTTCTCTACTCCACAATCTATAACAATATCGTCCACTTTCTCTACTCCACAATCTATAACAATGTCGTCCACTTTCTCTCCTCCCCAATCTATAACAATATCGTCCACTTTCTCTCCTCCACAATCTATAACAATGTCGTCCACTTTCTCTACTCCACAATCTATAACAATATCGTCTACTTTCTCTACTCCACAATCTATAACAATATCGTCCACTTTCTCTACTCCACAATCTATAAATATTTCGTCCACTTTCTTCTCTACTCCACAATCTATAACAATGTCATCCACTTTGTTTCCTCTGCAATCTATAACAATATGGTCCACTTTCTCTGCTCCACAATCTATAACAATGTCGTCCACTTTGTCTCCTCTACAATCTATAACAATGTCGTCCACTTTCTCTCCTCCACAATCTATAACAATATCGTCCACTTTCTCTCCTCCACAATCTATAACAATGTCGTCCACTTTGTCTCCTCTACAATCTATAACAATATCGAACACTTTCTTCTTTCCACCACATTCTATAACAATGTCATCCACTTTCTCTCCACCACAGTCTATAACATGTCATCCACTTTCTCTCCACCAAAATCTATAACAATGTCGTCCACTCTCTCTCCTCCACAATCTATAACAATGTCATCGAATTTCTCTCCTCTACAATCTATAAAAATGTCGTCCACATTCTTTCCACCACAATCTATAGCAATGTCATTCACATTCTCTCCTCCACAATCTATAACAATGTCATCCACATTCTCTCCTCTACAATCTGTAGCAATGTCATCCACTTTCTCTCCTCCACAATCTATAACAATGTCGTCCACTTTCTCTCCTCCACAATCTATAACAATGTCGTCCACTTTCTCTCCTCCACAATCTATATCAATGTCGTCCACTTTCTCTACTCCACAATCTATAACAAATCGTCCACTTTCTCTACTCCACAATCTATAACAATATCGTCCACTTTCTCTCCTCCACAATCTATAACAATGTCGTCCACTTTCTCTACTCCACAATCTATAACAATATCGTCCACTTTCTCTACTCCTCAATCTATAACAATATCGTCCACTTTCTCTACTCCACAATCTATAACAATATCGTCCACTTTCTCTCTACTCCACAATCTATAACAATGTCATCCACTTTGTTTCCTCTGCAATCTATAACAATATGGTCCACTTTCTCTCCTCCACAATCTATAACAATGTCGACCACATTGTCTCCTCCACAATCTATATCGATGTCATCCAATTGCTCTCCTCCACAATCTATAACGATCTCATCCACTTTGTTTCTCTGTACAATATATAACAATGTCGTCAACTTTGTTTCTCTCCACAATCCATAACAATGTCGTCAACTTTGTCTCCTCCACAATCAATAACAATATCGTCCACTTTCTCTCCTCCACAATCTATGACAATGTCGTCCACTTTGTCTACTCCACAATCTATAACAATATCGTCCACTTTCTCTACTCCACAATCTATAACAATGTCGACCACATTGTTTCCTCTGCAATCTATAACAATATCGTCCACTTTCTCTCCTCCACAATCTATAACAATGTCGACCACTTTGTCTCCTCTACAATCTATAACAATATCGTCCACTTTCTCTCCTTCGCAATCTATAACAATGTCGACCACTTTCTACTTTCACACACATTCTATAACAATGTCATCCACTTTCTCTCCACACAGTCTATAACATGTCATCCACTTTCTCTCCACCAAAATCTATAACAATGTCGTCCACTCTCTCTCCTCCACAATCTATAACAATGTCATCGAATTTCTCTCCTCTACAATCTATAAAAAATGTCGTCCACTTTTTCTACACCACAATCTACAACGATGTCATCCACATTCTTTCCTCCACAATCTATAGCAATGTCATTTACATTCTCTCCTCCACAATCTATAACAATGTCATCCACTTTCTCTCTACAATCTGTAGCAATTCATCCACTTTCTCTCCTCCACAATCTATAACAATGTCGTTCACTTTTCTCCATCCTCACAATCTATAACAATGTCATCCACTTTCTCTCCTCCACAATCTATAACAATGTCGTCCACTTTCTCTACTCCACAATCTATAACAATATCGTCCACTTTCTCTGCTCCACAATCTATAACAATGTCATCCACATTCTCTCCTCCACAATCTATAGCAATTTCATCCACTTTCTCTCCTCCACAATCTATAACAATGTCGTCCACTCTCTCTCCTCCACAATCTATAACAATGTCATCGAATTTCTCTCTCACAATCTATAAAAATGTCGTCCACATTCTTTCACCACAATCTATAGCAATGTCATTCACATTCTCTCCTCCACAATCTATAACAATGTCATCCACATTCTCTCCTCTACAATCTGTAGCAATGTCGTCCACTTTCTCTCCTCCACAATCTATAACAATGTCGTCCACTTTCTCTCCTCCACAATCTATATCAATGTCGTCCACTTTCTCTACTCCACAATCTATAACAAATCGTCCACTTTCTCTACTCCACAATCTATAACGATATCGTCCACTTTCTCTCCTCCACAATCTATAACAATGTCGTCCACTTTCTCTACTCCACAATCTATAACAATATCGTCCACTTTCTCTATTCTCAATCTATAACAATGTCGTCCACTTTGTCTCCTATACAATCTATAACAATGTCGTCCACTTTGTCTCCTCTACAATCTATAACAATGTCGTCCACTTTGTCTCTTCTACAATCTATAACAACGTCGTCCACTTTGTCTCCTCTACAATCTATAACATAATCGTACACTTTCTTCCTTCCCAATCTATAACACCGTCGACCACTTTGTCTCCTCCACAATCTATAACAATGTTATCCAGTTTCTATCCACCACAATCTATAACAATGTCATCCACTATCTCTCCTCCACAATCTATAACAATATCGAACACTTTCTCTACTCCACAATCTATAACAATGTCGTCTACTATCTACTCCACAATCTATAACAATATCGTTTACTTTCTCTACTCCACAATCTATAACAATATCGTCCACTTTCTTCTCCTCCACAATCTATAACACTGTCATCCACTTTGTTCCTCTACAATCTATAACAATATGGTCACTTTCTCTCCTCCACAATCTATAACAATGTCGTCCACTTTGTCTCCTCTACAATCTATAACAATGTTGTCCATTTTCTCTCCTCCACAATCTATAACAATATCGACACTTTCTCTCCTCCACAATCTATAACAATGTCGTCCACTTTGTCTCCTCTACAATCTATAACAATATCGAACACTTTCTCCTTTCCACCACATTCTGTAGCAATGTCATCCACTTTCTCTCCACCACAGTCTATAACATGTCATCCACTTTCTCTCACCAAAATCTATAACAATGTCGTCCACTCTCTCTCCTCCACAATCTATAACAATGTCATCGAATTTCTCTCCTCTACAATCTATAAAAATGTCGTCCACTTTTTTTACACCACAATCTACAACATGTCATCCACATTCTTTCCACCACAATCTATGGCAATGTCATCACATTCTCTCGCTCCACAATCTATAACAATGTCATCCACATTCTCCCTCTACAATCTGTAGCAATTTCATCCACTTTCTCTCCTCCACAATCTATAACAATGTCGTTCACTTTCTATCCTCCACAATCTATAACAATGTCATCCACTATCTCTCCTCCACAATCTATAACAATGTCGTCCACTTTCTCTACTCCACAATCTATAACAATATCGTCCACTTTCTCTACTCCACAATCTATAACAATATCGTCCACTTTCTCTCCTCCCCAATCTATAACAATATCGTCCACTTTCTCTCCTCCACATCTATAACAATGTCGTCCACTTTCTCTACTCCACAATCTATAACATATCGTCTACTTTCTCTACTCACAATCTATAACAATATCGTCCAATTTCTCTACTCCACAATCTATAAAATTCGTCCACTTTCTTCCTACTCCACATCTATAACAATGTCATCCACTTTGTTCCTCTGCAATCTATAACAATATGGTCCACTTTCTCTCCTCCACAATCTATAACAATGTCGTCCACTTTGTCTCCTCTACAATCTATAACAATGTCGTCCACTTTCTCTCCTCCACAATCTATAACAATATCGTCCACTTTCTCTCCTCCACAATCTATAACAATGTCGTCCACTTTGTCTCCTCTACAATCTATAACAATATCGAACACTTTCTTCTTCACCACATTCTATAACAATGTCATCCACTTTCTCTCCACCACAGTCTATAACATGTCATCCACTTTCTCTCCTCCAAAATCTATAACAATGTCGTCCACTCTCTCTCCTCCACAATCTATAACAATGTCATCGAATTTCTCTCCTCTACAATCTATAAAAATGTCGTCCACTTTTTTTACACCACAATCTACAACGATGTCATCCACATTCTTTCCACACAATCTATAGCAATGTCATTCACATTCTCTCCTCCACAATCTATAACAATGTCATCCACATTTCTCCTCTACAATCTATAGCAATTTCATCCACTTTCTCTCCTCCACAATCTATAACAATGTCGTTCACTTTCTCTCTCCCACAATCTATAACATTGTCATCCACTTTCTCCCTCCACAATCTATAACAATGTCGTCCACTTTCTCTACTCCACAATCTATAACAATATCGTCCACTTTCTCTACTCCACAATCTATAACAATGTCGTCCACTTTCTCTACTCCACAATCTATAACAATATCGTCCACTTTCTCTCCTCCACCATCTATAACAATGTCGTCCACTTTCTCTACTCCACAATCTATAACAATATCGTCTACTTTCTCTACTCCACAATCTATAACAATATCGTCCACTTTCTCTACTCCACAATCTATAAAAATTTCGTCCACTTTCTTCTCTACTCCACAATCTATAACAATGTCATCCACTTTGTTTCCTCTGCAATCTATAACAATATGGTCCACTTTCTCTGCTCCACAATCTATAACAATGTCGTCCACTTTGTCTCCTCTACAATCTATAACAATGTCGTCCACTTCTCTCCTCCACAATCTATAACAATATCGTCCACTTTCTCTCCTCCACAATCTATAACAATGTCGTCCACTTTGTCTCTCTACAATCTATAACAATATCGAACACTTTCTTCTTTCCACCACATTCTATAACAATGTCATCCACTTTCTCTCCACACAGTCTATAACATGTCATCCACTTTCTCTCCACCAAATCTATAACAATGTCGTCCACTCTCTGTCCTCCACAATCTATAACAATGTCATCGAATTTCTCTCCTCTACAATCTATAAAATGTCGTCCACATTCTTTCCACCACAATCTATAGCAATGTCATTCACATTCTCTCCTCCACAATCTATAACAATGTCATCCACATTCTCTCCTCTACAATCTGTAGCAATGTCATCCACTTTCTCTCCTCCACAATCTATAACAATGTCGTCCACTTTCTCTCCTCCACAATCTATAACAATGTCGTCCACTTTCTCTCCTCCACAATGTATATCAATGTCGTCCACTTTCTCTACTCCACAATCTATAACAAATCGTCCACTTTCTCTACTCCACAATCTATAACAATATCGTCCACTTTCTCTACTCCACAATCTATAACAATATCGTCCACTTTCTCTATCCCCAATCTATAACAATATCGTCCACTTTCTCTCCTCCACAATCTATAACAATATCGTCCACTTTCTCTCACTCCACAATCTATAACAATGTCATCCACTTTGTTTCCTCTGCAATCTATAACAATATGGTCCATTCTCTCCTCCACAATCTATAACAATGTCGACCACATTGTCTCTCCCACAATCTATATCGATGTCATCCATTGCTCTCCTCCACAATCTATAACGATCTCATCCACTTTGTTTCTCTACAATATATAACAATCGTCAACTTTGTTTCTCTCCACAATCCATAACAATGTCGTCAACTTTGTCTCCTCCACAATCAATAACAATATCGTCCACTTTCTCTCCTCCACAATCTATGACAATGTCGTCCACTTTGTCTACTCCACAATCTATAACAATATCGTCCACTTTCTCTACTCCACAGTCTATAACAATGTCGACCACTTGTTTCCTCTGCAATCTATAACAATATCGTCCACTTCTCTCCTCCACAATCTATAAAACATGTCGACCACTTTGTCTCCTCTACAATCTATAAAAATATCGTCCACTTTCTCTCCTTCGCAATCTATAACAATGTCGACCACTTTGTCTCCACCACATTCTATTACAATGTCATCCACTTTCTCTCCACACAGTCTATAACATGTCATCCACTTTCTCTCCACCAAAATCTATAACAATGTCGTCCACTCTCTCTCCTCCACAATCTATAACAATGTCATCGAATTTCTCTCCTCTACAATCTATAAAAATGTCGTCCACTTTCTTTACACCACAATCTATAACAATGTCGTCCACTTTCTCTACTCCACAATCTATAACAATATCGTCCACTTTCTCTCCTCCACAATCTATAACAATTTCATCCACATTCTCTCCTCTACAATCTGTAGCAATGTCATCCACTTCTCTCATCCACAATCTATAACAATGTCGTCCACTTCTCTCCTCCACAATCTATAACAATATCGTCCACTTTCTCTACTCCACAATCTATAACAATGTCAATCACTTTCTCTCCTCCAAAATCTATAACAATGTCGTCCACTTTCTCTACTCCACAATCTATAGCAATATATTCGCTTTCTCTACTCCACAATCTATAACAATATCGTCCACTTTCTCTACTCCACAATCTATAACAATGTCGTCCACTTTCTCTACTCCACAATCTATAACAATATCGTCTACTTTCTCTACTCCACAATCTATAACAATATCGTCCACTTTCTCTACTACACAATCTATAACAATATCGTCCACTTTCTTTCTACTCCACAATCTATAACAATGTCATCCACTTTGTTTCCTCTGCAATCTATAACAATATGGTCCACTTTCTCTCCTCCACAATCTATAACAATGTCGTCCACTTTCGTCTCCTCTACAATCTATAACAATGTCGTCCACTTCGTCTCCTCCACAATCTATAACAATATCGTCCACTTTCTCTACTTCGCAATCTATAACAATGTCGTCCACTTCGTCTCCTCTACAATCTATAACAATGTCGTCCACTTTGTCTCCTCTACAATCTATAACAATATCGTCCACTTTCTCTCCTTCACAATCTATAACAATGTCGACCACTTTGTCTCCTCTAAAATCTATAACAATATCGTCCACTTTCTCTCCTCCACAATCTATAACAATGTCGACCACTTTGTCTCCTCTACAATCTATAACAATGTCGTCCACTTCGTCTCCTCTACAATCTATAACATATCGTACACTTTCTCTCCTTCACAATCTATAACAATGTCGACCACTTTGTCTCCTCCACAATCTATAACATAATCGTACACTTTCTCTCCTCCACAATCTATAACAATGTCGTCACTTTGTCTCCTCCACAATCTATAACAATGTTATCCACTTTCTCTCCTCCATAATCTATAACAATATCGAACACTTTCTCATTTCCACCACATTCTATAACAATGTTATCCACTTTCTTAACACCACAATCTATAACAATGTCATCCATTTTCTCTCCTCCACAATCTATAACAATATCGAACACTTTCTCCTTTCCACCATATTCTATAACAATGTCATCCACTTTCTCTCCACCACAGTCTATAACATGTCATCCAATTTCTCTCCACCAAAATCTATAACAATGTCGTCCACTCTCTCTACTCCACAATCTATAACATAATCGTACACTTTCTCTCCTCCACAATCTATAACAATGTCGTCCACTTTGTCTCCTCCACAATCTATAACAATGTTATCCACTTTCTCTCCTCCATAATCTATAACAATATCGAACTTTTTCATTTCCACCACATTCTATAACAATGTTATCCACTTTCTTTACACCACAATCTACAAAGATGTCATCCACATTCTCTCCTCCACAATCTATAACAATTTCATCCACATTCTCTCCTCTACAATCTGTAGGAATGTGATCCACTTTCTCTCCTCCACAATCTATAACAATGTCGTCCACTTTCTCTCCTCCACAATCTATAAACAATGTCGTCCACTTTCTCTCCTCCACAATCTAATAACAATGTCGTCCACTTTCTCTACTCCACAATCTATAACAATATCGTCCACTTTGTCTCCTCTACAATCTATAACAATGTCGTCCACTTTCTCTACTCCCCAATCTATAACAATATCGTCCACTTTCTTCTCCTCCACAATCTATAACAATGTCGTCCACTTTCTCTACTCCACAATCTATAACAATATCGTCTACTTTATCTACTCCACAATCTATAACAATATCGTCCACTTTCTCTACTCCACAATCTATAACAATATCGTCCACTTTCTTCTCTACTCCACAATCTATAACAATGTCATCCACTTTGTTTCCTCTGCAATCTATAACAATATGGTCACTTCTCTCCTCCACAATCTATAACAATGTCGTCCACTTTGTCTCTCTACAATCTATAACAATGTTGTCCACTTTCTCTCCTCCACAATCTATAACAATATCGACCACTTTCTCTCCTCCACAATCTATAACAATGTCGTCCACTTTGTCCTCTACAATCTATAACAATATCGAACACTTTCTCCTTTCCACCACATTCTATAACAATGTCATCCACTTTCTCTGTACCACAGTCTATAACATGTCATCCACTTTCTCTCCGCAAAATCTATAACAATGTGTCCACTCTCTCTCCTCCACAATCTATAACAATGTCATCGAATTTCTCTCCTCTACAATCTATAAAAATGTCGTCCACATTCTTCCACCACAATCTATAGCAATGTCATTCATTCTCTCCTCCACAATCTATAACAATGTCATCCACATTCTCTCCTCTACAATCTGTAGCAATGTCATCCACTTTCTCTCCTCCACAATCTATAACAATGTCGTCCACTTTCTCTCCTCCACAATCTATAACAATGTCGTCCACTTTCTCTCCTCCACAATCTATAACAATGTCGTCCACTTTCTCTACTCCACAATCTATAACAATATCGTCCACTTTCTCTACTCCACAATCTATAACAATGTCGTCCACTTTCTCTACTCCCCAATCTATAACAATATCGTCCACTTTCTCTCCTCCACAATCTATAACAATGTCGTCCACTTTCTCTACTCCACAATCTATAACAATATCGTCTACTTTCTCTACTCCACAATCTATAACAATATCGTCACTTTCTCTACTCCACAATCTATAACAATATCGTCCACTTTCTTCTCTACTCCACAATCTATAACAATGTCATCCACTTTGTTTCCTCTGCAATCTATAACAATATGGTCCACTTTCTCTCCTCCACAATCTATAACAATATCGACCACGTTGTCTCCTCCACAATCTATATCGATGTCATCCAATTGCTCCTCCACAATCTATAACGATCTTATCCACTTTGTTTCTCTCCACAATCTATAACAATGTCGTCAACTTTATTTCTCTCCACAATCTATAACAATGTCGTCCACTTTGTCTCCTCTACAATCTATAACAATATCGTCCACTTTCTCTCCTTCACAATCTATAACAATGTCGTCCACTTTGTCTCCTCCACAATCTATAACAATGTCGACCACTTGTCTCCACTACAATCTATAACAATGTCGACCACTTTGTTTCCTCTGCAATCTATAACAATATCGTCCACTTTCTCTCTCACAATCTATAACAATGTCGACCACTTTGTCTCCTCTACAATCTATAACAATGTCGACCACTTTGTCTCCTCTACAATCTATAACAATGTCGTCCACTTCTCTCCTTCACAATCTATAACAATGTCGACCAATTTGTCTCCTCCACAATCTATAACAATGTTATCCACTTTCTCTCCTCCATAATCTATAACAATATCGAACACTTTCTCATTTTCATCACATTCTATAACAATGTTATCCACTTTCTTAGCACCACAATCTATAACAATGTCATCCATTTTCTCTCCTCCACAATCTATAAACCATATCGAACATTTTCTCTATTCCACCACTTTCTATAACAATGTCATCCACTTTCTCTCCACCACAGTCTATAACATGTCATCCACTTTCTCTCCACCAAATCTATAACAATGTCGTCCACTCTCTCTCCTCCACAATCTATAACAATGTCATCGAATTTCTCTCCTCTACAATCAATAAAAATGTCGTCCACTTTCTTTACACCACAATCTACAACAATGTCCTCCACATTCTCTCCTCCACAATCTATAACAATTTCATCCACATTCTCTCCTCTACAATCTGTAGCAATGTCATCCACTTTCTCTCATCCACATTCTATAACAATGTCGTCCACTTTCTCTACTCCACAATCTATAACAATATCGTCCACTTTCTCTACTCCACAATCTATAACAATGTCGTCCACTTTCTCTACTCCACAATCTATAACAATATCGTCCACTTTCTCTCCTCCACAATCTATAACAATGTCGTCCACTTTCTCTACTCCACAATCTATAACAATATATTCACTTTATCTCCTCCACAATCTATAACAATATCGTCCACTTTCTCTCCTCAACAATCTATAACAATGTCATCCATTTTATCTCCTCAACAATCTATAACAATGTCGTCCACTTTCTCTACTCCACAATCTATAACAATATCGTCCACTTTCTCTCCTACACAATCTATAACAATGTCGTCCTCTTTCTCTACTCCACAATCTATAACAATATATTCCACTTGATCTCCTCCACAAGCTATAACAATGTCATCCACATTCTCTCCTCCACAATCTATAACAATGTCATCCACTTTCTCTCTTCAGAATCTATAACAATGTCATCCACTTTCTCTTCTCCACAATCTATAACAATGTCATCTACTTTTTCTCCTCCACAATCTATAACAACGTCATCCACTTTCTCTACTCCACAATCTATAACAATATCGTCTACTTTCTCTACTCCACAATCTATAACAATATCGTCCACTTTCTCTACTCCACAATCTATAAAAATTTCGTCCACTTTCTTCTCTACTCCACAATCTATAACAATGTCATCCACTTTGTTTCCTCTGCAATCTATAACAATATGGTCCACTTTCTCTGCTCCACAATCTATAACAATGTCGTCCACTTTGTCTCCTCTACAATCTATAACAATGTCGTCCACTTTCTCTCCTCCACAATCTATAACAATATCGTCCACTTTCTCTCCTCCACAATCTATAACAATTTCGTCCACTTTGTCTCCTCTACAATCTATAACAATATCGAACACTTTCTTCTTTCCACCACATTCTATAACAATGTCAGTAACTTTCTCTCCACCACAGTCTATAACATGTCATCCACTTTCTCTCCTCCAAAATCTATAACAATGTCGTCCACTCTCTCTCCTCCACAATCTATAACAATGTCATCGAATTTCTCTCCTCTACAATCTATAAAAATGTCGTCCACATTCTTTCCACCACAATCTATAGCAATGTCATTCACATTCTCTCCTCCACAATCTATAACAATGTCATCCACATTCTCTCCTCTACAATCTGTAGCAATGTCATCCACTTTCTCTCCTCCACAATCTATAACAATGTCGTCCACTTTCTCTCCTCCACAATCTATAACAATGTCGTCCACTTTCTCTCCTCCACAATGTATATCAATGTCGTCCACTTTCTCTACTCCACAATCTATAACAAATCGTCCACTTTCTCTACTCTACAATCTATAACAATATCGTCCACTTTCTCTCCTCCACAATCTATAACAATGTCGTCCACTTTCTCTACTCCACAATCTATAACAATATCGTCCACTTTCTCTACTCCTCAATCTATAACAATATCGTCCACTTCTCTACTCCACAATCTATAACAATATCGTCCACTTTCTTCTCTACTCCACAATCTATAACAATGTCATCCACTTTGTTTCCTCTGCAATCTATAACAATATGGTCCACTTTCTCTCCTCCACAATTTATAACAATGTCGACCACATTGTCTCCTCCACAATCTATATCGATGTCATCCAATTGCTCCTCCACAATCTATAACGATCTCATCCACTTTGTTTCTCTCCACAATATATAACAATGTCGTCAACTTTGTTTCTCTCCACAATCCATAACAATGTCGTCAACTTTGTCTCCTCCACAATCAATAACAATATCGTCCACTTTCTCTCCTCCACAATCTATGACAATGTCGTCCACTTTGTCTACTCCACAATATATAACAATATCGTCCACTTTCTCTACTCCACAATCTATAACAATGTCGACCACTTTGTTTCCTCTGCAATCTACAACAATATCGTCCACTTTCTTCCTCCACAATCTATAACAATGTTATCCACTTTCTCTCCACCACAGTCTATAACATGTCATCCACTTTCTCTCCACCAAAATCTATAACAATGTCGTCCACTCTCTCTCCTCCACAATCTATTACAATGTCATCGAATTTCTCTCCTCTACAATCTATAAAAATGTCGTCCACTTTCTTTACACCACAATCTATAACAATGTCGTCCACTTTCTCTACTCCACAATCTATAACAATATCGTCCACTTTCTCTCCTCCACAATCTATAACAATTTCATCCACATTCTCTCCTCTACAATCTGTAGCAATGTTATCCACTTTCTCTCATCCACAATCTATAACAATGTCGTCCACTTTCTCTCCTCCACAATCTATAACAATATCGTCCACTTTCTCTACTCCACAATCTATAACAATGTCAATCACTTTCTCTCCTCCACAATCTATAACAATGTCAATCACTTTCTCTCCTCCACAATCTATAACAATGTCGTCCACTTTCTCTACTCCCCAATCTATAACAATATCGTCCACTTTTTCTCCTCCACAATCTATAACAATGTCGTCCACTTTCTCTACTCCACAATCTATAACAATATCGTCTACTTTCTCTACTCCACAATCTATAACACTATCTTCCACTTTCTATACTCCACAATCTATAACAATATCGTCCACTTTCTTTTCTACTCCACAATCTATAACAATGTCATCCACTTTGTTTCCTCTGCAATCTATAACAATATGGTCCACTTTCTCTGCTCCACAATCTATAACAATGTCGTCCACTTTGTCTCCTCTACAATCTATAACAATTTCGTCCACTTTCTCTCCTCCACAATCTATAACAATATCGTCCACTTCTCTCCTCCACAATCTATAACAATGTCGTCCACTTTGTCTCCTCTACAATCTATAACAATATCGAACACTTTCTTCTTTCCACCACATTCTATAACAATGTCATCCACTTTCTCTCCACCACAGTCTATAACATGTCATCCACTTTCTCTCCACCAAAATCTATAACAATATGGTCCACTTTCTCTCCTCCACAATCTATAACAATATCGTCCACTTCGTCTCCTCTACAATCTATAACAATGTCGTCCACTTCGTCTCCTCTACAATCTATAACAATATCGTCCACTTTCTCTACTTCGCAATCTATAACAATGTCGTCCACTTCGTCTCCTCTACAATCTATAACAATGTCGATCACTTTGTCTCCACTACAATCTATAACAATATCGTCCACTTTCTCTCCTTCACAATCTATAACAATGTCGACCACTTGTCTCCTCCACAATCTATAACATAATCGTACACTTTCTCTCCTCCACAATCTATAACAATGTCGTCCACTTTGTCTCCTCCACAATCTATAACAATGTTATCCACTTTCTCTCCTCCATAATCTATAACAATATCGAACACTTTCTCATTTCCACCACATTCTATAACAATGTTATCCACTTTCTTAACACCACAATCTATAACAATGTCATCCATTTTCTCTCCTCCACAATCTATAACAATATCGAACACTTTCTCCTTTCCACCATATTCTATAACAATGTCATCCACTTTCTCTCCACCACAGTCTATAACATGTCATCCAATTTCTCTCCACCAAAATCTATAACAATGTCGTCCACTCTCTCTCCTCCACAATCTATAACATAATCGTACACTTTTTCTCCTCCACAATCTATAACAATGTCGTCCACTTTGTCTCCTCCACAATCTATAACAATGTTATCCACTTTCTCTCCTCCATAATCTATAACAATATCGAACACTTTCTCATTTCCAACACATTCTATAACAATGTTATCCACTTTCTTTACACCACAATCTACAAAGATGTCATCCACATTCTCTCCTCCACAATCTATAACAATTTCATCCACATTCTCTCCTCTACAATCTGTAGCAATGTCATCCACTTTTCTCCTCCACAATCTATAACAATGTCGTCCACTTTCTCTCCTCCACAATCTATAACAATGTCGTCCACTTTCTCTCCTCCACAACCTAATAACAATGTCGTCCACTTTCTCTACTCCACAATCTATAACAATATCGTCCACTTTGTCTCCTCTACAATCTATAACAATGTCGTCTACTTCTCCACTCCACAATCTATAACAATATATTACACTTTATCTCCTCCACAATCTATAACAATATCGTCCACTTTCTCTCCTCAACAATCTATAACAATGTCATCCATTTTATCTCCTCAACAATCTATAACAATGTCGTCCACTTTCTCTACTCCACAATCTATAACAATATCGTCCACTTTCTCTCCTCCACAATCTATAACAATGTCGTCCTCTTTCTCTACTCCACAATCTATAACAATATATTCCACTTTATCTCCTCCACAAGCTATAACAATGTCATCCACTTTCTCTCCTCCACAATCTATAACAATGTCATCCACTTTCTCTCTTCCAGAATCTATAACAATGTCATCCACTTCTCTTCTCCACAATCTATAACAATGTCATCTACTTTCTCTCCTCCACAATCTATATCGATGTCATCCACTTTCTCTCCTCCACAAACTACAACAATGTCATCCACTTTTTCTCCTCCACAATCTATAACAACGTCATCCACTTTCTCTACTCCACAATCTATAACAATATCGTCTACTTTCTCTACTCCACAATCTATAACA
This sequence comes from Megaustenia siamemsis, assembly GCA_032433765.1. Lineage (NCBI taxonomy): Eukaryota > Metazoa > Mollusca > Gastropoda > Stylommatophora > Ariophantidae > Megaustenia > Megaustenia siamemsis. The sequence continues at coordinate 33,164,337 of JAVIAB010000046.1, read as the reverse complement.
ATATCGTCCACTTTCTCTACTCCACAATCTATAAAAATTTCGTCCACTTTCTTCTCTACTCCACAATCTATAACAATGTTATCCACTTTGTTTCCTCTGCAATCTATAACAATATGGTCCACTTTCTCTGCTCCACAATCTATAACAATGTCGTCCACTTGTCTCCTCTACAATCTATAACAATTTCGTCCACTTTCTCACCTCCACAATCTATAACAATATCGTCCACTTTCTCTCCTCCACAATCTATAACAATGTCGTCCACTTTGTCTCCTCTACAATCTATAACAATATCGAACACTTTCTTCTTTCCACCACATTCTATAACAATGTCATCCACTTTCTCTCCACCACAGTCTATAACATGTCATCCACATTCTCTCCACCAAAATCTATAACAATGTCGTCCACTCTCTCTCCTCCACAATCTATAACAATGTCATCGAATTTCTCTCCTCTACAATCTATAAAATGTCGTCCACATTCTTTCCACCACAATCTATAGCAATGTCATTCACATTCTCTCCTCCACAATCTATAACAATGTCATCCACATTCTCTCCTCTACAATCTGTAGCAATGTCATCCACTTTCTCTCCTCCACAATCTATAACAATGTCGTCCACTTTCTCTCCTCCACAATCTATAACAATGTCGTCCACTTTCTCTCCTCCACAATGTATATCAATGTCGTCCACTTTCTCTACTCCACAATCTATAACAAATCGTCCACTTTCTCTACTCTACAATCTATAACAATATCGTCCACTTTCTCTCCTCCACAATCTATAACAATGTCGTCCACTTTCTCTACTCCACAATCTATAACAATATCGTCCACTTTCTTACTCCTCAATCTATAACAATATCGTCCACTTCTCTACTCCACAATCTATAACAATCTCGACCACTTTCTCTCCTCCACAATCTATAACAATGTCGTCCTCTTTCTCTACTCCACAATCTATAACAATATATTCCACTTATCTCTTCCACAAGCTATAACAATGTCATCCACTTCTCTCCTCCACAATCTATAACAATGTCATCCACTTTCTCTCTTCCAGAATCTATAACAATGTCATCCACTTTCTCTTCTCCACAATCTATAACAATGTCATCTACTTTCTCTCCTCCACAATCTATATCGATGTCATCCACTTTCTCTCCTCACAAACTACAACAATGTCATCCACTTTTTCTCCTCCACAATCTATAACAACGTCATCCACTTTCTCTACTCCACAATCTATAACAATATCGTCTACTTTCTCTACTCCACAATCTATAACAATATCGTCCACTTTCTCTACTCCACAATCTATAAAAATTTCGTCCACTTTCTTCTCTACTCCACAATCTATAACAATGTTATCCACTTTTTTCCTCTGCAATCTATAACAATATGGTCCACTTTCTCTGCTCCACAATCTATAACAATGTCGTCCACTTTGTCTCCTCTACAATCTATAACAATTTCGTCCACTTTCTCACCTCCACAATCTATAACAATATCGTCCACTTTCTCTCCTCCACAATCTATAACAATGTCGTCCACTTTGTCTCCTCTACAATCTATAACAATATCGAACACTTTCTTCTTTCCACCACATTCTATAACAATGTCATCCACTTTCTCTCCACCACAGTCTATAACATGTCATCCACTTTCTCTCCACCAAAATCTATAACAATGTCGTCCACTCTCTCTCCTCCACAATCTATAACAATGTCATCGAATTTCTCTCCTCTACAATCTATAAAAATGTCGTCCACATTCTTTCCACCACAATCTATAACAATGTCGTCCACTTTCTCTCCTCACAATCTATAACAATGTCGTCCACTTTCTCTCCTCCACAATGTATATCAATGTCGTCCACTTTCTCTACTCCACAATCTATAACAAATCGTCCACTTCTCTACTCTACAATCTATAACAATATCGTCCACTTTCTCTCCTCCACAATCTATAACAATGTCGTCCACTTTCTCTACTCCACAATCTATAACAATATCGTCCACTTTCTCTACTCCTCAATCTATAACAATATCGTCACTTTCTCTACTCCACAATCTATAACAATATCGTCCACTTTCTTCTCTACTCCACAATCTATAACAATGTCATCCACTTGTTTCCTCTGCAATCTATAACAATATGGTCCACTTTCTCTCCTCAACAATCTATAACAATGTCGACCACTTTCTCTCCTCCACAATCTATAACAATGTCGTCCTCTTTCTCTACTCCACAATCTATAACAATATATTCCACTTTATCTCCTCCACAAGCTATAACAATGTCATCCACTTTCTCTCCTCCACAATCTATAACAATGTCATCCACTTTCTCTCTTCCAGAATCTATAACAATGTCATCCACTTTCTCTTCTCCACAATCTATAACAATGTCATCTACTTTCTCTCTCCACAATCTATATCGATGTCATCCACTTTCTCTCCTCCACAAACTACAACAATGTCATCCACTTTTTCTCCTCCACAATCTATAACAACGTCATCCACTTTCTCTACTCCACAATCTATAACAATATCGTCTACTTTCTCTACTCCACAATCTATAACAATATCGTCCACTTTCTCTACTCCACAATCTATAAAAATTTCGTCCACTTTCTTCTCTACTCCACAATCTATAACAATGTTATCCACTTTGTTTCCTCTGCAATCTATAACAATATGGTCCACTTTCTCTGCTCCACAATCTATAACAATGTCGTCCACTTTGTCTCCTCTACAATCTATAACAATTTCGTCCACTTTCTCACCTCCACAATCTATAACAATATCGTCCACTTTCTCTCCTCCACAATCTATAACAATGTCGTCCACTTTGTCTCCTCTACAATCTATAACAATATCGAACACTTCTTCTTTCCACCACATTCTATAACAATGTCATCCACTTTCTCTCCACCACAGTCAATAACATGTCATCCACTTTCTCTCCACCAAAATCTATAACAATGTCGTCCACTCTCTCTCCTCCACAATCTATAACAATGTCATCGAATTTCTCTCCTCTACAATCTATAAAAATGTCGTCCACATTCTTTCCACCACAATCTATAGCAATGTCATTCACATTCTCTACTCCACAATCTATAACAATGTCATCCACATTCTCTCCTCTACAATCTGTAGCAATGTCATCCACTTTCTCTCCTCCACAATCTATAACAATGTCGTCCACTTTCTCTCCTCCACAATCTATAACAATGTCGTCCACTTTCTCTCCTCCACAATGTACATCAATGTCGTCCACTTTCTCTACTCCACAATCTATAACAAATCGTCCACTTTCTCTACTCTACAATCTATAACAATATCGTCCACTTTCTCTCCTCCACAATCTATAACAATGTCGTCCACTTTCTCTACTCCACAATCTATAACAATATCGTCCACTTTCTCTACTCCTCAATCTATAACAATATCGTCCACTTTCTCTACTCCACAATCTATAACAATATCGTCCACTTTCTTCTCTACTCCACAATCTATAACAATGTCATCCACTTTGTTTCCTCTGCAATCTATAACAATATGGTCCACTTTCTCTCCTCCACAATCTATAACAATGTCGACCACTTTCTCTCCTCCACAATCTATAACAATGTCGTCCTCTTTCTCTACTCCACAATCTATAACAATATATTCCACTTTATCTCCTCCACAAGCTATAACAATGTCATCCACTTCTCTCCTCCACAATCTATAACAATGTCATCCACTTTCTCTCTTCCAGAATCTATAACAATGTCATCCACTTTCTCTTCTCCACAATCTATAACAATGTCATCTACTTTCTCTCCTCCACAATCTATATCGATGTCATCCACTTTCTCTCCTCCACAAACTACAACAATGTCATCCACTTTTCTCCTCCACAATCTATAACAACGTCATCCACTTTCTCTACTCCACAATCTATAACAATATCGTCTACTTTCTCTACTCCACAATCTATAACAATATCGTCCACTTTCTCTACTCCACAATCTATAAAATTTCGTCCACTTTCTTCTCTACTCCACAATCTATAACAATGTTATCCACTTTGTTTCCTCTGCAATCTATAACAATATGGTCCACTTTCTCTGCTCCACAATCTATAACAATGTCGTCCACTTTGTCTCCTCTACAATCTATAACAATTTCGTCCACTTTCTCACCTCCACAATCTATAACAATATCGTCCACTTTCTCTACTCCACAATCTATAACAATGTCGTCCACTTTGTCTCCTCTACAATCTATAACAATATCGAACACTTTCTTCTTTCCACCACATTCTATAACAATGTCATCCACTTTCTCTCCACCACAGTCTATAACATGTCATCCACTTTCTCTCCACCAAAATCTATAACAATGTCGTCCACTCTCTCTCTCCACAATCTATAACAATGTCATCGAATTTCTCTCCTCTACAATCTATAAAAATGTCGTCCACATTCTTTCCACCACAATCTATAGCAATGTCATTCACATTCTCTACTCCACAATCTATAACAATGTCATCCACATTCTCTCCTCTACAATCTGTAGCAATGTCATCCACTTTCTCTCCTCCACAATCTATAACAATGTCGTCCACTTTCTCTCCTCCACAATCTATAACAATGTCGTCCACTTTCTCTCCTCCACAATGTACATCAATGTCGTCCACTTTCTCTACTCCACAATCTATAACAAATCGTCCACTTTCTCTACTCTACAATCTATAACAATATCGTCCACTTTCTCTCCTCCACAATCTATAACAATATCGTCCACTTTCTCTCCTCCACAATCTATAACAATTTCATCCACATTCTCTCCTCTACAATCTGTAGCAATGTTATCCACTTTCTCTCATCCACAATCTATAACAATGTCGTCCACTTTCTCTCCTCCACAATCTATAACAATATCGTCCACTTTCTCTACTCCACAATCTATAACAATGTCAATCACTTTCTCTCCTCCACAATCTATAACAATGTCAATCACTTTCTCTCCTCCACAATCTATAACAATGTCGTCACTTTCTCTACTCCCCAATCTATAACAATATCGTCCACTTTTTCTCCTCCACAATCTATAACAATGTCGTCCACTTTCTCTACTCCACAATCTATAACAATATCGTCTACTTTCTCTACTCCACAATCTATAACACTATCTTCCACTTTCTATACTCCACAATCTATAACAATATCGTCACTTTCTTTTCTACTCCACAATCTATAACAATGTCATCCACTTTGTTTCCTCTGCAATCTATAACAATATGGTCCACTTTCTCTGCTCCACAATCTATAACAATGTCGTCCACTTTGTCTCCTCTACAATCTATAACAATTTCGTCCACTTTCTCTCCTCCACAATCTATAACAATATCGTCCACTTTCTCTCCTCCACAATCTATAACAATGTCGTCCACTTTGTCTCCTCTACAATCTATAACAATATCGAACACTTTCTTCTTTCCACCACATTCTATAACAATGTCATCCACTTTCTCTCCACCACAGTCTATAACATGTCATCCACTTTCTCTCCACCAAAATCTATAACAATATGGTCCACTTTCTCTCCTCCACAATCTATAACAATGTCGTCCACTTCGTCTCCTCTACAATCTATAACAATGTCGTCCACTTCGTCTCCTCTACAATCTATAACAATATCGTCCACTTTCTCTACTTCGCAATCTATAACAATGTCGTCCACTTCGTCTCCTCTACAATCTATAACAATGTCGACCACTTTGTCTCCACTACAATCTATAACAATATCGTCCACTTTCTCTCCTTCACAATCTATAACAATGTCGACCACTTTGTCTCCTCCACAATCTATAACATAATCGTACACTTTCTCTCCTCCACAATCTATAACAATGTCGTCCACTTTGTCTCCTCCACAATCTATAACAATGTTATCCACTTTCTCTCCTCCATAATCTATAACAATATCGAACACTTTCTCATTTCCACCACATTCTATAACAATGTTATCCACTTTCTTAACACCACAATCTATAACAATGTCATCCATTTTCTCTCCTCCACAATCTATAACAATATCGAACACTTTCTCCTTTCCACCATATTCTATAACAATGTCATCCACTTTCTCTTCACCACAGTCTATAACATGTCATCCAATTTCTCTCCACCAAAATCTATAACAATGTCGTCCACTCTCTCTCCTCCACAATCTATAACATAATCGTACACTTTCTCTCCTCCACAATCTATAACAATGTCGTCCACTTTGTCTCCTCCACAATCTATAACAATGTTATCCACTTTCTCTCCTCCATAATCTATAACAATATCGAACACTTTCTCATTTCCAACACATTCTATAACAATGTTATCCACTTTCTTTACACCACAATCTACAAAGATGTCATCCACATTCTCTCCTCCACAATCTATAACAATTTCATCCACATTCTCTCCTCTACAATCTGTAGCAATGTCATCCACTTTCTCTCCTCCACAATCTATAACAATGTCGTCCACTTTCTCTCCTCCACAATCTATAACAATGTCGTCCACTTTCTCTCCTCCACAACCTAATAACAATGTCGTCCACTTTCTCTACTCCACAATCTATAACAATATCGTCCACTTTGTCTCCTCTACAATCTATAACAATGTCGTCCACTTTCTCCACTCCACAATCTATAACAATATATTACACTTTATCTCCTCCACAATCTATAACAATATCGTCCACTTTCTCTCCTCAACAATCTATAACAATGTCATCCATTTTATCTCCTCAACAATCTATAACAATGTCGTCCACTTTCTCTACTCCACAATCTATAACAATATCGTCCACTTTCTCTCCTCCACAATCTATAACAATGTCGTCCTCTTTCTCTACTCCACAATCTATAACATATATTCCACTTTATCTCCTCCACAAGCTATAACAATGTCATCCACTTTCTCTCCTCCACAATCTATAACAATGTCATCCACTTTCTCTCTTCCAGAATCTATAACAATGTCATCCACTTTCTCTTCTCCACAATCTATAACAATGTCATCTACTTTCTCTCCTCCACAATCTATATCGATGTCATCCACTTTCTCTCCTCCACAAACTACAACAATGTCATCCACTTTTTCTCCTCCACAATCTATAACAACGTCATCCACTTTCTCTACTCCACAATCTATAACAATATCGTCTACTTTCTCTACTCCACAATCTATAACAATATCGTCCACTTTCTCTACTCCACAATCTATAAAAATTTCGTCCACTTTCTTCTCTACTCCACAATCTATAACAATGTTATCCACTTTGTTTCCTCGGCAATCTATAACAATATGGTCCACTTTCTCTGCTCCACAATCTATAACAATGTCGTCCACTTTGTCTCCTCTACAATCTATAACAATTTCGTCCACTTTCTCACCTCCACAATCTATAACATATCGTCCACTTTCTCTCCTCCACAATCTATAACAATGTCGTCCACTTTGTCTCCTCTACAATCTATAACAATATCGAACACTTTCTTCTTTCCACCACATTCTATAACAATGTCATCCACTTTCTCTCCACCACAGTCTATAACATGTCATCCACTTTCTCTCCACCAAAATCTATAACAATGTCGTCCACTCTCTCTCCTCCACAATCTATAACAATGTCATCGAATTTCTCTCCTCTACAATCTATAAAAATGTCGTCCACATTCTTTCCACACAATCTATAGCAATGTCATTCACATTCTCTCCTCCACAATCTATAACAATGTCATCCACATTCTCTCCTCTACAATCTGTAGCAATGTCATCCACTTTCTCTCCTCCACAATCTATAACAATGTCGTCCACTTTCTCTCCTCCACAATCTATAACAATGTCGTCCACTTTCTCTCCTCCACAATGTATATCAATGTCGTCCACTTTCTCTACTCCACAATCTATAACAAATCGTCCACTTTCTCTACTCTACAATCTATAACATATCGTCCACTTTCTCTCCTCCACAATCTATAACAATGTCGTCCACTTTCTCTACTCCACAATCTATAACAATATCGTCCACTTTCTCTAATCTCAATCTATAACAATATCGTCCACTTTCTCTACTCCACAATCTATAACAATATCGTCCACTTTCTTCTCTACTCCACAATCTATAACAATGTCATCCACTTTGTTTCCTCTGCAATCTATAACAATATGGTCCACTTTCTCTCCTCCACAATGTATAACAATCTCGACCACTTTCTCTCCTCCACAATCTATAACAATGTCGTCCTCTTTCTCTACTCCACAATCTATAACAATATATTCCACTTTATCTCTTCCACAAGCTATAACAATGTCATCCACTTTCTCTCCTCCACAATCTATAACAATGTCATCCACTTTCTCTCTTCCAGAATCTATAACAATGTCATCCACTTTCTCTTCTCCACAATCTATAACAATGTCATCTACTTTCTCTCCTCCACAATCTATATCGATGTCATCCACTTTCTCTCCTCCACAAACTACAACAATGTCATCCACTTTTTCTCCTCCACAATCTATAACAACGTCATCCACTTTCTCTACTCCACAATCTATAACAATATCGTCTACTTTCTCTACTCCACAATCTATAACAATATCGTCCACTTTCTCTACTCCACAATCTATAAAATTTCGTCCACTTTCTTCTCTACTCCACAATCTATAACAATGTTATCCACTTTGTTTCCTCTGCAATCTATAACAATATGGTCCACTTTCTCTGCTCCACAATCTATAACAATGTCGTCCACTTTGTCTCCTCTACAATCTATAACAATTTCGTCCACTTTCTCACCTCCACAATCTATAACAATATCGTCCACTTTCTCTCCTCCACAATCTATAACAATGTCGTCCACTTTGTCTCCTCTACAATCTATAACAATATCGAACACTTTCTTCTTTCCACCACATTCTATAACAATGTCATCCACTTTCTCTCCACCACAGTCTATAACATGTCATCCACTTTCTCTCCACCAAAATCTATAACAATGTCGTCCACTCTCTCTCCTCCACAATCTATAACAATGTCATCGAATTTCTCTCCTCTACAATCTATAAAAAATGTCGTCCACATTCTTTCCACCACAATCTATAGCAATGTCATTCACATTCTCTCCTCCACAATCTATAACAATGTCATCCACATTCTCTCCTCTACAATCTGTAGCAATGTCATCCACTTTCTCTCCTCCACAATCTATAACAATGTCGTCCACTTTCTCTCCTCCACAATCTATAACAATGTCGTCCACTTTCTCTCCTCCACAATGTATATCAATGTCGTCCACTTTCTCTACTCCACAATCTATAACAAATCGTCCACTTTCTCTACTCTACAATCTATAACAATATCGTCCACTTTCTCTCCTCCACAATCTATAACAATGTCGTCCACTTTCTCTACTCCACAATCTATAACAATATCGTCCACTTTCTCTACTCCTCAATCTATAACAATATCGTCCACTTTCTCTACTCCACAATCTATAACAATATCGTCCACTTTCTTCTCTACTCCACAATCTATAACAATGTCATCCACTTTGTTTCCTCTGCAATCTATAACAATATGGTCCACTTTCTCTCCTCCACAATCTATAACAATGTCGACCACTTTCTCTCCTCCACAATCTATAACAATGTCGTCCTCTTTCTCTACTCCACAATCTATAACAATATATTCCACTTTATCTCCTCCACAAGCTATAACAATGTCATCCACTTTCTCTCCTCCACAATCTATAACAATGTCATCCACTTTCTCTCTTCCAGAATCTATAACAATGTCATCCACTTTCTCTTCTCCACAATCTATAACAATGTCATCTACTTTCTCTCCTCCACAATCTATATCGATGTCATCCCTTTCTCTCCTCCACAAACTACAACAATGTCATCCACTTTTCTCCTCCACAATCTATAACAACGTCATCCACTTTCTCTACTCCACAATCTATAACAATATCGTCTACTTTCTCTACTCCACAATCTATAACAATATCGTCCACTTTCTCTACTCCACAATCTATAAAAATTTCGTCCACTTTCTTCTCTACTCCACAATCTATAACAATGTTATCCACTTTGTTTCCTCTGCAATCTATAACAATATGGTCCACTTTCTCTGCTCCACAATCTATAACAATGTCGTCCACTTTGTCTCCTCTACAATCTATAACAATTTCGTCCACTTTCTCACCTCCACAATCTATAACAATATCGTCCACTTTCTCTCCTCACAATCTATAACAATGTCGTCCACTTGTCTCCTCTACAATCTATAACAATATCGAACACTTTCTTCTTCCACCACATTCTATAACATGTCATCCACTTTCTCTCCACCACAGTCTATAACATGTCATCCACTTTCTCTCCACCAAAATCTATAACAATGTCGTCCACTCTCTCTCCTCCACAATCTATAACAATGTCATCGAATTTCTCTCCTCTACAATCTATAAAAATGTCGTCCACATTCTTTCCACCACAATCTATAGCAATGTCATTCACATTCTCTACTCCACAATCTATAACAATGTCATCCACATTCTCTCCTCTACAATCTGTAGCAATGTCATCCACTTTCTCTCCTCCACAATCTATAACAATGTCGTCCACTTTCTCTCCTCCACAATCTATAACAATGTCGTCCACTTTCTCTCCTCCACAATGTACATCAATGTCGTCCATTTCTCTACTCCACAATCTATAACAAATCGTCCACTTTCTCTACTCTACAATCTATAACAATATCGTCCACTTTCTCTCCTCCACAATCTATAACAATGTCGTCCACTTTCTCTACTCCACAATCTATAACAATATCGTCCACTTTCTCTACTCCTCAATCTATAACAATATCGTCCACTTTCTCTACTCCACAATCTATAACAATATCGTGTCCACTTTCTTCTCTACCCACAATCTATAACAATGTCATCCACTTTGTTTCCTCTGCAATCTATAACAATATGGTCCACTTTCTCTCCTCCACAATCTATAACAATGTCGACCACTTTCTCTCCTCCACAATCTATAACAATGTCGTCCTCTTTCTCTACTCCACAATCTATAACAATATATTCCACTTTATCTCCTCCACAAGCTATAACAATGTCATCCACTTTCTCTCCTCCACAATCTATAACAATGTCATCCACTTTCTCTCTTCCAGAATCTATAACAATGTCATCCACTTTCTCTTCTCCACAATCTATACAATGTCATCTACTTTCTCTCCTCCACAATCTATATCGATGTCATCCACTTTCTCTCCTCCACAAACTACAACAATGTCATCCACTTTTTCTCCTCCACAATCTAACAACGTCATCCACTTTCTCTACTCCACAATCTATAACAATATCGTCTACTTTCTCTACTCCACAATCTATAACAATATCGTCCACTTTCTCTACTCCACAATCTATAAAAATTTCGTCCACTTTCTTCTCTACTCCACAATCTATAACAATGTTATCCACTTTGTTTCCTCTGCAATCTATAACAATATGGTCACTTTCTCTGCTCCACAATCTATAACAATGTCGTCCACTTTGTCTCCTCTACAATCTATAACAATTTCGTCCACTTTCTCACCTCCACAATCTATAACAATATCGTCCACTTCTCTCCTCCACAATCTATAACAATGTCGTCCACTTTGTCTCCTCTACAATCTATAACAATATCGAACACTTTTTTTTCACCACATTCTATAACAATGTCATCCACTTTCTCCACCACAGTCTATAACATGTCATCCACTTTCTCTCCACCAAAATCTATAACAATGTCGTCCACTCTCTCTCCTCACAATCTATAACAATGTCATCGAATTTCTCCTCCTACAATCTATAAAAATGTCGTCCACATCTTTCCACCACAATCTATAGCAATGTCATTCACATTCTCTATCCACAATCTATAACAATGTCATCCACATTCTCTCCTCTACAATCTGTAGCAATGTCATCCACTTTCTCTCCTCCACATCTATAACAATGTCGTCCATTTCTCTCCTCCACAATCTATAACAATGTCGTCCACTTTCTCTCCTCCACAATGTACATCAATGTCGTCCACTTTCTCTACTCCACAATCTATAACAAATCGTCCACTTTCTCTACTCTACAATCTATAACAATATCGTCCATTTCTCTCCTCCACAATCTATAACAATGTCGTCCACTTTCTCTACTCCACAATCTATAACAATATCGTCCACTTTCTCTACTCCTCAATCTATAACAATATCGTCCACTTTCTCTACTCCACAATCTATAACAATGTCGTCCCTTTCTCTCCTCCACAATCTATAACAATGTCGTCCACTTTCTCTCCTCCACAACCTAATAACAATGTCGTCCACTTTCTCTACTCCACAATCTATAACAATATCGTCCACTTTGTCTCCTCTACAATCTATAACAATGTCGTCCACTTTCTCTACTCCACATCTATAACAATATATTCCACTTTATCTCCTCCACAATCTATAACAATATCGTCCACTTTCTCTCCTCAACAATCTATAACAATGTCATCCATTTTATCTCCTCAACAATCTATAACAATGTCGTCCACTTTCTCTACTCCACAATCTATAACAATATCGTCCACTTTCTCTCCTCCACAATCTATAACAATGTCGTCCTCTTTCTCTACTCCACAATCTATAATAATATATTCCACTTTATCTCCTCCACAAGCTATAACAATGTCATCCACTTTCTCTCCTCCACAATCTATAACAATGTCATCCACTTTCTCTCTTCCAGAATCTATAACAATGTCATCCACTTTCTCTTCTCCACAATCTATAACAATGTCATCTACTTTCTCTCCTCCAATCTATACCGATGTCATCCACTTTCTCTCCTCCACAAACTACAACAATGTCATCCACTTTTTCTCCTCCACAATCTATAACAACGTCATCCACTTTCTCTACTCCACAATCTATAACAATATCGTCTACTTTCTCTACTCCACAATCTATAACAATATCGTCCACTTTCTCTACTCCACAATCTATAAAAATTTCGTCCACTTTCTTCTCTACTCCACAATCTATAACAATGTTATCCACTTTGTTTCCTCTGCAATCTATAACAATATGGTCCACTTTCTCTGCTCCACATCTATAACAATGTCGTCCACTTTGTCTCCTCTACAATCTATAACAATTTCGTCCACTTTCTCACCTCCAGAATCTATAACAATATCGTCCACTTTCTCTCCTCCACAATCTATAACAATGTCGTCCACTTTTGTCTCCTCTACAATCTATAACAATATCGAACACTTTCTTCTTTCCACCACATTCTATAACAATGTCATCCACTTTCTCTCCACCACAGTCTATAACATGTCATCCACTTTCTCTCCACCAAAATCTATAACAATGTCGTCCACTCTCTCTCCTCCACAATCTATAACAATGTCATCGAATTTCTCTCCTCTACAATCTATAAAAATGTCGTCCACATTCTTTCCACCACAATCTATAGCAATGTCATTCACATTCTCTCCTCCACAATCTATAACAATGTCATCCACATTCTCTCCTCTACAATCTGTAGCAATGTCATCCACTTCTCTCCTCCACAATCTATAACAATGTCGTCCACTTTCTCTCCTCCACAATCTATAACAATGTCGTCCACTTTCTCTCCTCCACAATGTATATCAATGTCGTCCACTTTCTCTACTCCACAATCTATAACAAATCGTCCACTTTCTCTACTCTACAATCTATAACAATATCGTCCACTTTCTCTCCTCCACAATCTATAACAATGTCGTCCACTTTCTCTACTCCACAATCTATAACAATATTGTCCACTTTCTCTACTCCTCAATCTATAACAATATCGTCCACTTTCTCTACTCCACAATCTATAACAATGTCGTCCACTTTCTCTCCTCCACAATCTATAACAATGTCGTCAACTTCTCTACTCCACAATCTATAACAATATATTCCACTTTATCTTCTCCACAAGCTATAACAATGTCATCCACTTTCTCTCCTCCACAATCTATAACAATGTCATCCACTTTCTCTCTTCCAGAATCTATAACAATGTCATCCACTTTCTCTTCTCCACAATCTATAACAATGTCATCTACTTTCTCTCCTCCACAATCTATATCGATGTCATCCACTTTCTCTCCTCCACAAACTACAACAATGTCATCCACTTTTTCTCCTCCACAATCTATAACAACGTCATCCATTTTCTCTACTCCACAAATCTATAACAATATCGTCTACTTTCTCTACTCCACAATCTATAACAATATCGTCCACTTTCTCTATTCCACAATCTATAAAAATTTCGTCCACTTTCTTCTCTACTCCACAATCTATAACAATGTTATCCACTTTGTTTCCTCTGCAATCTATAACAATATGGTCCACTTTCTCTGCTCCACAATCTATAACAATGTCGTCCACTTGTCTCCTCTACAATCTATAACAATTTCGTCCACTTTCTCACCTCCACAATCTATAACAATATCGTCCACTTTCTCTCCTCCACAATCTATAACAATGTCGTCCACTTTGTCTCCTCTACAATCTATAACAATATCGAACACTTTCTTCTTTCCACCACATTCTATAACAATGTCATCCACTTTCTCTCCACCACAGTCTATAACATGTCATCCACTTTCTCTCCACCAAAATCTATAACAATGTCGTCCACTCTCTCTCCTCCACAATCTATACAATGTCATCGAATTTCTCTCCTCTGCAATCTATAAAAATGTCGTCCACATTCTTTCCACCACAATCTATAGCAATGTCATTCACATTCTCTCCTCCACAATCTATAACAATGTCATCCACATTCTCTCCTCTACAATCTGTAGCAATGTCATCCACTTTCTCTCCTCCACAATCTATAACAATGTCGTCCACTTTCTCTTCCTCCACAATCTATAACAATGTCGTCCACTTTCTCTCCTCCACAATGTATATCAATGTCGCCACTTTCTCTACTCCACAATCTATAACAAATCGTCCACTTTCTTCTACTCTACAATCTATAACATATCGTCCACTTTCTCTCCTCCACAATCTATACAATGTCGTCCACATTCTCTACTCCACAATCTATAACAATATCGTCCACTTTCTCTACTCCTCAATCTATAACAATATCGTCCACTTTCTCTACTCCACAATCTATAACAATATCGTCCACTTTCTTCTCTACTCCACAATCTATAACAATGTCATCCACTTTGTTTCCTCTACAATCTATAACAATATGGTCCACTTTCGCTCCTCCACAATCTATAACAATGTCGACCACATTGTCTCCTCCACAATCTATATCGATGTCATCCAATTGCTCTCCTCCACAATCTATAACGATCTCATCCACTTTGTTTCTCTCCACAATATATAACAATGTCGTCAACTTTGTTTCTCTCCACAATCCATAACAATGTCGTCAACTTTGTCTCTCCACAATCAATAACAATATCGTCCACTTTCTCTCCTCCACAATCTATGACAATGTCGTCCACTTCGTCTACTCCACAATCTATAACAATATCGTCCACTTTCTCTATTCCACAATCTATAACAATGTCGACCACTTTGTTCCTTTGCAATCTATAACAATATCGCCACTTTCTCTCCTCCACAATCTATAACAATGTCGACCACTTTGTCTCCTCTACAATCTATAACAATATCGTCCACTTTCTCTCCTTCGCAATCTATAACAATGTCGACCACTTTGTCTCCTCCACAATCTATAACAATGTTATCCACTTTCTCTCCTCCATAATCTATAACAATATCGAACACTTTCTCATTTCCACCACATTCTATTACAATGTCATCCACTTTCTCTCCACCACAGTCTATAACATGTCATCCACTTTCTCTCCACCAAAATCTATAACAATGTCGTCCACTCTCTCTCCTCCACAATCTATAACAATGTCATCGAATTTCTCTCCTCTACAATCTATAAAAATGTCGTCCACTTTCTTTACACCACTATCTATAACAATGTCGTCCACTTTCTCTACTCCACAATCTATAACAATATCGTCCAATTTCTCTCCTCCACAATCTATAACAATTTCATCCACATTCTGTCCTCTACAATCTGTAGCAATGTCATCCACTTTCTCTCATCCACAATCTATAACAATGTCGTCCACTTTCTCTCCTCCACAATCTATAACAATATCGTCCACAATCTATAACAATGTCAATCACTTTCTCTCCTCCACAATCTATAACAATGTCGTCCACTTTCTCTACTCCACAATCTATACAATATCGTCCACTTTCTCTACTCACAATCTATAACAATATATTCCACTTTCTCTACTCCACAATCTATAACAATATCGTCCACTTTCTCTACTCCACAATCTATAACAATGTCGTCCACTTTCTCTACTCCCAATCTATAACAAATCGTCCACTTTTTCTCCTCCACAATCTATAACAATGTCGTCCACTTTCTCTACTCCACAATCTATAACAATATCGTCTACTTTCTCTACTCCACAATCTATAACACTATCTTCCACTTTCTCTACTACACCATCTATAACAATATCGTCCACTTCTTTTCTACTCCACAATCTATAACATGTCATCCACTTTGTTTCCTCTGCAATCTATAACAATATGGTCCAATTTCTCTCCTCCACAATCTATAACAATGTCGTCCACTTCGTCTCTCTACAATCTATAACAATGTCGTCCCTTCGTCTCCTCTACAATCTATAACAATATCGTCCACTTTCTCTACTTCGCAATCTATAACAATGTCGACCACTTTGTCTCCTCTTCAATCTATAACAATATCGTCCACTTTCTCTCCTTCACAATCTATAACAATGTCGACTACTTTGTCTCTCCACATCTATAACATAATCGTACACTTTCTCTCCTCCACAAATCTATAACAATGTCGTCCACTTTGTCTCTCCCCACAATCTATAACAATGTTATCCACTTTCTCCTCCATAATCTATAACAATATCGAACACTTTCTCATTTCCACCACATTCTATAACAATGTTATCCACTTTCTTAACACCACAATCTATAACAATGTCATCCATTTTCTCTCCTCCACAATCTATAACAATATCGAACACTTTCTCCTTTCCACCATATTCTATAACAATATCATCCACTTTCTCTCCACCACAGTCTATAACATGTCATCCAATTTCTCTCACCAAAAAACTATAACAATGTCGTCCACTCTCTCTCCTCCACAATCTATAACATAATCGTACACTTTCTCTCCTCCACAATCTATAACAATGTCGTCCACTTTGTCTCTCCACAATCTATAACAATGTTATCCACTTTCTCTCCTCCAAATCTATAACAATATCGAACACTTTCTCATTTCCACCACATTCTATAACAATGTTATCCACTTTCTTTACACCACAATCTACAAAGATGTCATCCACATTCTCTCCTCCACAATCTATAACAATTTCATCCACATTCTCTCCTCTACAATCTGTAGCAATGTCATCCACTTTCTCTCCTCCACAATCTATAACAATGTCGTCCACTTTCTCTCCTCCACAATCTATAACAATGTCGTCCACTTTCTATCCTCCACAATCTAATAACAATGTCGTCCACTTTCTCTACTCCACAATCTATAACAATATCGTCCACTTTGTCTCCTCTACAATCTATAACAATGTCGTCCACTTTCTCTACTCCCCAATCTATAACAATATCGTCCACTTTCTCTCCTCCACAATCTATAACCAATGTCGTCCACTTTCTCTACTCCACAATCTATAACAATATCGTCTACTTATCTACTCCGCAATCTATAACAATATCGTTTACTTTCTATACTCCACAATCTATAACAATATCGTCCACTTCTTCTCTACTCCACAATCTATAACACTGTCATCCACTTTGTTTCCTCTGCAATCTATAACAATATGGTCACTTTCTCTCCTCCACATCTATAACAATGTCGTCCACTTTGTCTCCTCTACAATCTATAACAATGTTGTCCACTTTCTCTCCTCCACAATCTATAACAATATCGACCACTTTCTCTCCTCCACAATCTAAACAATGTCGTCCACTTTGTCTCCTCTACAATCTATAACAATATCGAACACTTTTCTCCTTTCCACCACATTCTATAACAATGTCATCCACTTTCTCTCCACCACAGTCTATAACATGTCATCCACTTTCTCTCCACCAAAATCTATAACAATGTCGTCCACTCTCTCTCCTCCACAATCTATAACAATGTCATCGAATTTCTCTCCTCTACAATCTATAAAATGTCGTCCACATTCTTTCCAACACAATCTATAGCAATGTCCTTCACATTCTCTCCTCCACAATCTATAACAATGTCATCCACATTCTCTCCTCTACAATCTGTAGCAATGTCATCCACTTTCTCTCCTCCACAATCTATAACAATGTCGTCACTTTCTCTCCTCCACAATCTATAACAATGTCGTCACTTTCTCTCCTCCACAATCTATAACAATGTCGTCCACTTCTCTACACCACAATCTATAACAACATCGTCCACTTTCTCTACTCACAATCTATAACAATGGTCGTCCACTTTCTCTACTCCCCAATATATAACAATATCGTCCACTTTCTCTCCTCCACAATCTATAACAATGTCGTCCACTTTCTCTACTCCACAATCTATAACAATATCGTCTACTTTCTCTACTCCACAATCTATAACAATATCGTCCACTTTCTCTACTCCACAATCTATAACAATATCGTCCACTTTCTTCTCTACTCCACAATCTATAACAATGTCATCCACTTTGTTTCCTCTGCAATCTATAACAATATGGTCCACTTTCTCTCTCTACAATCTATAACAATATGACCACTTTGTCTCCTCCACAATCTATATCGATGTCATCCAATTGCTCTTCTCCACATCTATAACGATCTTATCCACTTTGTTTCTCCCCACAATCTATAACAATGTCGTCAACTTTATTTCTCTCCACAATCCATAACAATGTCGTCAACTTTGTCTCCTCCACAATCAATAACAATATCGTCCACTTTCTCTCCTCCACAATCTATGACAATGTCGTCCACTTTGTCTACTCCACAATCTATAACAATATCGTACACTTTCTCTACTCCACAATCTAACAATGTCGACCACTTTGTTTCCTCTGCAATCTATAACAATATCGTCCACTTTCTCTCCCCACAATCTATAACATGTCGACCACTTTGTTCTCTACAATCTATAACAATATCGTCCACTTTCTCTCCTTCGCAATCTATAACAATGTCGACCACTTTGTCTCCTCCACAATCTATAACAATGTCGACCACTTTGTCTCCTCTACAATCTATAACAATGTCGACCACTTTGTCTCCTCTACAATCTATAACAATGTCGACCACACTGTCCTCTACAATCTATAACAATGTCGACCACTTTGTCTCCTCCACAATCTATAACAATGTCGACCACTTTGTCTCCTCGACAATCTATAACAATGTCGACCACTTTGTTTCCTCTGCAATCTATAACAATATCGTCCACTTTTCTCTCCTCCACAATCTATAACAATGTCGACCACTTTGTCTCCTCTACAATCTATAACAATGTCGACAACTTTGTCTCCTCTACAATCTATAACAATGTCGGTCCACTTTCTCTACTCCACAATCTATAACAATATCGTCCACTTTCTCTCCTTCAAATCTATAACAATGTCGTCCACTTTCTCTCCTCCACAATCTATAACAATATATTCCACTTATCTCCTCCACAATCTATAACAATATCGTCCACTTCTCTCCTCAACAATCTATAACAATGTCATCCATTTTATCTCCTCAACAATCTATAACAATGTCGTCCACTTTCTCTACTCCACAATCTATAACAATATCGTCCACTTTCTCTCCTCCACAATCTATAACAATGTCGTCCACTTTCTCTACTCCACAATCTATAACAATATATTTCACTTTATCTGCTCCACAAGCTATAACAATGTCATCCACTTTCCCTCCTCCACAATCTATAACTTGTCATCCACTTTCTCTCTTCCAGAATCTATAACAATGTCATCCACTTTCTCTTCTCCACAATCTTAAACAATGTCATCTACTTTCTCTCCTCCACAATCTATATCGATGTCATCCACTTTCTCTCCTCCACAAACTACAACAATGTCATCCACTTTTCTCCTCCACAATCTATAACAACGTCATCCACTTTTTCTCCTCCACAATTTATAACAATGTCATCCACTTCTCTCCTCCACAACCTATAGTAATGTCGTCCACTTTCTGTACTCCACAATCTATAACAATGTCATCCACTTTATCTCCTCAACAATCTATAGCAATGTCGTCACTTTCTCCTCTTTCCACAATCTATAACGATGTCGTCAACTTCTCTCCTCCACAATCTATAACAATGTCGTCCACTTTCTCTCCTCCACAAGCTATAAAAATGTCGTCCACTTTCTCTCCTCCACAATCTATAACAATGTCGTCCACTTTCTCTACTCCACAATCTATAACATTGTCGTCCACTTTCTCTACTCCACAATCTATAACAATGTCGTCCACTTTCTCTCCTCCGCAATCTATAGCGATGCCATCCACTTTCTCTCCTCCACAATCTATAACAATGTCATCCACTTTCTCTCCTCCACAATCTATAATAATGTCATTCACTTTCTATCCTCCACAATCTATATCAATGTCATCCACTTTCTCTCTTCACAATCTATAACGATGTCATCCACTTTATCTCCTCCACAATCTATAACAATGTCGTCCACTTCTCTTATCCACAATCTATAGCAATGTCATCCACTTTCTCTCCTCCACAATATATAACAATGTCGTCCACTTTCTCTCCTCCACAATCTATAACAATGTCGTCCACTTCGTCTCCTCTACAATCTAACAATGTCGTCCACTTCGTCTCCTCTACAATCTATAACAATATCGTCACTTTCTCTACTTCGCAATCTATAACAATGTCGTCCACTTCGTCTCTCTACAATCTATAACAATGTCGACCACTTTGTCTCCTCTACAATCTATAACAATATCGTCCACTTTCTCTCCTTCACAATCTATAACAATGTCGACTACTTTGTCTCCTCCACAATCTATAACATAATCGTACACTTTCTCTCCTCCACCATCTATAACAATGTCGTCCACTTGTCTCCTCCACAATCTATAACAATGTTATCCACTTTCTCTCCTCCATAATCTATAACAATATCGAACACTTTCTCATTTCCACCACATCTATAACAATGTTATCCACTTTCTTAACACCACAATCTATAACAATGTCATCCATTTTCTCTCCTCCACAATCTATAACAATATCGAACACTTTCTCCTTTCCACCATATCGATAACAATATCATCCACTTTCTCTCCACCACAGTCTATAACATGTCATCCAATTTCTCTCCACCAAAAACTATAACAATGTCGTCCACTCTCTCTCCTCCAAATCTATAACATAATCGTACACTTT